>CP139502.1:298736759-299224695 GCA_021014915.2 Artemisia tridentata subsp. tridentata | reverse complement strand
ACGCCGTATCTGCTGAAGCAGATGCGTCGTATATCGTTAACGTTTAGAAATTTTTTTTTTTATCAAAAACAGATACGCCGTATCTTGGGGAAAAGATGCGTCGTATCGAATTAATTAAACGCGTTGTATTTTATAAAAATTAAACGCAATACGCCGTATCTGATAAATCAGATGCGCCGTATCGTTCGATTTAGCTCAGTACAACGATAGCAGAACACACAAAATACGAAAAATAAAAACAAATAAAAACACACGAAAATAAACACAAATAAAAGCAAACAAATAACACACAAAAAAACAGAAAATATGCAAAATAGTACAATGAATGCAAATAAATCTAATACACAACAGAATTAGCGGTTAGATAAAAATTAAAAACCTAATTAAAATACTAATCAAATTAACAGATAATAACAATTCACTCCCCGGCAACGGCGCCAAAAACTTTGATGCGTGCGATGTGTCGTTGCGGTTTAGCAGTTTTAATGCCTAATCAAGTTTTAAATTTATATTTAGCCGACTTATCAATAACACACACACTTAACGAGCAGTGTACCCGGTCAGTATGAATATAATGGTAAGTAGAGTGTCGATCACTAAGAGTGGAACGTATTATCTAGTTATTCTAATCAGTATTTTAATAAATTAAGTTAGCTATACAACCTAATCTAACGCAAGGGGGTTCAGCCTGAGAGACTGGCACGATTTGGTTGCAATTAAATAATAAACTAAACCAATAGGCACGAATCAGCGAATAGCACACACGTACACAGATAAATACTCGAGACAATAAGAGGGCTGTCCTTATGATAAGTAGTTTGTCACTTGTTTTATTGCTAGTGTTATATGAAGTGTATAGTTCGATGCAACGCACCGAGATTAAGTCCTTTCTCGTTGGTTCTAATCTTATCGGCGAGTAAACCCTTAATGATTACTTATGACTATCCTATTTATCTTTCTCCTACTTTTCTACAGACCATAGAATGCATAGGCGATCTAATAAATAGGCGAGGGCAGAGGCATAGCGACCCGATCAACGCTCAGCTAGCCACAGAGGTTATCAATGCACTAATAAAAGTCACCAAAGACATCAACATATAAACTTTAATTAATGAGAAAGCAGTTTTAAGGGAGTGCAATCTTTCCGTTGTCACATTACACAAGCCACCAATCTTGATGAATTAAAGTTTACTAACACAATAAAACAAAACTACTTAACGAATTAAACACATGCAGCACCTTCTTACAGCTCTTGTATCTTCGATTTGAGTGTGTCTTGTGCTCGCTATTCGACTGAATTCGTCCTTGGTTTCTTTACTTCGGTCTTCGTATATATTATATGTCTCTCGAAATTCGTCTGGTCTTGGGGTATTTATAGTTTCTGTCTGAGGGTAAGATGCGGCGCATCTAGTAAGTAGATGCGGCGCATTTACTTAACTTCGCGTGGGGTCCAAGATTATAATATTCAGGAATATTCGTACACCGCCAGAAGATGCGGCGTATCTTCATCTTTGGATGCGGCGCATGTCCTCTTGTATCTTGGATCGTATCTGGTGAGATCTTGATAGCGATGCGGCGCATGTCATAAGTGAGATGCGGCGCATCTGGAGCAGAATAGTCTTACATTTCGGTAGACTCTTAACTTCTTGCATGTTTTGCTCCATAATTAGTCCAAAATCGCCAAGTTTCACCAAATGCTTGTTTTCAACTGAGAATTACAAAAGTAAACGATTAAGTATCAATCCTCATACATAATATAATAAAACAAGTCAAATTAATAGGATAAATGATAGTAATAAAATGTACTTATTTGAGTTCATCAAATATCCCCCCACTTGAACTTTACTTGTCCCCAAGTAAACCTTAGAATTAATCTTATGAAAATGTATCCTAAAAGATATTAGGATTTATTTTTATATTTAAGCATGTATTCATTTTTGTCATAATCACACAACTAAACACTTAACGAATTAGAAGTAAAATAAAATAATTTGATAAAAGCAAATCTAATCATTTAACTGTCCAGTCGCGACGAATATTCTATCATAAGCTTGGCAAGTATACACATCTCCCCCACTAAAGCACAGGAATAACAAGTCTAAAGCGGTAAAAAGGGTTTTTAGGCTTAAGGGTTAATTATTCTTAATCTCTATCGATCTCAAATTCCAGAAAAGGCGACAAAATCACAAATACATGATCGAATCCACGAACACGATACTTGCAATTGCTCAAATCCTTAACTCGAACAGGCTAAAGATAGGTCCAAACTTCACCAATAATAATATATCAAAAAGGGCGACAAAATCATAAATACATAGCCGAATCCACGACTACGATACTTAAGATTGCTCAAATCCCTAATCTCAATAAATCAAAGGTTTGGTTGGATAAAGAATAATAGGGTATGGATAATATTTGGGATATAAATTGGTGTAAAAATAAAAAATAAAAAAAACAAATAAATTAAAATCCTAAGTGTGGTTAATCACTATCCCAACCATCCCATGAAAACTACATGAATACTCAGCTTACACTTGAAACACACCTTGACACACGCTTATAAAACCTTGACAAACCAACACCCATTTAAGTCAACACGATATTAACAACAATCTATAAGAAAAAACTATGACGTTCCATAATGCCAACTCCCATTCAATCCATAGATATAGTACAACAATTAGTGTGATATCACCACTTAATACAAACTTTACAAATTGGTTAATCAAACATCCAACTCTTCTTTTTTCTCTTTTTTTTTTTTTTTTTTTTTTTTTTTTTTTTTTTTTTTTTTTTTTTTTTTATATATATAAACTAAGATGTGTAAAATTTCACCACATCACTATAATGATAATTCTGGATAATTTTTCCATACTTTTCATAACTTCAGAAATAACGGTAATAGTGAAAGTAGTAAACACACGAAAAATAAACTCAAAGATATACAATATTTACTTTCACTCCAATCGCATTGTGCAATTTCCCGACCTAACCATAGATAATGAATTACGCACGCGAACACAGGTAATTTAAGGAAACACACTTTGCCTATAGCAATTAACCAACCACGGATTCTAATCTACAGGGTAGGCTAAGGTGTAAGGGTGTAACGAAACATTTTAACAAAGGTGTAAGAAACGAAAGGAATGGCTCTGAGTGTTTTTCTAGGGGTATCTTACTCTAAAAGTGAGAGTAACAAAAGGGTTTATACGGGGGTTAACTAACCAGTGTAGTTAGCTAATAACACATAACATATAAAGGCTATTTGGGTGTAATCCTAGAAATTTACCAATTTAGACAAGTCATTCCAATTATATAAATAATACTTATTATGGTGGTCTCGAATAGTATACAAGCCAAGTTCTAATGTTTACAAGTCACTGGCACACTCATAGATTTGTGAATTTTGAAAAATCACAATTTTTGAAAATAACGTCATGTGTGCAGCTATGCAACTTAGACTTTAAACAAAAACATGCTAAAAATTTTAAATTTTGATATATTAAGCACATTTTAAGCATATTTTGAAAAGTTTAGGACAAGTAAGTGTTAAGTGTTCTAATTCTCCAATCCCCCCACTTAAGTTAAACAACGTCCTCGTTGTTTGTATGAAAGGTTAAAAACTGGAAAATAAAAGAATTAGAACAGAAAAACTCCCTTGAGATTTGCTCGGTATGATCCTTCATTAGTATTAGAGCAAAAATCATCTTTCTTGTGGATTAGAACGATTAAGCTTCATAAACAATGTATCCACAGGAAATGCAGGAATCTATAATACCACCAAGGCTTCAAAACACACATAAGATAAGAAAGGTTCAAACTTGCATAATACATTAGTAGTTAGGAAAAATAAAACTAAAAAATAAAAATGAAAATCATCAGGTCAGTCGATGCGCCGTATCTTATGGAAGAAGATACGCCGTATCGAGCCTGGAATAAATACGGATCAGAATAAAAGATGCGCCGCATCCTTAACCAGGGATGCGCCGCATTTAAAATAAACTGATAAAAAGTTTTAAATTCGAAAATAAAAAATGCAGAAAAATAAAATAAGATATGACCATCTGCAGGAGATGCGTCGCATCTCAGAATTGAGATGCGCCGTATCCTCTGCGGCCTGACTGACTCGACACAAAAACAGAATAATAAAAGATAAATCCGGGTTGTCTCCCGGTAAGCACTTTTCTTTATTCCAGAGTCTTCAAGTTAGACTCACGTTCAGCTCTTTATTTAGTCCTTGTTACGGTCCATCCTTCTTCCTTCATCCGAAAGATGTTCCCGTATAGCTTTGCGACGTTTTCTTCCGTTCGGCTTAATCTTCTATAACTCTTGGTCTTCGTCGCAACATACTCTTCATCTGGTCCCAAAGAATATTTGATGATTTTAAATTTTTCAGAAATAATCATGGGTGGCTCATTATAAGGGATCCCAAGTAGTTGACACTTTCTTTTGGTGAACTCTTCATTGTCTTTATCAACAAACTCGAAATAAGGATCCTTAATCAAATAGTCATCAAGTTCATCAATTAATGTCTTATTGTCTTGAATCGCCTCCCACTCTCTTTCCAAATCCCATTGTAACCGTCGACTAAGCTTCGTGAAATCATCAAATTGTTCATGCACCCATTCCCAGAAAGTAGTATCCGATGTTCCCTTAAGTCCTTTCAAGCGTTCAATTCTACCCTTTTCTTGCAAAGCCTCCGCTTTTTGTGGGCAGTCTTCAACATTATCGTACCACTCATAATCTTCAAAGGTTACATCGTTTCCAACCCGTTTCATCCCAATTATACTTCCCCCATTACAGGTTCCGTCACTTTTATAATCACAGGTCGGCCAAACACTACTCCCGTCCTTGAAAACGAAGGGTGTACAGGTGTGATTAATGTGCTCAAATTCCCATGGTTTATCCCAAACCCATGGTACTTGGTCATTCCATTCATAGTACCAGGTGTTTTTGAAATCGTCATAAGTCTTAAATCCTGGTAGATCTCCAGTAAGCACATCATCGTCGACTCGAAGAAGGTAGTTAAATTCCTTGAACTGCTTGCACAAGGGTGTCTCATAATCGAACACATCAATGTCAATTCTGAAAAGTTCTTCAATGCCCTCATTGACTGTTGAATCATGAAGTGACGACCCATAGTCGCTTTCTACTTCTTCGTCTTCTCCTCTCATCCAATATACCCATAATGCATCCTTAGTAGCTCGATCCATACTCTTATGGTTATTAAACTTACTAGCCAACCACTCTGAAAAATCAATATCGTTAGGATCATGGTCAACGTCAAAGCAAGCTTTTCCAATCATATTCCTCCTTATTTCCATGAACTCGTTAAATTGCTCCTTAAAACTACGTGTCAACCATGAAGTCATAATCCTCTTAACTTCATTTGCAGGAGCAAATTTCGGACTACCATATTTAAGTTCAAGCCAATCATTGAGGGAGAGGTCCATCAATCTTACCAACCTGCCATGAAATAGTAACTCCGCCACAGCATAAATCCTTTCATCGTCCAGATAGTTCTCATTTAATCCCCAGTACTGTTCGGAATAAGGCATGTAAGAGATTTGGGTATTGCCTCCACCACAGCTTTTGTTGCTTGAGTCCATGTATGCAAGATAGAATTTCCCATCATCTTCTTCGATAGTAGTCCAGTTCAATCCTTTGGATTCAATGATAGGCCATAAGAGCGACAGTTCATCTCCAGTGTACCTTACAAATACATCATAAGAGAATACCCCTTTGTCAATGTTGCATAAACGCATGAATTCCTTAAAAGCAGCTTCAAGAGGGGTCTCCCAAGAGAATAAATCTGCATCGATCATGAGCACATTGAATGAATCTGAAAGCAAGCTTTCCTTAGCAAGATATCCGTTAACTGTCATGTCTTCCATAGCAAAATCTGTCACCAAAGGTAAAATCATCAGTAGGATTTGTTCGCTAGAAGAGAAATTAATGAATATAGAAACGGATATAAGAATAAAAATAACTGATATCTTTAGACGATGCGCCGTATCCAAAAAGTTGGATACGCCGTATCTTATAATCGTTAAAATTTAATCAGACTTTATTCAGAAAATAGATACGCCGCTTATAAATTAGAATGCGCCGTATCAATTTTAATTATCAAAAATCGATATTTATTAAAAATTAAATGCGTCGTATTAACAAAAGTTAATGCGCCGTATTTTCGTTACATTTCAAAATATAAGATTTTTGATTCAGAAGATGCGCCGTATCGATAAAAATCTATACGCCGTATCTGTTTAATAATTCGAAAACTGTTTTTAATTAAAATAATAGATACGCCGTATCTGCTGAAGCAGATGCGTCGTATATCGTTAACGTTTAGAAATTTTTTTTTTTATCAAAAACAGATACGCCGTATCTTGGGGAAAAGATGCGTCGTATCGAATTAATTAAACGCGTTGTATTTTATAAAAATTAAACGCAATACGCCGTATCTGATAAATCAGATGCGCCGTATCGTTCGATTTAGCTCAGTACAACGATAGCAGAACACACAAAATACGAAAAATAAAAACAAATAAAAACACACGAAAATAAACACAAATAAAAGCAAACAAATAACACACAAAAAAACAGAAAATATGCAAAATAGTACAATGAATGCAAATAAATCTAATACACAACAGAATTAGCGGTTAGATAAAAATTAAAAACCTAATTAAAATACTAATCAAATTAACAGATAATAACAATTCACTCCCCGGCAACGGCGCCAAAAACTTTGATGCGTGCGATGTGTCGTTGCGGTTTAGCAGTTTTAATGCCTAATCAAGTTTTAAATTTATATTTAGCCGACTTATCAATAACACACACACTTAACGAGCAGTGTACCCGGTCAGTATGAATATAATGGTAAGTAGAGTGTCGATCACTAAGAGTGGAACGTATTATCTAGTTATTCTAATCAGTATTTTAATAAATTAAGTTAGCTATACAACCTAATCTAACGCAAGGGGGTTCAGCCTGAGAGACTGGCACGATTTGGTTGCAATTAAATAATAAACTAAACCAATAGGCACGAATCAGCGAATAGCACACACGTACACAGATAAATACTCGAGACAATAAGAGGGCTGTCCTTATGATAAGTAGTTTGTCACTTGTTTTATTGCTAGTGTTATATGAAGTGTATAGTTCGATGCAACGCACCGAGATTAAGTCCTTTCTCGTTGGTTCTAATCTTATCGGCGAGTAAACCCTTAATGATTACTTATGACTATCCTATTTATCTTTCTCCTACTTTTCTACAGACCATAGAATGCATAGGCGATCTAATAAATAGGCGAGGGCAGAGGCATGGCGACCCGATCAACGCTCAGCTAGCCACAGAGGTTATCAATGCACTAATAAAAGTCACCAAAGACATCAACATATAAACTTTAATTAATGAGAAAGCAGTTTTAAGGGAGTGCAATCTTTCCGTTGTCACATTACACAAGCCACCAATCTTGATGAATTAAAGTTTACTAACACAATAAAACAAAACTACTTAACGAATTAAACACATGCAGCACCTTCTTACAGCTCTTGTATCTTCGATTTGAGTGTGTCTTGTGCTCGCTATTCGACTGAATTCGTCCTTGGTTTCTTTACTTCGGTCTTCGTATATATTATATGTCTCTCGAAATTCGTCTGGTCTTGGGGTATTTATAGTTTCTGTCTGAGGGTAAGATGCGGCGCATCTAGTAAGTAGATGCGGCGCATTTACTTAACTTCGCGTGGGGTCCAAGATTATAATATTCAGGAATATTCGTACACCGCCAGAAGATGCGGCGTATCTTTATCTTTGGATGCGGCGCATGTCCTCTTGAATCTTGGATCGTATCTGGTGAAATATTGATAGTGATGCGGCGCATGTAATGAGTGAGATGCGGCGCATCTGGAGCAGAATAGTCTTGATCTTGTACATTTCGGTAGACTCTTAACTTCTTGCATGTTTTGCTCCATAATTAGTCCAAAATTGCCAAGTTTCACCAAATGCTTGTTTTCAACTGAGAATTACAAAAGTAAACGATTAAGTATCAATCCTCATACATAATATAATAAAACAAGTCAAATTAATAGGATAAATGAAAGTAATAAAATGTACTTATTTGAGTTCATCAAGGATCTTGAGTATCTGACTGACTTGGTTGATCACTGAGATTGATTGGTTCCTGAGCACTTTGTTTAGACTGATTGATTGCATCAGTACCTATTTGTGCTTCAACAAACTCAGTGATGGTTGGATAAGGAAGGTTGTGTGGGATGCTGTAATAGGAAATATCAGCATCTACTTAATATTGAGTGGAAGGATTATTGTCAGGATGATATTCATCAGGAGGATATCTTGATGAATCATCAATTCCTATCTCTTCCACTGAGGTGTTTGAGAATCTGATTGCTTCAGCACTCTCATCAAAGGTGACATGGAATGTTTTCCCAGTCTGTTGTCTCCATTTATTGAACACTCTGAAGGCTTTAGAGACAAGAGAATATCCTAGGAAGTATCCATCATCAGCTTTTGCATCAAATTTCCCTAAGTGATCCTTGTGATTATGAATAAACACAGGGCACCCAAAGACATGAAAATAGCTGATGTCAGGGATTCTTTCCTTGAATAACTCATAAGGAGTTTTGCTATGTCTCTTGACAATGATGGATCTGTTTTGAGTATAACAGGCATTTATAACTGCTTTAATCCAAAAGTGTTTGGATAGGACTGATCCATTTAACATTGTCCTAGTAGCCTTAATGAGTGTTCTATTCTTCCTTTTAGCAACACCATTTTGTTCAGGTGTGTAAGGAGGGGAGAAGTTTTGAGAAATTCCTTTCTCATCACAGAAACACTCAAGTTCATGGTTTTTGAACTTAGTCTCATTGCCAGTCCTGATTTGTTTGACTTTTATGTCATTTTGCTTTTCAATGTTCCTGACAAAGGACATGATTGTTCCAGCTGCCTGACTCTTTTTAGTCAGGAAGTAAACCCAAGTGTATCTTGAGTATTCATCTACAATGACCAGAGTATACTTCTCATGATTAATAGACCTAGGACTGATGGGCCCAAAGAGATCCATATGGAGAAGATGAAGGTAGCTTTTGATGGAGAAGTTTTGTTTGGTTTTAAAGGATGCTCTGTGATGTTTACCTTTTTCACAGGCAGAGCAGGGTTTATCCTTTGAAAACACAAGTGATGGTAAGCCAAGGACCTTGTTTTGTTTGACAAGATTGTTTATGTTTTTGAAGTTCAGATAGGAGAGTCTCTTATGCCAAAGCCAGTTGAGAGTTTCAGTGGCTTTAGCAAAGAGACAAGTTCCATTCTGAGTTAGAGTAGACATATCTAACACATAAACATCTTGTATTCTTGGTGCAATAAGAACTACTTCTTTATTTGCATTAAAGATGGTACCTTGTTTATCATCAAACTGAACTATGTATTTTGCATCACATAGTTGACTGACACTGATAAGATTGTACTTTAGACCATTGACATAAGCTATCCTAGTAAAAACTATTCCACTACAGTTTAATGAACCATAACCTTCAGTGAGACATGATGAGTTATCAGCAAATACCACCTGGGGTCATGGTTCCTCTACATATTTGTGCAGATATTCTTTCACACCAGTCATGCTCCTTGAACATCCACTATCTAGATGCCAAACTGGCTCCCTGGCATGTCTCTGCACAAATAGTAAACTGTGTCAGTTCTTTCTAGGACCCCTCTTCTTGGAGGGCTTGGCTTTAATGGCCTTTTTAAAAGTAACAATTGATGCATGGTTAGTTGTTGTATGGACTGTGCTTCCACATATTTTGCATTTGATTGCAGATGTGGACTCAAAAGACTGAGAGGGTGACTTAGGGATTCCTCTTCTAGCCTGAATGACCTTTTCATATCCTGAGGTGTTATGAGTGGGATCTCCACAAATGTCACAACTAGGATCGATTAGACAATCCTCAGGAAGGTGGTCATTGAAGCCACAATGTGGGCAAGGTGAAAAAGGCTTAGCCTTTTGTTTCTGCTTCTGCTTAGAATCAGAGGGATACTTAAAAGCTTGTGCTTTAAAGTTTGCAGCACTGGATGTGATTGTGTATAACAGATGACCAGAAGTCCTGTGATCTTCCTTTTTGCATATCATGCAAAAGAAGATTCTATAACAATCATCAGTGGAATTATTTGTATAGTGACACAGCTCACATCTTTGCTGAGGTTTTGAGGGTTTTGGTTTGGAGGTGCTTGAGGAAGCTGATTTGAGTTCCTTAATCTTAGATTGAGGAGGTTTCTCAGAAGATTCAATCTTCTCACTCAGCTTCCTGACAAGCTCAGCCAACTGATCATATTTTGAATCAGGGCTTTCAGTTTTTACTTCAGTAGGGACTGAAGTTGTTGAGTCATCAGTAGGAGCTGAGACTTCAGGTGTGGGTCTCTTCAGGATTGTTTTCCCAATCCTGACTTCTCCTTTGGAGAATGTTGAGAGAAGGACTTTCAGAGGTGGGAGTGGTGTTTGTGATTCTGATTCAGACTCATTGACAGACTCAGTGTTACTGGGTTTATCAGTGAGTCCAAGCATATCTTTTATAGCCTGACTTTCAGGTTGCAAGATTTTTCCAGTCTCAAAGTTAGGTAACTTACTGACAAGGTTGTTTCTTATAACCCAGTCACTGGACTTGGGTTCCATTTCTTGCTCAAAAGATATGCCAGCTGGAATAAAGGCATTTTCACTATGACTCTCACTGAGGGATTCAGTGAGTTGGTCTTCTCCTATGACTTTCTTGTTCTCACTAGGAATAAGACTAAGAGTTTCATAGACTTTAGGATTCTATTTAGTCCAGCTTTCAATGACAGCCTTTTCTTTGTTAAGTTCAGTTTGGAGAGCTTGATTTTGTTTCAAAATTTCAGTGTTTTGAATTTGAAGTGTAACAGCTTCTAGCTTGGCTTTTTTTAAGCCAAGTAATTCATCTATACACTTATTTAATTCTTGAACAAGATTATTATATTTTGAAAACAAATTAAGTCTTTGCTCTTCAACAAACTTAAGATCAAAATTAATGTAATTCAAGTAAGATTGCCAATCAGAATCATCATCCATAGAAAGTAAAATATTTACCTTTTTCATGGTGATGTTAACCCACTCTCCATTTCTTGCATGGCTTTTTCCAACAGCCAGCTGATCATTTTCTGAAAGTGCCATCAGTGCATTGACTCTTACTTCTTCATCATCTGAGGATACCTCTTCTTCATCCCAGTCATAGGATTTAGCTAAAAGTACCTTGTTCTTTGCTTGAACAGGTTTGGTGGTTTGAGCAGCCTGAGATACTGAGGGAGTGGCCTCAAGGAGAGCAAGTTTAGCTTTAGCTTTTCTATACTTAACTTCAAAGTCTTTTTGATCATTTTGAATAGTTTTGTTTTGAAAATGTTGAGAAGACTCAAACATTTTTGGTTGAAACTTGCTAGTTCCTGAAGAAGAACTATTACCAGAAAATTTATATGAGGGTTCTGAGGTGGTTTTAGAAAAACAGTCTTTTGCAAAATGACCTTTTTTACCACATTTGAAACATTCAGTGGTTTCATTTGAGCTTTAGAAAAGTTTGACTGATTTCTTTTGATAAACATTTTTGAATTAGCAAGGAGAGCCCTTTCTTGAAATTCTAAGTGTAAATCATTAAGGTACTCCTCACTGGTTCTCTCATCAGCCTCATCATCAGAATTCTCTTGGAAATCCTGCACAACACCATTAGAATAAAAGGCAGTTGATATGGGTATGGTTGTCAGGGCCTTTTTGGTCTCAAGAGCTTTCTTTGAGTCAGGGTATCTCCTAGAGATTAAGTTGTTCTCATAGACAAACTTCCCATAGATCTCAGGGAGCTCAAGGGTCTGAATGTGGTTAGCATTCCTGAGGCCCTGAGAGAAGTTTAACCACTTCTCAAGGAGACTGTTGACAAAGCCAACACTGATTTCATGCTTAGACAAAACTACACCATCATTTGATAGTTCATTTATCAAGTTTTGTATCTGGTATAGGTCTGAGAGACACTTTCAGATTCTTTGGCCCTGAAAGTGTTATACTCAAGTTTCAGGTCCATAATCCTATTTTCCTTGGTATTTGAGGGACCTTCAAAGCTATGAACCAAGTCAAGCCAAGTTTGTTTGGCTGTTGTATAGTTAATGAGTGATTCCATTGTTTCGTCAGGAAGACATGATATAATGATGCTTTTCAGGCGTTGGTCTTGGTTAACCACCCTTCTCTCGTCAATGGTCCACTGAGCTTCAGGTTTAGGTAACCCTTCAGCAGTCTTAGGGACAAAGGGACCTTCATTGATACATGTGATGTAGTATGGATCCATACCAGTCAAGTAGCAAAGCATACGCTTTTTCCACTTGCTAAATTTACCAGCTTCTAGTCTGGGAACAACAGCTGAATAGCTTCCTCCCTTTTTGTCGACTAGCTAGGGCACATTAGTATCAGCCATGGTAGGATCTTGGTTTTAAAAACCTTTTGACCACTCTTTAGCTTTTGAAAGATTTTACAAACCAGAGGCTCTGATACCACTTGTTGTTCCCATTACACAATTAGAATTAACTACAAAGTTAAGCTAATCATGTTCCATGACTGAGTAATGTGTTGATTAACAAAGCAAAATAAGTAAAACGTAAATGATAAAAACACAAGTTTTTCAATGTTTAAATTCTTATTAGAAGTTAACCAAAAGAATCTATACCCAAGTGTTCGCGGAAAAAACACTTGGGATTAAAACGACAAAGTATGGTATGATCTCCTCTCTAAACTTAAGCTATGCTTAAGTGGTAACTAAAACGAACCACTGAGCTATCTCAGGGACTAGGTTGCTCTTTGGGGGAGAAAAGTGGTTTTGTGAATGTCTAAGCATTAAGTGCACAAAACTTGTTCACTTTTCTCCCTTATGATCCTATTTATACACAAGTATAAAAGAGCACCCGTGACTAAAAAGACAAAAAGAATTACCTAAGCTAATAGGACAAAATACTGATGTATTTTGTCCTTGTTACAAGAACCTATTTGGGTATAAGACAATTGTGTTTTCTGAGTAACAGTGATGACACTGTTCTTGTTCTTAAGCCTTTCAGGGAAAGTTAGACTTTGGCCTGATAAGGACTTCTCCTTATCTTTTCAAACTCTTTCCGCCTTGTCCCGCCTTTCTTTCAGACTTCAGGTTCTTCAGTCTTCAGTCTTCAGTCTTCATACTTTATAGTTATTGAGGAGACTGGGGTTCAGTGAGTTATTGTCATCACTTACTGAACCCATTATCTTCTTCTTTGGCTTAAGTGACACTCAGGGAGTTCCGCTTCACTGAATGGTGAATCTTTCTTCTCAGACTCGTCCAAAGCATCCTGAAGATAATGAGCGTTCACGGTTGTTTAACACTTGGGCTAATTTTTATTCAAATCCTTGTTTTCAGGACGTTTGGGTACTGAATTGACCCAACATTCATCAATCAGAAGATGAAATGTATGGTTACAAATAATTTCATTGATTATGAAATTTCAAAATCGAGGGAACTAAATTAGCAAATTATGTGTTGCAGATGAATCCAATCGTAACTTTGAAGTTTCATTATGGACTTAGGTATCTATAATTGAATCTAAACATCAACAAAACCCTCAGGAATGGTTACATTAAAAAAATATGTACCAAAGTCCACCCATAATTTATTGAGATATCCCTTTTGTTACATAAAGCATATTGTAATATGACTTAGGATCTAGGAATGTAACTAAGAACTAGAAATTCCAAAATGACAAGGTCCGTAAAACTGTTCACGAGTCACACCTACGCTTGGAATTTTCTACCTCGTGTTCAAGCCAGATATCAAAACAACTTGTTTGTACGACCTCTTACATATACGAAGCACTCTTTGGCTGTTCACGAAAAAGATGGTTACGGATCTTCATAAGACTCAGTCTCAACCTGGCCCTGCCCTAGTAGATATCCAAAGAAACCTACACGTTGATACGACTCTTAGTTTATTTATATTGTTAGATATATGGGTTTATTCATATAAATTTCTGCTTGGTTAACGTTTCTTTTTCATACACCATCCAGTGTTTTTCAATTCTTCTTTCAATGTCATGCATTTGCAGTGAAAAAGAAGTACTGTACTCAAAAATTAAATACATATTAAGACGTCATAAATACACAATTTGTTATATATAAATTAAACTACGCCAAAAAAATTGTATATTAGCTACCCATCATCAAGCATGCTTACGTTTTAATATATGTTGAATTGAAGACTTTAAGATCCTGGCTGCTAGGCTATAGCTGTCTTGCCATCACCAATGCCAAATCAAGCTATTAGAAATACAACTAATTTATATTGCCTACGATTTGAAGTTACGTTGTCTGCTTTATCGAGTCATTGTCTACGATGAAAGATTCATTAAAAAAAGAACATAAAACTATGAATACTGATCACGTACACGCTTGAAAGTGCAAATATTTTTATTTACAATTTTATGTGCGGATATTATGATTCTCGTCAATATCTATTCTCGCTGATAGACATAATAGTCATGCACACACAAAAAAAATCATAGGTAGTAATCAAATAGAAAGTTTGCTCTGCTCCCCCACACACACAAATAATAAAAAGTCTAAAAAGCGTCTCATCTCTTGACAAGCGTATGATGGACATTCAGATAATGATTTATGAATATCATGATATGATGAATATCAAGGTGTGTTTAACATTAAGATATGATGAACATCAAGGTATGATAAATCATGACTAGTGAACATTCGGCAATGATTGATCAACCACAAGATATGATGAGTTTCAAGATATGATGTCAGACCATATTGATGAACATCCAGACTATGATTGATGAACATTCGATTAACTTATGGGCAAATTATTATACTATATAACATTCATTGAAGTGTTTTGGGAGCCGACACTGTTCAGAAGCCGCTGACTTGGAGGTCGGCTTGAGGGAGTGGGACGGCTTGGGTGCACTTTAATTGGAGCCGCGACTTGAGCCGACACTATTCACACGTCAAGCCGAGCCGAGCCGTCGGCTTAGGGTGATTAAAATATTAAGTTAGTGGGTTTTTGGGTCGCTTCTCCAGTAAGCTTCCACTTAGTTTTAGGGTTAGTCGCATATCGTACACCAATTTTCCACTACGGTTTCATTTGGCCACTTAAATCTTTGGTGTTGGCTGCTTGTTATACATGTGTTTTTGCATTACATCGGTGCTAGATTCATGTGTTTTTTGGGTTGTCGATCGTTGGTATCCCAATATTACCAGTCGACCACGTTTGTTGAAGGATAATCGTTGGCTTTTTGTATAGCCAGTCACCCTTCCTGTGTGATACATTTATTCTTGTGTTTTTCATCCGCTGGTTCTTGTTTCTTGTTACTACAACTCACTGTTACATCGACTCATTCACTGTTTCATTAAAACCTCACTACACCCTACCCGACATTATATAAAACGAACCACAAACTTACTGTTGCAACATCCTTCCATCATGACTGTCATTGACTCTAACTCTTCACCACTATTCCTACTTTCTGACAAACTTATGACTATCACCAACCTTAATAACCTCATACCCGTAAAGTTGGACATAGATGAGATGAATTATTCATCTTGGGTCTTTTTTTTTTTTCTACACCTTTGTAAGGGACACTCTCTTTTAGATCACATCATGGCCAAAGACAAGGATGACTCATCCTCAAGTACCACGCCTCCTCCTGATGCCGAATGGCTAAAGGTTGACTCCATCATACTCTCTTGGATCTTTGTCACGATGTCAAAACCCTTTCAACAAAGACTTGGGGTTGAAAATCCACAATCGGCTAAGGAAGCATGGAACATACTAGCCGACATTTTCCATGACAACAAACGTACTTGTTCCATTGCCTTGAAAACGGAACAACGTTCCTTGAAACTTGGAGACTTGACCATCGATGCATATTTTCGTAAGATTGAATCCATTGCGACCATTTTGACCTCTCTTGGGTCGCCTATGACCTCGGATGATGTGGTTACCTTTGCACTTGAAGGCCTACCCGCAAGATATGATAACATCTCCACCATAATTGCTCATCAGGACCCATTTCCGGACCTCAAGACCGTTCGCTCTATGCTCACCACGGAGGAGATGCGCATGAAGTCACGGAAACAACATACACTTGTAGATGCTACGTCATCGTCACCGATGGTTCTCTTGGCAAATTCCGGTCAAAATGCTCGTTGCTCCACCTCCTCCACGGAAAAGGTACATAAGCCGTGTTTCAATTTTAATAAAGGTTCATGTCGATTTGGGGCGTCTTGTAAATTCTTACATAATGGAGTACATGGTCTTGTCAATCATATGTCTAGCCCTACTATGCCTTTGACACCTACGGATATTGAAACTCTACAAAACTTATTGGCTAGGCTTGGTTGTAATGGAAGTGGTAACAATATTGCTAACATGTTGAATGTCCCTACTGCTTCTAATGCAACCAATATTCTAGTCGCATACTACACTAACACAACCATGCCATACACTATAAACACACCACCAGGTTTTGTCCAACATCAAGCCCAACAACAGGCCCAGCCTAACATAATTGCACCTAGTTCACTTATATACCCAGTTCCAATTAATCTGGGGGTTCAGAATGGGCTGGCGGGTCAAGAGTCCAGCCTGGTAGGTTCACACGCCAGCTTGGGGGGTCAACACTCTAATCTGGCAAGTTCACAGGTTAGCTTGGGGGGGGGGGTTAGTTTAATATGGCAGGGCTATTAGCCTTGGCAGGTCAATAGACTAGTCCACAACGGGGTTCGACAAGTCAGAAGCCTACTCCACAAGGCATGGGGGGTCATTATGGTCTGGCAGGTGAAACACAAGGTTCCTTTGGTCAACAGGGGGGTCAACAACAGTCACCATCTAGTTTTATAGCCGGTTCGGGTCATCTTGCAAGTCACGAAACCACTTTACCACATGCCTTTACTACTGGAACACTTCAGGACCCTACTCCCGGTAATTGGAATATGGATACAGGTGTGCCATCTCACCTTAATGACACTATCAATAATCTTAGTGATATTTTTAATCCGTGTATTTATCCCTCAATTGCAGTTGGTGATGGGCATTCCATTCCCGTTACCAACTCTGGACATAGTATTCTGCCTTACACCCTTTCGACCCCTTCATTTACACAATGTCTTAATCACCCCTAATATCATAAAAAATATAATTTCCGTTCGTCAGTTTGTTTGTGACAATTATTGTACAGTTGAATTTGACCCTTTTGGTTTTTCTGTTAAGGACTTCCAAACTCGTCGGGTACTGTTCCGCTGTGATAGCACAGGACCGCTCTACCCTGTCATGAAGCCCTCTCCAATACCTCAAGTCTATCTCACCAGTCAGTACACATGGCATCAACGTCTTGGACATCCAGGAAGTGAAGTGCTACGAAGTGTCATTTCTAATAATTCCATTTCATGTAATAAGGAGAGGTTTCCCGTGCTTTGTCATGCCTGCCAGCTTGGCAAGCACGTACGGCTTCCTTTTGTTAGTTCCTCAACTCTTGTTCAGTCTTGTTTTGACATTATTCACTCGGACTTTTAGACCTCCCCAATTCCGAGCCTTTCTGGATATCGATACTATGTTTTATTTTTAGATCATTATTCACAATTTGTCTGGGTTTAACATTTAGTAAATAAATCTGATGTTCTATCGAAATTTATGTTGTTTCATTCATTTGTTTAAAATCAATTTAAGTGTGATATAAAGTCATTTCAGTGTGACCATGGTGGTGAATTTGACAACCACGCATTTCACAAATTATTTGCCGATAACGGGATTCAGTTTCATTTTTCATGTCCACGGACTTCTCAACAAAATGGAAAATCTGAAAGGATTATCCGCACCATTAATAACATTATTCGGACATTATTGTTTCAAGCTCACTTACCACCTAATTATTGGACTGAAGCCCTCAATACGGCCGTTTGCTTATTAAATATTTTACCATCACGTGCCATTGAAAATGAAGTTCCCTTTACCTGCCTTTTTGAAACCAAACCTGATTATAGCCTCTTATGTGTTTTTGGCTGTCTTTGTTATCCTCACCTTGATACCGAACACAAACTTGGAGCCCGGGCTACACCTTCCATATTTTTGGGGCATGCCTCTAATCATCGCGGCTATCATTGCCTGGACTTCAACACAAATAAAATTATTATTTCATGCCATGTTACATTTGATGAAACTGTCTTTCCGTTTAGTTACATGACACCCAACGTAAGTCCCTCATATGATTTCTTGGATGACTCATCAAATGTCATCTCAAATATAATCAAGCTGACACCTACACCTACCTCAACTTCACCAACAGATCTACCTCAACCAAGCATTCCTGAACTTAGTCCACATTCACCAACCCACACACAAAGTCCCACCTTACCTGCTGATGAATCCCCCGCACATGTTACCATCCCATCGCCAATGCATGAACCTGACACTAGTCCACTTAATCAACAACTAAACCCCGTTTCCGTTTCCCAAGATCCACCACCTATAACTACTAACCCAAACCCGGTTTCGACTCATCTTATGGTCACACGATCTCGTGTCGGGACTACTCCTTCCACTCAACGTTTAAATCTTCATGTATCATCTCTCTCCCCGTTACCAAAATCATATAATGCTGCGTTTCAAGATCCTAGTTGGCAAAATGCTATGTCAGATGAGCACAATGCACTTATTAAGAACAAAACTTGGATTCTGGTCCCTCGGCCCACGGATGCAAATATTATCCACTGTATGTGGTTATTTCGCCACAAGTTTTTAGCAGATGGTACTCTTAGTCGCTACAAGGCTCGGCTTGTTGCGAATGGGAGTACTCAGATTGAGGGTATAGATGTTGATGAGACCTTTAGCCCCGTTGTGAAACCAGGTACTTTTCGGACGGTTCTTAGTTTGGCTATTTCTCGACATTGGCCGGTTCATCAGGTTGATGTCAAGAATGCCTTCCTGCATGGTGATTTGACTAAGACTGTTCACATGTATCAGCCTCCTGGTTTTTGAGACCCTGTACATCCTGATTATGTTTGTTTATTACAGAGGTCACTTTATGGTCTCAAGCAGGCTCCTCGGGCTTGGTTTCAGCGTTTTGCTGCATATATTCTTCGGGTTAGATTCACTCATAGTCGTTGTGACACATTATTATTTATCTATCGACAGGGGACCGATATAGCCTATTTATTACTGTATGTTGATGATATTGTCTTAACAGCTTCCTCTGAAAGTTTGTTATAGCGGATTATAGCTTCTTTGCATACAGAGTTTTCTATGACGGATTTGGGATCTCTGAATTATTTTCTTGGGATATCTGTTACTCGTGACTCTTTAGGGAAGTTCTTATCTCAACGTAAGTATGCTACTGAGATTCTTGAATGGGCTCACATGGTTGGTTGTAACCCCATTCGGACTCCTGTTGATACTGAGTCTAAACTGGGTGATGATGGTGATTCAGTGTCTGATCCAACCTTATATCAGAGTCTTGCGGGCTCACTTCAGTATCTCACATTTACTAGACCTGATATTTCCTATGCAGTGCAGCAGGTTTTTCTTCATATGCATGATCTAAGGGAGCCTCACTTCTCGGCTCTTAAGCGGATTTTGCGATATGTTCGGGGCACTTTAAACTATGGGTTACAATTGTTTTCATCCTCTACCTCCTCATTAGTTGCTTATTCAGATGCTGATTGGGCTGGTTTCCCCACTACTCGGAGGTCGACTTCTGGTTAATGTGTTTTTCTAGGCAACAACTTACTTTCGTGGTCCTCTAAGCGTCAACCAACGATTTCCCATTCTAGTGCTGAGGCTAAGTATCGTGGTGTTACCAATGCTGTTGCTGAAACTTGTTGGTTAAGGAACCTTCTTCGTGAGCTACACACGCCATTATCTTCTGCTACTCTTGTTTACTCTGATAATGCCTGTGCTGTCTATTTGTCCTCTAACCCGGTTCAGCATCAACGTACGAAGCATATATAGATCGACATTCATTTTGTTCGGGATTTTGTAGCTGCTGGTCAGGTCTGAGTTCTTCATGTTCCCTCTCGCTATCAGTATGCAGACATTTTTACTAAATGCCTGCCTTATGCGTTATTTGAAGAGTTCCGCTCCAGTTTGAGTATCCGTTGCCCTCCCGCTCAAACTGCGGGGGAGTGTTAGTAGCACATTTATTATTGATTTGGTCTTATCATTTGTGATTTGGTCTTATCACATTTATTGTAATTGATAGGTATGACTTTAGTATTCTCCTAAAATGGTCTTGTAAAGTGATTTGGTCTTATCACATGTATTGTAATTGATATGTCTTTAGTACTGTCCTAAAATAGTCGTGGATAGTTGGGATATATATTCCCTCCCTTGTATCCAGTTCGATCACAGAAATCAATACAAAAACCATTTGATCACATGTACGTATTAATTTATTAATTATGTGAAAGGCATTCGATTACTACTTCCGAGATGGTAATTTTCAGTGATGTTGTTACAAGGTTTATCTCGTCTTAAGTTCTACTACACCCATTTTGTCATTTATTAACAACTGGGTATATAGACTCAACTAGAGGAATTTGCACCAAATTTGAAACACTGTAGATAACTAACAAGTACACCCGAAATACAAAACAAAACACACATGCCTAGATCAAGAGCATGATACAGACATAACAATTGAAGCACAAATATGTTAAAATCAGAACATGACCAACTTGTACGAAAAATATATTTGCAGAAACATAATTTAAATTGATAAGTTTGAATCAATTTTTTTATTCAAGAACCAAAAATACATTACAATTTACAAATGGTGTCTTGATAATAATTATGTTGCATAACTCGAATGAAGGAATGGTACATCACCAAGTCGCACTAAGAAAATTTTGAAATTTAAGTATAACTAAGTAATCAAAAAACAATTTATCTTAACAAGATCCGTAAATCATACTGGGTTTTTATTAGAAAAAAAAATGGATTTGTGAAGAAGAATACCAATCATAAATGGGAATAATTACCCTTAGTTGGTGATGAAAATTAATGTGTGCGAACAGAAAACTAAACGAAATGATAGGGTTTTAGGGAGAGTAGGTTACAAATGAAAGAATGAGCTTGTTTTGGAATGTGCTTTGCACGTGCATATGAGCTTTATATCCCTCACTCCACCCTTTTTTTACGTGACCCACCATTCACCAGAGAATGGATGAGGAGAAAGACTTCTATTGAAAATTTCATTCTCTCCCATTCTTTACTTTTTTTATAGAATCGAAACGGATGACCGAGAATGAAGCTAGAACCCTCTGTTCCATTCCATTTACTAGACAAACGTGGGAAGTTATCCTCTTTCTCATTCTAGGCTCTCTATTTCATTGTACCAAACATCCCATAAGTTTATAAACCCTTATTGTGGATGTTCATATGAGTGTGTTTTAGGGCTATTTTTATTTGAGTATATTGTTTAGAAGGTGTATCCGTGTAATTTACTTCAGCTGTTTGATGTGGTGTTGATGTTTTTGACGTGTTCTGATGGGAAATTCAAATGCATGGTTGTTTTAGGGTTTAGGTTATAGAAGCGTCTGGTGCCATTTGTTTTTTCAGATACGACACCAGCTTATTTAGTGTTTAATGGTTTGTTGAAGCCGCGTTGTTAAGGAGGCATCTTCATATATCAGGTGATTTTACTATTTTTGGATTATGGTTGTTTGTTTTGTTTTGTGGGTTGATATTTGCAATGTTGAATCATTTTTTGATGATTTCTTATCGAGGGAAGATTGAGATAGAAATTTGATTACCATTTGATTGGTTAATGGGCAATATTTTTTTCCATGTTACTTTGTATCATGTCGGTGAAATGGCGGGTCTGGTTTTGTGTTTGTTTAACCTTTGTGATGAGTCTTATATGTGTGAAATAGCGGGTTTGGGTTTGTGTTTGGTTGATCTTTGTGATGAGTCTCATATATGATCACAAGTGCTGGTTATTTTTTATGTGCTACAAGCTGTATTTTAGTTGCGGATGACTGTTTTTCAAAACCTTTTTCTTATTTGGATGCCATTAGTAGATTCCTAAATATGTATTTTTGTTTCTTTAGTCTTTGTGATGTCTTTTAGGTTGTCGTGTGTGGTCATCAGTACTTATTTTACATATGTTGTATAATCTATAGTCCAAGGTACTTTGTGATGTCGTTTAAAGTTTATGTTTGGTTACGGGTGTCGATTTAGGGTGGTTGAGTGTGAAAATGAAACGTCTTAGATTTGTGGTCAAAGGCGTTTTTTTCTAATGTTGTTTTGAGTCGGTTGTTCAGTTTTGAGTTGTAGCTTTTTACACTGTGTAGGTTGTGGCCATGGGCGTTGGTTTAGTGCGTGTTGCAGGCTATGTTTAATTTGAATGTAATGATATTTGAGGTTTTGCTTTTTTGGGACTATGTAAAGGGATTTGTGGATATTTGTTTGCAAATTTTCTATGCAATTGTCATTTATATGTCGTTGTGTTGGGCAATCTGCAGTTGTTCCTTGGTGTTATAAGGTCTGCGTAATAGTGGGTGATGTACAATGTGTTTTATTTGGCTGTGGCCAGATGTATGTGTGCTCTTATATTTATTCTTATAGGTTCAGAGTTTCAGAGGTATTCGATTGTCTTTGGAGTTCCAAGTTTTATTAAAGATCTGTTCTTAAATCTGTATTCATGTTTTCAGTTTGTTGTTGGTTTTGCTGTCGTGGAATTCCGACGGATGTTGCAACCACAGGTGTTCACAATATAGTGCAGCTTCAGCACGGGTGAGGTTTCTTTTCTTTAAACATGGGAAAAACTGTGTTAGAATAATAAGGTTTTGTGGTTTGTGATTAATATAGTATCTAGGAGTGGGCATGAATATTTTTTCATCTGATTATGGATAGGTTGGTTCTTTTGTTTTTAGGGTATATAAAATGGCAGCTTTACACGTTAATTTTGAGGTGAGGAGTATGAAAGAAATCAATGTAAAGGTTTTTGTATCATACTTGCAGGAGGTTTTCTGTTATGTTATTGGCGTATTGATCAACCATCTCCAAAAGCCAAGAGAATATGTTGGTTGATTGATGATCCGTTTAGCAGCCAATTATGGAGTGGGGAATTGAAAGCCATAAACTTATACCGACATTCTGCGTCCACAGTGTGGAGAGATTCCAGCCCGTTGATTGTTGCTGTAAGTTGTTATGGTTGTTATTACTTTATTATGTTATGTAAAGGATGCCATTTTTTTTAACCATTTGCCTATTGTTATTATTCTTTGGCATCATTTATAAGTTACCAGGTTTGACGCTAACTTATTATTTGTTTCACATTTATTCTATCGCCAATACTTTTGACCAAATATGTTGGGTTTTAAAGGCTTCTTGAGTTACTGTTGCTTTCATGATGTTAAGACTGCTCAGGGATTACAAGAAAAATATTACAAGTCATTACTGCTGCTAGTCATGATTGTTAATGTTGCTTATGGAAGTTAAGACTGCTAGAGTAAATTAAGACTGCTGACAGACTTCAAAGAAAAATACTCTAAGTAATTAATGTTGCTAGAAGGAAACTTAGTACTGCTAGTACTAAGTTAATGCTGCTAGAACAAAGAGTTAGTGCTGCTGATGCATTATTAGTGTTGCTAGAGTATTAGAGTCGGTTATTATGTATAGTCGGTTAGATAAATATAGAAAAGATTCTTTAAAGATTTATCTTGTATAACAAGTAATTGTAAGCCGACTAGGACTCCTTAGTCTATAAAAGGAGGTCCTAGGGCATAGAGATAGGTACGATATACACTGAGAGATTACACATACGATTCTTTTATATACATCAAGGTTGTAAACCCTAATAATTTTGAGTATTCGTATTATATTAATAATATTGAAGTGTTTTGTTTGATATTCATTGTTTACTGATAATTCAATATTAAGTTCTTCTTAAGATCAAATACAAGATTTCGCATTGTGTTTGATATACTTCAAGACAGTTTCTATACTTAGTTGTTTTAGATTTATCTAAGATAACTAAACCTTTACAGGCTAAGGGATTCGATCAAGTTCATTGCTGGGATCAAAAAGTGGTATCAGAGCTTGTGATCTAGAAGTGTGATCAAGAAGAACCTGTTTAAACTCAAGACTGTTCTGATCTTACTAAAGACATGGAGTCAGAATCTACACACGTGATTACTACATCAAAGGTGCCAATGCTCAAGTCTGGAGAGTATGAGCTATGGAGAATGAGAATAGAGCAGTATATTCATATGGTTGATTATTCTATGTGGGAGGTCATAGAGACTGGCAATTCTTTACCTAAAACAGAAACTTCTAATGATGGTGTTGTCATTATCTTGCCTATTAAAACTGCTGAAGACAAGGCACAAAGAAGACTGGAAGTAAAGGCAAGAAGCACTCTCATGATGGGCATTCCTAATGACCATCAGTTGACTTTCAATCACATCAAGGATGCTAAATTATTGTTAGAAGCAATTGAGAAAAGGTTTGGAGGGAATGCTGCTACCAAGATGACCAGGAAGAACCTTTTGAAGCAACAATATGAGAATTTTGCTGCTCCAAGTTCTGAGCATCTTGATCAGACCTTTGACAGACTTCAGAAATTTATTAGTCAACTAGCACTTGTGGAAGTCTCAATTCCTCAAGAAGATATAAATCAAAAGTTTCTGAGAAGCTTGTCACCAGAGTGGAATACACATACTGTGGTATGGAGAAACAAGGTTGATCTTGATACAATGAGTTTAGATGATCTGTATAACAATCTTAAAGTTTATGAACTTGAAGTCAAAGGGTCATCTAGCTCATCCTCAAGCACACAAAACTTAGCTTTTGTGTCCTCCTCCAATAACAGTTCTGCTAGTACTAATGAAGCAGTTAATACTGCTCATGGAGTTAGTACTGCTGGCACACAATTAATGCTGCTGGGTCCACAACCCTTGATAACTTGAGTGATGCTGTTATCTATGCTTTCTTAGCTGGTCAATCTACTAGTCCTCAGATTATGCATGAAGATCTGGAACAGATTCATCCAAATGATCTTGAAGAGATGGACTTGAAGTGGCAGATGACAACGTTGACAATGAGGGCAAGGAGATTTTTGAAGAAGACAGGAAGAAATCTCAAGGTCAATGGGCAGGATAACATGGGTTTTGATAAATCCAAGATTGAATGCTACAACTGTCACAGGAAGGGACATTTTGCAAGAGAATGCAGGGCACCAAGGAGCCAAGACTACAAGAATGGAGAGAGCTCAAGGAAAGCTGTGTCTGAGGAACCTAAGACTTCTACATCTTTGGTGTCTTGTGATGGTTTGGGTGGATATGATTAGAGTGACCAAGCAGCTGAGGGACCAAACTTTGCACTCATGGCTTACTCTTCTTCATCAAGTTCTGATTCTGAGGTATCTAATGATTTGGTTATTCTTATAAATCTTGTTTAGATACTGTTTAGGAACTTAAGGTTAGGAATAAAAAAATAATAGAAGATGTAAGGATGTTAAAGTTAGATAATTTAGGCTATAAAGTAGGCTTAAAATCTGTTGAGGAAAGACTTGAATTCTTTAAACAGAATGAGTCAGAGTATGTAGAGAAAGTTAATGTTCTTGAAAGTAAGCTTTATGTTAAAGAGAATGTTTAGTGAACTTACTAAAAGGTTAAAACAGGCTCAAAAAGAAAAAGATGCAGCTTATCAGAAAAAAGAAAAGCATCAAGTTAAAGTAAATAAGCTTGAATTTGCATCTGAAAGTTTAAATAAGACAATTGAGGGTCAAATGATGAGGAGAGGTAGTGGTATAGGATATAATGAAGTTCTTCCCTCAATAACAGGAAAGTATGTACCTCCTATACCTAAATTGTCTTGTTTAGTTGAGTCTAATGCTAAGCCTTTAGGAGAGAATAGTAAGTCTAATGAGGAGAAACCTAAGGTTGAAAAGAAATATTCTGAGGCACCTATCATTGAAGATTGGGTGTCTGATGAAGATGAGGAACAGGTGAAGACTACACCTAAGGTTGAAAGTATAACAGTTAAACCTAGTGTTGAACAAATTAAGTTTGTCAAACCTAGGTTTGGTGATAAGGTGTCTAGGAAAATTGTTGAATACACTGAGCAACCTAGGGAGTACACTAACAGGCCTAGAGGTAACCAGAGGAATTGGAATAACATGATGTCACAAATATTAGGAAGTGACTTTGAGATGTTTAACAAGGCTTGTTATTACTGTGGTAGTTTTGAGCATTTACAGGAAAATTATTTTTACTATCAAAAGCCTATTTGGAACTATGCTAGGAGGGTAAATCATCGAAGTTTTTCTAAAAACACTCATTCCTTTGCTAAAAGAAATATGGTTCCAACAGTAGTACAAATGAGATATGGTTTAGTATCTATTAAAACTGCCAAGCAAAATATTTCTAAACCAACAGTATTAACTAATACTGCTAGATCAGTTAGTACTGCTAACTCAAAAAGGACAGTGAATGGTGCTAAACAATTGTCAAAATTTTCAAATAAAGCACATTCAACTGTAAAAAGTCCCATTCAAAAGAATACAACATTTAGTACTGCTAAGGCAAAAGCAGTAGTTACTACTGCTAAGCCAAAAGCAATAACTGATATTGTTTTGGACAATCATTTTTTATGCTGTTAAGGCCTTAGCTTGTTGGGTCTGGAAACCAAAAGTTAAAGTTTTAGATCATGTTTCCAGAAACAGCAGTGCATCCATAGTTTTAAAGAAGTATGATTATGTTGATGCACAAGGCAGATCCAAGTCAGTAATGGCTTGGGTCCCCAAAATGAACTGATTTTCTTACTTTATGTGCAAGGCAATCCACAGGTGGAATTAGAGGATAAAGGAGTATTTGACAGTGGATGCTTAAGGCACATGACTAGAAACATGTCGTATCTTGAAGATTTTGAAGAAATTGATGGAGGATATGTTGCTTTTGGGAGTAATCTCAAAGGAGGGAAAATCACAAGCAAAGGTATAATAAAACTGGTAAATTAGATTTTGATAATGTGTACTTTGTAAAAGAGCTTAAGTTTAATCTCTTTAGTGTCTCACAAATGTGTGACAAAAAGAACAGTGTTCTTTTTACTGATACTGAATGTTTTGTCTTATCTCCTGACTTTAAGTTGACTGATGAAAGTCATGTTTTGCTTAAAGTTCCTAGAACAGACAACATATATAGTGTTGATTTAAAGAATATGGTTCCCAAAGGAGGTTTGACTTGTCTCTTTGCAAAGGCCACATCTGATGAATCTAAGCTTTGGCATAGAAGGCTTGGACATTTAAATTTCAAAACAATTAATAAATTGGTTAAGGGAAACCTTGTAAGAGGGTTACCTTCAAAGTTTTTGAAAATACTGAAATCTGTGTTGCTTGTCAGAAGGGAAAACAACACAGAGCTTCTTGTAAGACCAAAGTAGTGAACTCTATAAGTCAGCCTTTACATATGTTGCACATGGATTTATTTGTAAGACCAAAGAGCTTAAGTTTAATCTCTTTAGTGTCTCACAAATGTGTGACAAAAAGAACAGTGTTCTTTTTACTGATACTGAATGTTTTGTCTTATCTCCTGACTTTAAGTTGACTGATGAAAGTCATGTTTTGCTTAAAGTTCCTAGAACAGACAACATATATAGTGTTGATTTAAAGAATATGGTTCCCAAAGGAGGTTTGACTTGTCTCTTTGCAAAGGCCACATCTGATGAATCTAAGCTTTGGCATAGAAGGCTTGGACATTTAAATTTCAAAACAATTAATAAATTGGTTAAGGGAAACCTTGTAAGAGGGTTACCTTCAAAGTTTTTGAAAATACTGAAATTTGTGTTGCTTGTCAGAAGGGAAAACAACACAGAGCTTCTTGTAAGACCAAAGTAGTGAACTCTATAAGTCAGCCTTAACATATGTTGCACATGGATTTATTTGGACCAACATTTGTGAAAAGTTTGATGAAAAGGATGTATTGTCTAGTTGTCACAGATGATTATAGTAGGTTTACTTAGGTTTTCTTTTTAGCAACTAAGGATGAAACCAGTAGCATTCTTAAGGCTATTATAACCAGGATAGAAAACCTAGTTAACCATAAGGTTAAAGTGATAAGATGTGATAATGGAACTGAGTTCAAGAATAGGGATATGAACCAGTTTTGTGAGTTGAAAGGTATTGAGAGACAGTATAGTGTATCTAGAACTCCTCAACAAAATGGTGTTGCTGAGAGGAGAAATATGACACTTATTGAGGCTGCTAGAACAATGTTAGTTGATTTTAAATTACCTACTACTTTTTGGGCTGAAGCAGTTAATATTGCTTGTTATGTGTAGAATAGAAGTAAAGTAGTTAAGCCTCACAACAAGACCCCTTATGAACTTTTACATGGTAGAAAACCATTGCTAGATTTCTTAAGACCATTTGGGTGTTCTGTTACTATCTTGAATACCACAGACCACTTAGGCAAGTTTGATCTCAAGGCTGATGAAGGTTTCTTTATTGGATACTCAATGAATAGCAAAGCTTTTAGAGTGTTCAATAGTAGGACCAGGAAAGTGGAAGAGAACTTGCATGTTAGGTTTAGTGAGAGTACACCTAATGTTGCAGGGAGTGGACCAAACTGGCTGTTTGATATTGATTCACTAACCAAGACTATGAATTATGAGCCAGTTGTTGCAGGTACAAAGTCTAACAATTTTGCAGGTACAAAAGCAAGTAATGATGCAGGTCAAGCTGGTAAGGAGACAAGACCTGGAAAAGATTATATTTTGCTGCCTATTGTAAAATCTTCTGATGATGATAAAGTGGTTAATGAAGAAAAGCAGACTGATGAACAAGAAAAGGATGATGTATCAGATAATGTTGCCAATGAAGAAATTAACACTAGCAGTACTAACTCTGTTAATACTGCTAAGCCAAGTGTTAATGTTGCTGACAAGGAAGGCATATCTTTTGATGATGATGACTATCCAGATGATCCAAACATGCCTCCATTGGAAGAAATATATCCTGATACTGATGATGATGTACTTGGTGCAGAGGCTGACTTAACCAATATGGAAGATGTAGTTCCTGTCAGTCCTATTCCAACTACAAGAATTTACAAGAATCATCCTAAGGAACAAATCATTAGAGAGCCACAATCTGCTGTTCAAACAAGAAACATGACAAAAGGTTTGAAGGAACAAGGTTTCTTTGCTAGATCCCTTCATCAAAGAAATAGTCACAAAGACCTTCAAAACTGTTTGTTTGCTTGTTTTTTTTATCACAAATAGAACCCAAAAATGCACATAAAGCATTACAGGATCCAAGCTGGGTGGAGGCTATGCAATAAGAGCTTCTACAATTCAAGCTTCAAGAAGTTTGGACTCTGGTAGATTTGCCTAATGGGAAGAGGGCAATTGGTACTAAGTGGGTTTTCAGGTGCAAAAAGGATGAAAGAGGCATTGTGATTAGAAACAAGGCAAGGTTAGTCGCTCAGGGATACACTCAAGAAGAGGTATTGATTATGATGAAGTATTTGCCCCAGTTGCAAGAATTAAAGCTATAAGGTTATTCCTGGCTTATGCTCCATACAAAGACTTTGTAGTGTATCAAATGGATGTGAAAAGTGCTTTTCTGTATGGGACAATTGAAGAAGAAGTTTATGTCTCAGAACCAACTGGTTTTGAAGATCCTAATTTTCCTGACAATGTTTATAAGGTGGAGAAGGCACTATATGGTTTACATTAAGCTCCCAGAGCTTGGTATGACACATTTTCAACATACTTGTTGGACAATGGTTTTTGTAGAGGGAAGATTGATAAAACTTTGTTTGTAAGAAGGCACAAAGATGATATCTTGTTAGTTCAAGTTTATGTTGATGATATTATCTTTGGATCAACAAACAAGGTGTTATGTGTTGAATTTGAGAAGCTTATGCATGAAAGATTTCAGATGAGTTCTATGGGAGAACTTACATTCTTTTTAGTGTTACAAGTTAAGTAAAAGGAGGATGGCATATTTATCAGTTAAGATAAGTATGTAGCTGAAATTTTGAAGAATTTTGGGTTTACTGATGTGAAGCCTGCAAACACAACAATGGAAACTTCCAAGCTCCTGCTCAAAGATGAAGATGGTGAAGAAGTTGATGTTCACTTATACAGATCAATGATTGGTTCATTGATGTATCTTACATCTTCAAGACCTGACATTATGTTTACAGTGTGTGCCTGTGCAAGATATCAAGTCACACCAAAAGTTTCACATCTTAATGCTGTGAAAAGAATTTTTAGATATTTGAAAGGTCAACCCAAATTGGGTCTTTGGTATCCAAAAGATTCACCTTTTGACTTGGTTGCATACACTGATAGTGATTATGCAGGAGCAAGCTTGGATAGAAAATCAACAGCAGGATGTTGTCAATTTCTAGGCTGCAGATTGATTTCATGGTAGTGCAAGAAACAAACTGTGGTTGCAAATTCCACAACAGAAGCTGAGTATGTGGCTGCTTCAGGTTGCTGTGGACAAGTGTTCTGGATTCAAAATCAATTGCTGGATTATGGGTACAATTTTATGCATACAAAAATATATATTTATAATAGCAGTACTATGTGCATTATAAGAAATCATGTTTATCACTCAAAAACAAAACATATTGAGATAAGACATCATTTTATAAGAGATTGTTATGAAAAGAAGTTAATTCAAATTGTTAAAATTCATACTGATAATAATGTTGCAGATTTGCTCACAAAAGCTTTGGATGTGGGTAGATTTTAATTTTTGGTTGTCAGTATTGGAATGATAAATCTTTGAAAATTCTTATCTCTTAGTGTTTTTGTAAAGTTTGGTAAGGATTAATACTGTTATTAGGTCAATAAATTGTTTCTCCTACTAAGTATACTTAATTTTGCTAGTTTACTTAGTATTGCTGTGTTAATGCTGCCAGTTATACTTAGTACTGCTAAGTATAATTGATGTTGTGATTATTGCACATTGTGTTATGTTTGTGGTTTTGTGTTTTTGGGACTAATCTTTTGCAGGATAAGCTGAGAAATGTGATGGAATGCTGAATATTAAGCTGTTTGGAGTGGAAACTGACTTTGTGTTGCTAGGCATAAGTTAGTGCTGCTAAGCCTAACTTAGTGCTGCTAGGTTTCTGCTGCTATGTTTGAGAGTGAAGGGTATTGTTTTATAAATATGAACGATTGAGGGTTTATATCCTTCAATCATTCACACAAATGTTTTTATCCGATCAAAACTCTCTCAAACATAAACCCTAACTCGTTTTTCATTAATTAATTGCAAATCCCAGCAAAACTCTACCAAAAATTTTCAAAATTCACAATGTCGACTCTATCTTTTGCAGACAAGCATAACATGATTGCATTTTTGCAAAAACCCAGAGAAAGTGAAGGTTTTACTGACATCATAGATTTTCTTAATGCTACTCATATAAAGTATGCATTAACAGTAAATCTTACCATATATATTTCCAACATCAAATAGTTTTGGGCTACTGCTAAGGTCAAAGCTATTGATGAGGAAGTACAGATACATGCTCTTGTGGATGGGCAGAAGATTATCATTACTGAGGCTTCTGTTAGGGATTCTTTGTCTAGCAGATGTTGAAGGTATTGACAGTCTTCCAAATTCTACAATTTTTGAATACCTTGCACTGATGGGGTATGAAAGGCAAAATAATTCTTTAAAATTTTCAAAAGGTGCCTTCTCTCCATAGTGGAAATTCTTAATACACACTATCTTACAGTGTCTTAGTCCAAAGACTACTGGTTGGAATGAGTTCAGTAGTAATATGGCTTCTGCCATTATCTGCTTGGCTCAAAATCAAAGATTCAATTTTTCAAAATTAATTTTTGATAGTGTGGTTAAGGGCTTGGATAGTTCTTCAAACAAATACTACTTATATCCAAGGTTTTTGCAACTTCTTATGGACAAACAATTTACAAATAAAAAGGTTCGTAACAAGGTTTATCCTGCGCTCTCTCATACAAAAAAGATTTTTGCTAACATGAAGAGAGAGGGAAAGGGTTTTTCAGGCATAGTTACACCATTGTTTGAAACAATGTTGGAACTAGGTCAACAAAATAAGGGTGAAGGTTCAGCAATCCCAGCTGATACCCATCACACACCCACAATTTTACCATCCACATCCACAACTCAAAAGACCTATACCCGTAGGTTCACAAAAAAGGGCACTCAACTACCTCAGGATAGTGCTAGTATGGAAGCAGATGAGGCTGTGCATGAGAAGAGGGGTCACGATTTAAAAAGGGCTGCCACTACTGCTACTAGCTTAGAAGCAGAGCAGGACAGTGGTAACATAAGTAAGACCCAATCTAAGGCAACTTCTAATGAATCCAATTCCCATGGAACTGATTCAGGTGAAGGTCCCAGCCAACCGGAAAATATGGGGGGTGTAGATGCTCAGGTTAGGTTTGAGGCTATGCCTAATTCACCCGATGATGCACCACTCAGGAGAGGTAACACACTCCGAAGTGTTGAGGGTAGTATTGAACTTATAAATGAATTGATGGCTACTTGTACTAAACTGTCAGAACAGGTTTTTGACCTTCAACAAACAGCTGCTTCTCAAGGGGATGAAATTAAAATGCTGAAGAGAAGAGTTAGGTTTCTAGAAGGGGTACAAAGGTCAAGAACCTATAAGCCTAAAAGATTGAAAAAGGTGGGTACAGTTCAAAGGGTGGAATCTTCTAGTTTTGCATATGTTCTCAAGGTGTTAAGAGGGGATGCTCCCAAACAGGGGGGGGGGGGATGAGAGCATGATTGCAGGGGAGGATACTGAATTTGATGCTGCTATGGGTGATGGTGATAATATTGCTGAAGTACCAGTTAGTGCTGCTGATAAAAATGTTAATGCTGCTGGTACCAAAACAGTTTATGTTGCTAGTGTTGATTCGATGGATGATGAAACTGTTTTAGCTCAAGCCATAATTGAATTGAAGACATCAAAACCACCAGTTAAAGGCATTGTCATTCAAGAACCTATACCAACAACACTCACACAATCACAACCACCTTCACTGGGCAAAGACAAGGGAATTCTAATTGAAGAACCTGTGGAGAAATCTCTTTCAATGACAAAGCAGATGCTCTTAGATGAAGAAATATCTAGAAAACAACAAGAAGAGTATGATGCTGAAGATCTAAGAATAAGAGAAGAAAGAGAAAGGAAGGCTAGAGAAGATGAAGAGGCTAGCCTTGCAGAAATAAATTCCTGGGATGACATCCAAGCAAAGTGTGAAGCAGACCACATGTTAGCCCAGAGAATGTGGCAAGATGAACAGGAAGAGCTATCCTTAGAAGAAAAATCAAAGCTCTTCATGGAATTCTTGACCAAGAGAAAGAAGTTCTTTGCTCAGAAGAGGACTGAAGCAAAGAGAAACAAACCACCCACCAAAGCTGAACAAAGAAAAGTAATGAGTTCATACCTGAAAAACATGGATAATTGGAAGCCTAGTCAGTTGAAAAACCTTAGCTTTGAAAAGATAATAGATCAGTTTGACAAGGTATTCAAGAGGGTAATTGAAGATGAGGTGGTAAGAGGTTCTAAGAGAATAGGAGATGATATAGAACCTGATAGCAGCAAGAAGCAGAGAATTAATGAGCAGACAGAAGAAGATATTGATGATGACAAAGGTACAAAAGAAGATACAAAGGAATATATAACATTGGTTCCTGATGATGATGAAGAGCCAACTATTGCTGCTGTACCTTTGGCTACAAAACTTCCAGATATTGTTGGCTGGAGAATATATAAAGAGGGCATAAGGAAAATAGTATATGAAATCAAAAGAGCTGATGGAAAGTTTTATATATTCTTCAGGTATAATCAGATGTTAAGAAGCTTTAACAGAGAGGATTTGGAGACTCTTTGGAAGCTTGTTTAGGAAAAGTATGGACCAACAAGACCATTGAAGCAACCAGTGTATGATCAAGATTATGTTTTGTGGTGTGATTTGAAGAATATCTTTGAACCTAGTGTAGAAGATGAAGTATGGAGAAGACCTTTCTATAACCACAAGGTGATAAGCTGGAGGTTAATAGATACATGTGGACTTCATCAGTTGACAATAGATGCTATGCATATCTACATGTTGGTTGAAAAGAAATATCCACTCACAAAGACTACATTGGGTAAGATGCTTGAAAGTAGGCTTCAAATGAAATATGGAATGAATGAAAGCATGGCAGATGAGCTTATTTAGTTTATTATAAGACTGAAGAATGAACAATGAAGTGTTTGGAAGCATCCTCCTGGTGAAGGTTAAAGCTTAGATTGAAACTTGATGATTTTAAGGAAAATATCAAGTTTAGGGGAGGATTGTTGGGTTTTAAAGGCTTCTTGAGTTACTGCTTCTTTCATGATGTTAAGACTACTCAGGGATTACAAGAAAAATATTACAATTCATTACTGCTGCTAGTTATGATGGTTAATGCTGCTTATGGAAGTTAAGATTGCTAAAGTAAATTAAGACTGCTGACAGACTTCAAAGAAAAATACTCTAAGTAGTTAATGCTGCTAGAAGGAAACTTAGTACTGCTAGTACTAAGTTAATGCTGCTAGAACAAAGAGTTAGTACTGCTGATGCATTATTAGTGTTGCTAGAGTATTAGAGTCGGTTATTATGTATAGTCGGTTAGATAAATATAGAAAAGATTCTTTAAAGATTTATCTTGTATAACAAGTAATTGTAAGCCGACTAAGACTCCTTAGTCTATAAAAGGAGGTCCTAGGGCATAGAGATAGATACGATATACACTGAGAGATTACACATACAATTATTTTATATACTTTAAGGTTGTAAACCCTAATACTTTTGAGTATTCATATTATATTAATAATATTGAAGTGTTTTGTTTGATATTCATTGTTTACTGATAATTCAATATTAAGTTCTTCTTAGGATCAAATACAAGATTCCGCATTGTGTTTGATATACTTCAAGACAGTTTCTATACTTAGTTGTTTTAGATTTATCTAAGATAACTAAACCTTTACAAGCTAAGGGATTCGATCAAGTATATTACTGGGATCAACAAAATATACTTCACGCTATCACTGATACTTTACTTGGTTTTGACTAAGTTGTGGTGTGTTACACAGTGACAATGATAGTTGGAGAATAAATGGTGATAAATGCAATCAAGAATTTAGAAGATCAAAGTCTAATTATCATAATAGAACATTATCTTCTGGTATGATTTTTAATCTTTGTTACTATTTTGATAGTTACTTTATATTGGATATATAATATATTAATAAAGTTTAAACAGTTAAAAAGACCATTAAGCATCTTGAAAAGATTTTTGGTGACCATAAATAGTGGAGAGCATGTGTACAATATCGTAAGAAAGAAAGTAAGAGCATACATAGCTATGAATGATACTGAGAAAAGGAAGTTTGATGGTGTGAAGAAAATAAACGATATTTGAAGGGAAATATCAAACGTAGCTGTGAATGATACTAAGAAAAGGAAGCTTGATGATGTGAAGAAAATAAACTATATTTCGATGGAAAGATTGTAATTGCCGATGAATTGTAGATGTTCTTTCTTTGCGGTTATTTAGGAAGATAATGTTGTGTTGGATAGCTAGTCGAGCTAGAAAGGTATGATACGTTGGTGAGACCATTTAATATGTCAGGTGTGCTTGCTATTAGGGCAGATAGCGAGTATGAGTGACAGGTTGAGTGGGTTGACTAACGTGTCATACTTCACTATCTCGATGATGTAAATTCAATATCTTAAAAACTACACTTGCCTAGACTAGTTTGCACAATTCCCTTGATATAATTATGACAATGGTTCAAATCGATTATGATCAATAAATTAGATGATGTTCTAATTTGATTAGTTGGTGTACTAATCCTCTTGTTTTCAACACTTTCAATCCTCGTCAAGATTTTAAGATGACAAAAACAATATTAAGTTTTGATCACACAAGACTAACACAATTCAATCACTTGATTCGCTATCATTTCACAAGTAATTGACAACTACACTTTTAGTTTTCTAAGTTTAACCAAGTTACATATGAAATGGTCAATACATAAGGTAACACCTTCATAGACAAAGGTTTACAATTGATTAAATAACAATGTCTCTTTCGACCTATTACACCATTAATAATCAACCAAACTTGATAACTCTTTTGTTTATGAAAACTTTGAAAGCACAATTCGATCTCAGTATTAGCTTTTCATTGAATTAGATCCATAGAGTCATAATCAATCAACATTCATGTAACAAACATCATCTAGGCAAGTGCACAAGGCACTTAGCCGCTCATGTCAAACAAAGAAATAACCACAGAAAATTTATCACTTGAAAACATGATTAAAAAGTCTTACAAAAGTTATAATGATGATCACAAGAGTTAGGAACAATTATGAGGTAAATCTGTTATGATTAGTCTATGAAAAAATGATTGACCATTATGAGGTGATCAACAATGATTTCTTTGATGATTACAATGATGGATAATGAATGTAAGCTAACTTCTTCCTGCATTTTCTTCCTTGTAGCCTTCTTGAGAGAGTAAATTGATTATGAGATTAGTTGTAGTGTTTGTATTATTTTTTCTCTCTTGGCCAAGCTTCCAATTAATAGAATAGCTACTCCTTGGTCACCAAGCAAATTTCTTGGGCACAAAGTGTCATAAAATTCTGGACTTGAAGTAAATGAAGCATAATGACAACCCACATAAAGAGTTAGATCATTAAAAGTAGTCATTAAGTGTGCCAGGAGTTGCAGCAACCCAAGGTTGAAGTTTCAACCTGAGGTTCAGATTTCAGCCCAAGGTTTGGAGTAAGGTTGGCATGGCAGTTTTGAACCTTGGGTTGAGCTTAAGCCTTAGTTGTATTTCTTGAACCTTTGGTTGAGGAAGAAAGCCATAATTCATAGCAAACTTTGCATGTAACTTCTCATTCATTTCATCAACACTTGATCTTTTCTTGAGCTTGGAAATCTTTGTAACTTGATTCTTTATCTTTGATGATCTTCCTGAGGTCTTTATTATGGGTAGAATCTTTCGTTGTGCATAAGCTCTTGATTTAGCAACTTTTCCCCATCTTTCTAGCTATTCCCTTGGACTTGATTGTACCTGAACCTTAATATATCTTTTGTACCTTTTTCGTATAATATGTTCACAAACACAACCAAATACAATGCACAAACATAGAAATAACGCGACTAAAACATGTACGAAATGTGCGTTATCAAATCCCTCCATACTTACACTTTGCTTGTCCTCAAGCAAATCTAGATTTTAAAAATAAATCCACATGATATAAATGAGAATGGTTCTAAAAAATGAGATGCAAATCCATCAAGTAAAAGTACGAGATAAGATCCATCTTTTTAAGCTTTATAAGTTAAAAGTTGAGATGTTTGACAATACCTTAATGATTCTCTTGCTTGATAACATGTTAAAACATCTCACGAAAAAGGAATGAAGTATAATTCATTCAACACTCATTTATTTAGTGGGTGAGAATTAAGAAAATCACACTCATCGCTTAGTCATGATATACATATTACCATAAGCTTGTACAAGAAACAAAACTCCACCGACGTGGCGTAAGCACCAAGTGTAAACATATAAGAGGACTTTTATTCGGGTTAAAGGCTTCAAGGGTTATTTCAGAATTATGTGCAACTATCTTATGCAAAACATAATAGCTCGCTAACAACAAATTCTTGCATCACCAAATAACGGATGGTCACTAAGTCGTAACTTGGTTCGCTAACAACGTTACTTGCATAATGGATGGTCACTGATGTGTCGTTGTATAGGTGATTATTCCTTATCAAGTTTTACATTTATATTTTGCCGACTTAACCTATAACAACACTAACGGGCAGTGTACCCGATCAATGTAGCTTAGTTGGTAAGTAGGGTGTCGATCACTAAGAGTGAGATTTCTAATATACTAATTCTAGAGGTATTCGACTCTCCTAAACTAACGTAAAGGGGGGTTCAGCCTGAGAGACTGGCACGAGTTTGGTTTTATTCTAACTAAACTAAGATAAACAAACAATAGAAAATACCAAAGATATGAAGAGTGTGTTAACCAAGTTTCATATATGATTAAGTTTTAATAAGTTCTAAGACCTGCAGTGATTGGTGCTCAAGACTAGGCGCGGTCCATCCTACCTCTGTACCTAGAGTCTAGATTCCATTGGAATCCGCATAAAGCTGCTTAATAATTGTGTTTATGTTTAAATAGCTTGTCACTTGTTTTATTGCTAGTTTTATATGAAGTGTATGTAATTAATCCTTTCTCGTTGGCTCTAATCTTATCGGCGAGAAATCCCTTAATGATTACTTATGTCTAAAAGTTATATTTAACTGATCAGGTTAGCTATAACCGTGGGAGCCACATTCTCTTCTGTAGTCAAATGCACAGGCCACTAATAAACACAGAGGTTATCAATGCACTAATAAGTAGTAACCAAAGACATCAACATATAAACTTTAATTGATGGGAAAGCAATATTAAAGGGAGTGCAATCTTTCCGTTGTCACATTACACAAGCCACCAATCTTGATGAATTAAAGCTTACTATTACAATAAAACAAACTACTAACATAAATAATTAAAACGAAGAGTTAGCAACCAATCGAATTAGAAACACATCAAAATATCAAATAATCATAAACATGGCTAACACATAAGGGTGTTAGCCCATAATCTCTATAACAAAGTGCATAAACATAATCGTAATTAATAGAGTATTAAGCATAATGAATACGTTACAATGATTAGAGATACTCTTCAAGGATAATTAGGTCTTCTAGGGTGATCTTCTGCTGTTTGGAGGGGTTGTGATCGTCTGGGAATGACCCTAAAGGTTCCCAAAGATGCCCAAATTCATTAATGAGTTCGGTATTTATAGATTCTGAAATCTGGGTTGATACGGAGCATCTATAGAGTTAGATGCGCCGCATCTATAAGTAAACGTAGCCTCCAAGTCTGAAACTGACCCAATACGGCGCATCTAAATACCAGATGCGCCTCATCTCCCAATACGGCGCATCTAAGGACCAGATGCGCCGCATCTCCTTCAAATACAGGTAGATCTCCTTTTTCTCTTTCCGTGGCCGCTTGAATCACCTAAAACGGAGTCCGGATGAAGATTTTATGGCCAAAATACGAAAGCATCTTCAAGTGTCGACTTGTAATCTTGACTTCTTCATTAAGCTTCTAATCTTCACTTGATCTCTTGAATTCTTGGTAAGGATTGTATATGGCCGATACGGCGCATCGGATTGGTCCGATGCGGCGTATCAAGGTAACTTCGCGTGGGGTCCAGGATTATAATATTTGCGAATATTCTTCAATATCTTGGATATCTGGTGAAGTCTTGAGATTGATACGCCGCATATCAGGAGCTTCATGCGGCGCATCTGGAGTAAAACAAGTTGGTTCTTCTCGTTGACCAAGGTTTCATATGCGGCGCATTCTTCAAAGTCAGGCAATGGTCTTTAATCTCTTCAATTCAGCAGACTTTTCCAATCTTGCTTGTTTTGCTCCATTTTTAGTCCAAAATCGCTTAGTTTCACCAAATGCTTGTTTTTACCTGAGAATTACAAAAGTAAGCAATTAAGTATCAATTCTCATATATAATATAATAAAACAAGTCAAATACATAGGATAAATGATGGTAATAAAATGTACTTATTTGAGTTCATCAGATATCACCAAAACACGCACTAGCTCGCTAGCAACGTTACCTAATTCCTCAAGAAATTAGATGGTCACCACATGTCAATACACTTGATAATTTTCACACAGTCAAAAGGTAGGGATAAGACATGGGATATATTTATGAAATTGGTTTAAAATAAAATAAATAAACTTTACAAATAGTCAAAGTCTACATGTAATACCTGAAATTTGAAAACATACAAAATGACCAAAATGCCCTTACAAATTTAAAAATTTATTTAAAAGCTTATAAATCACCAAATAAATCCCAAACCATCGGGAATGAACTAGATATGAATCCAAATAATTTTTGTGACTACATTTTAACATTTTAAAAAGTACAAAAATATGCAAATAATTATTATGGCCGGTTGATATTATTTCGTGTATTATTATTATTATTATTAATTCAATTTAAATTAAATAAAATACAAGATAATCACCAATAAAATTAGGAAATTATTATATTCAGTATTTGATAAGTCTTGGACCAAAATCCTTGCCAAAAATTAGTATTTGAGTCGGTTTATAAATTATTCCCTATATATATATAATTTCCGAAAACCCTAAAACCTTAGAAACTCTAAACAAAATTCGATCTGCTACAATTCGACTTGGAAAAATTCATGGGTTATTTTCTGGCATTGCTTGACATCTAAGGAAGCTAGAAAAATTGGTTAGAAGGTCGTGGGTTCATTCATTCAATCGCTAGGATTTTGATTTGTCGAACTTTGCATTCGAGAAGGTATAATTTTATATATTTCTTTCACACGTTCGATTCTTCATGAAGTATTTTTATTATGTTATTAAGATCATATAAGTCCTAAATAAAATATATAACATGGATCATGCAAACTTGAATGGTCATACGAATTTTAAATAGCTAAAACACACTTAATTCCCAAATATTAGTATACGATTTTTCTGGGTTGTTTTCATAATTTTTACATGTTCTATGATGATCATATAAGTCTCAAAAAATAGTTATTTGATTTGTGGAAGCTTAATTCATGTGTTCTTGAATTGTTTGTGTAATCGGATTTTAATGAAAAAGAAAGAAAATATAGAAAACCCTAGTAGCGATTTAGGGTTAGGGTTTGTATGTATAGATCTGGTCATTTAAGGCATATTAATGATTGGTAATGATTATTTGATGATTATATGAGCTAGGGTTTGTAATTGCTATTATAAAAGTATATACGATTTGTAAAATAAATAACAAGGACTTGTTTTGCCAACTTTGGAACTTAAAGGTTATTTTTATAATGTTAATTAGATCAATATAAATGTATAAAAATTATAAGATGAGGTCCTTATGTGTAAAATATGCAAGATAATGATTTATTGGTAAATTAATGGTTCGAATTAGAAATTTATAAATTAGAAGGACTAAAAGTGTAAATTCAGGAAACTTATGATTGTTTGGTGTAAATAATATTAGTAGGGAGGTAATATGTAATTTTGGGTATTTATGGGGTCAAGGTGTAATTAAAATAAAGTAAGGATGTAAATTGTAATATTTGTAAATTAAAGGGATTAATTATGTAAATATGAGAAACATGGAGGTGTAATTCATACCATATGATAGTGTGAGGGTATATTCTGTAATTTAGTAATTTTAAGGGCTTGTGATGTAATTATGAATATTGGTGAGGGTTAGATTGTAAATTAAGTAACTATAAGGTCTACTTTGTAAACTTTAATAACTATAAGGGTGTAAAGTGTAAATAATGAAACTTAAAGGACTAAAGATGTAATTCTGATTTAAAAGAGGTATTTAAATTAGTAACTTGTGATATTTCATTTAAAACCCTTAACTTTGGAATATTTACAATGGAAACCCTAAGTTATGGAAACTTGACAAAATGAACCTTGAACTATCTTAACTTGCTAAAATGTACCCTATTTCCATAATAGTATTAATTAATGACTTAACAAGAATTGATACTTAAATCTTTCTAATTGAGGAAACTTTATAAAAATGGAAACTTACTTGAGATGGAAAGATAACTGAAACCCTTGTAATTTTGTCCTCTACTCCTCTAGGTGTGAAGAAGGAGTAACTCGATCTTTTTCAGCCTTTTGTCTTTGTTCTTGCTTGCTAATAAGGTACAGATATTCTGCCCTTCTTGTAAGGTGCCTTCGTTCTCTTGATCTCTTGTTTAGATTCGTTTAGGATTCCCCAAACCATTGCTATGTAGCCTTGTTTGTGAACCTTAGACTTGAATCTTTGTTTCGAACCTTTGCCTTGATCTTTGCCTTGAACCGCTATGAACCTTGATTTGAACCTTGCCATAAAACCTTGACTTGAACCCTAATATGCTTGATATTGAAATTGGATGAGAGAACATTTTCATAATTAAATAAAAATGTTTTAAGAAGACCATTTTAAAACTAGCTTATTGAAAACTATTTTAAAGACTATTTTTATGAGAACCAGTTTAAAAGATTATTTTATGGGAACTATTTTAAAAAGATTGTTTTCAGATGATCGTTTAGATTGAACTTTGACCTACTTATGGATATGACCTACTTGAACTAAAGTGAATTGAACCCATTGATATGTAAACACGAACTCGAAACTTGAACTTGACTTGTACACTTGATACTTGACCTTGACTTTGACCACAGTTTGAGACTACGAGCCATACTAGGCATGAGGGTTTCATGTCCTTGTCATTGTTGCACCAATGGCTTGACTTTTGGGTAGGAAAGTGATTACCTATCCCGTCCCTGCCATGACTTGATACTTGACTTGCGCGTAGACGAAGACATTGTGGCAGCCTACAGGGGCGCATGGATGCATCCTAGATTAGTATTGTACATGACTTGATTTACTTGTATTGCTTAGTGATATGATGGGTGTGTGCGATACACGTCATTCACTCTTGGGAGCACGCGACTCCAACCCTTGGAGGTATCCCCTCATATTATACTTGTCATACCGAGGACACCCCTCCGTATACATGTATACTTGTTACTTGATTGATATGATATGTTCTGGGCTCATAGAGGATTGCTGTATCTGTTTATCTTTTCGTTTACCTTATTTTTTTTCCAATTGTACATTATTCCTTAACTGTTTCCTATGCCTTTACTCTTGATAACCGTTTTATATTTACATTTCGTAAACCTTTATTGCTGCTTGTTATCATTATATCTGCTCACTAAGCTCTCGTAGCTCAGCCGCATTTTCTTTTCCTGCGGCAGGTATTTAAGCTAGGAAGCTGGGTTTTGCTTTGGGATGAGAGCAACCTTGAGTGAAGCATGGACCTTAGTACCTTAGTTCTACCATTTGAGAATTGATTTGTTTAGTACTTCATTTAATTCTTTTCATTGTCTTGTTGAACTTGATATAAGTCTTGTTGGCTTATTATCTTTTGGTTTAATGTTAAGACTTCCGCTGTTTTATTATTACTTGTTCTGATGTGAAACCATAGCATTGTGACATCTTTGCCCTTTTCGGATCGGGGTGTTACACTACAACCAATTGCTACTAGCTACATCAACCACTTTCCTTAGAACTTGAGAACTTATTCTTGATTGATATCATTCTTTCATAGCTCTTTGGCTATTCTTGTCACCATACAATTGCGATGACTTATTTTATTTTATTTTTTCTTTTTCTTTTTTTTTTCTTTTTTTTTTACCACATGTTTCAACCATCGATCATAATACCAATAGATCTTCCATGAGATTATCATGGAGTTCGCAACTTTCTCAATTTCAAGGATTCCCACATAACAACCATCTTTCCAAGTAGCTAGTAACCAACCAAGACTTGACTATGGGTAAGGTTAAGGCTAAAGGTGTAAAATATTTTTATATTCTTCTGGTGTAACAAAATGAAAAGGATGGTTCAGAGGGTGTACTAATGGTATCTAGCACTAAAATTAAGTGCTAACAAATGGGTTAATATAAGTGGTTTAACTAACCAATGTGGCTAGCTAGTATATCATTAGATGTAAAATGGAAGGCCATTTGGTTTAATTCCTAAGGTTGCCTCTTATCACACGAATACACTTATATCACACAAGGTAATCTCACTGCGGTCTCGTAATGATTTGCATGTACAAGTTCTAGAATAAATAAGATCATCAGCACACTCATAGCAAAAAGATCAAACATAAAAGATGTATGCTATATAAGAATAGGTAAATCCTCGCAATTTAGTGGAATGGGCTATAGTTGTGCTAGCAATGTTATCAATCCTAAGAATGAATTGCAATGTCAGTCAGGTCACATCTCGAATTTTCAAAGATTACATGTTTTACCAGTGCATTGATCCAGTTATTCTAATATAAATTATCCTAAATGTGCGAAAACAACTAGATTATTGGGGCAAACAAATTAAAAACTAGGCTCAAAAATATAGAAAATTTTAAAATCCAGTTTCATTTTCTTATTTCCTCCCCCCCCCCCCCCCCCCCCCCCACACTTAAGTTTGACATTGTCCTCAATGTAAAGAACGATGGACCATAAAAATAGGGAAATGGAACATAAAAGAAATGATACTGCCTGAGCTTTTGAATTTAGATCGAATGATTTCACATCTTCAAGATCAAGCATCTTAACATGCATTAATCATCAAAAACACACAAAATGCAAAATATTTTTGGATTTTTTTATTTATTTATATTAGCTAGGCCCCCACATTTATGGTGAAACCATTGGGGCAAATAAAAAAAATGATATGAAAAACAAACGGGTTGCCTCCGGAGAAGCGCTAAATTTATTAATGAGTCATCAGCCCGACTCAATCTTTCTTACTTTCGTGGTTTATTTTTGGGATTCTTTCCCGACTTCTTTGGAATGTACACCACATTTCCTTTCACTATTCCTTTTCCGGTTTTATCAATATCATGTAACTTTGCGGTATTGCAAGTTCTAGGGAGAACATCCCAGATGTAACCAGTTTTCGCAGCCCATGGTATTACTTTTTTATAATCAGCTGGAAAAGGTGCCATAAATGGAATAGCATTGTATTTCTTTTCATCGAGCAATTCAAGTGGAATTTCCTCACTTGACAATTCATTCAATTGCTCCTCATCATGGTATAGTTTGATATGATGTCCATTAACAATGAAAGTTCCCCCATGCTTGTCGTATAATTCAACATATCCGGATGGAAAACCATGTTTTACCACGAATGGACCAAACCATTTGGTTCTGAGCTTGGGAGCTTTGAATTTGTACTTAGAATTGAACAAAAGAACTTTGTCTCCGGCCTTAAATTCTTTCTGGATTCTTAGTTTCCTATCATGATAGGCTTTTGTTCGAGCTTTGTATAGCTTGGAATTCTCATACGCAACGAGGATGTATTCGAACTTATGACATTTAGGAAAGGGACCCATGAAGTCAATTCCCCTATATCAAAGATTTCAGAAACTTGTATGCTCTTTTGTGGCATTTCGTCTCTACGAGAAAGACTACCAGACTTTTGGCAAGCATCACAATTCTGCACAAGCGTATGGGCTTCTTTAAAAATTGTCGGCCAATAAAATCCCGCATCAAAGACTTTTTTCGCGGTTGTAGACGGACCGTAATGTCCTCCAGTTGGGCCGTGATGACATTCATCGAGAATTTTTTGGGTCTCTGAACCGTACACGCATCTTCTAATTATCCCATCGGGACACATTTTAAATAGATACGGTTCATCCCAAAAATAGTGTTTTAGGTCTGCGAAAAATTTACTACGCTGAGTGTGAGTTAGACCTTTTTGTAACACTCCTCCGACTAAATAATTTGCAAAGTCTGCAAACCATGGAACTTCTTCATTTTCAATTCCCATAAGAGTTTCATCGGGAAAATTATCATCAATCTCATCTTCACCGAATTCATCTAAATTAGGATTTTCTAATCGAGACAAATGGTCTGCTGCAACATTTTCCACGCCTTTCTTATTTTGGATTTCTATGTCAAATTCTTGAAGCAATAAAATCCATCGGATAAGACGTGGTTTGGCATCTTGTTTGGAAAACAGGTATTTAAGAGCTGAATGATCGGTAAATACAATTATCTTTGACAAAACGAGATAAGAACGAAATTTGTCAAATGCAAAAACTACAGCCAAAAGCTCTTTTTCAGTGACCATGTAGTTTTGTTGAGCACTATTCAAGGTTTTGCTAGCAAAGTAAATAGGACGAAAATGTTTTCCATCGCGTTGTCCTAATACTACTCCAACGGCAAAATCACTTGCATCACACATAAGTTCAAATGGTAGCGACCAATTTGGTGAAACCATAATCGGTGCATTTGTTAACTTATTTTTGAGCATTTCGAATGCCTTGATGCATTCTTCATTGAAATCAAAAACTGAATCTTTCTCGAGAAGCTTCGTCATAGGACGAGATATTTTCGAAAAATCTTTGATGAATCTGCGGTAGAATCCCGCATGCCCCAAGAAACTCCTAACGCCTTTGACGTTAGTCGGGGGTGGTAACTTAGCAATAGCATCTATTTTTGCTTTGTCAACTTCGATTCCCTTGCTAGAAATCTTGTGACCAAGCACAATGCCTTCTGTCACCATAAAGTGATATTTTTCCCAGTTTAGTACGAGATGAGCGGTTTTGCATCTTTCAAGCATTTTATCAAGATTGGAAAGGCATGACTCGAATGAGTCTCCAAATACCGAGAAATCATCCATGAAAACTTCCATGGAGGTTTCAAGCATATCTTGAAAAATAGCAATCATGCACCTTTGAAATGTTGCCAGTGCGTTACAAAGACCAAAAGGCATACGCCTATACGCATATGTGCCAAAAGGACACGTGAATGTGGTCTTTTCTTGATCAGCTGGATCAATTGGAATTTGGAAATAATCGGAAAATCCATCGAGAAAATAAAAGAATTTGTTCCCTGCAAGTCTTTCCAACATTTGATCCATGAATGGTAAAGGAAAATGATCCTTTCTGGTGGCGTCATTTAATTTGCGATAATCAATGCATACTCGCCAACCAGTTATGGTTCTGGTAGGAACAAGTTCATTACGTTCATTAGTTACAACGGTTGTTCCTCCTTTCTTAGGAACACAGTGAACAGGACTCACCCATGAACTATCCTCAATGGGGTAAATAATACCAGCATCAAAAAGTTTGATTATTTCCTTCTTAACAACTTCCTTCATGTTTGGGTTGAGTCTTCGTTGTCTTTGAACAACGGGTTTGGAATCATTTTCGAAATTGATTTTGTGTTTGCAAAAGTTTGGACTTATTCCACGAATGTCAGAAGTTTTCCAACGAAAGCTTCTTTATGATTTTTGAGCATAGAAACAAGACGTTCTTTTTCATCGGGTTTGAGCACTGAAGATATGACAACCAGAAAAAGATATTTTTCTTCCAAGAATGCATATTCCAGATGATCGGGAAGAGGTTTCAAGACGAGATCCACCGGCGGATCTTCAATTGAGGTTTTGATTCTCATTTCATCATTGAATTCCAACTCCTCAAAGTTGGTTATTTCTTCCTCAGAAATTTCTTCGGTGTTTATCTGCATAAATTCAGTGAATTCTCTGTCAAGATCTTCATCACTTATTTGTCCAGATGTTTTATGAGTCTTAATTCTTTCATCAAGCAACTCATCGAATGTTTCCTTTGTAATTTCATCGATAACATCAATGCTATAACAAGTGTCATCATTCGCATGAGAATATTTCATGGCTTGATTAATTTGAAAAGAGATTCTTTCATCTCCAACTCCAAGATTGAGTTCTTTGTTTTTAACTCGAATGATAGCATCGGCGGTGTTTAGGAAAGGTCTTCCTAAGATCAATAGAACTTTGCTATCTTCCTCCATCTCGAGGATCACAAAATCAACGGGAAAAACGAATTGCCCAACTTGAACAAGCATGTTTTCAGCTACTCCAACAGGATATTGGATAGTATGATTTGCTAAACGTATACTCATTCTTGTGGGTTTCAAGGTGTCGATCGAAAGCTTCGCATACAATAAGTATGGCATAAGATTGATACTCGCACCGAGATCGGCTAAAGCATCACAAGTGATTGAATTTCCCAAAGTACACGGGATGAGAAAACTTTCAGGATCACCGAGTTTTTTCGGTAGTTTGTTTTCAACAATGGCTAAGCAATCTTCATTCAAGAAGGTAGCTGAAATGTTTTCCATTTTTCTTTTTTTGCTCACAAGTTCTTTCAAAAACTTCCCATAATTGGGCATACCAGCCAGGACATCAACAAGAGGAACGTTGATCCTAACTTCTTTGATTAAGTCAATGAACTTGCCATATTGTTCTTCCATCTTTTCTTTCCTCAAACGTTGAGGATATGGAATTCTTGGTTTATATGCTTTGAGCTGTGGAGTGGGTTTAAAGACTGGTGTAGGAATTGGTTCGTTATCTTTTGGTTCCTCCTCTGCTTCATCCTCACTATCATCATGAATGATAGTGGTTGTTTAGTTTGGGTTTGGTGGTAGATCATAAGATAGACCACTACGAGAGAATACAACATTTACATGCTCATTTCTCGTTTGAAGTGGACGATAAGATCCAGATGATGATGGTTTCGAGTTGGATTGAGTATTGTTTGGCAAAGTACCCGATGGTCTAGCAGCAAATTGATCAGAAAGATGACCAAATTTGGTTTCAAGGTCTTGGATAGAAGCTTGATGGTTCTTTTGACCTTGTTCGACTTTGGTTTTGAGGCTGAAGAACTGATTTTTGATAAATTCATTCGTTTGCTTTTGAGCATGCACGAATTCACGCATGGTTTTTTCGAATTCAGATTCTTCATTTTTCTTTCAGGTGTTTGTGATGATGATCGGTTATCATCACGAGACGATGTCGGACGGTTGTCGTCACGAGGTTGGGAACTACGATTATCATCCCTCGGTGGACGATCTTGCCAATCTCTAGAATTTCTACCGTAGTGGTTTCCACGATATCCTCCTCCTCGATATCCTCCATAAACATAATTGGCTTCGGCTTCGAGACCTCCCATGAGTTTGTCATCACACTCGGATGATGAATGGTTTCCACTGTTAGTGCAAATATTACGATATTTAAACTAAACGGTTTCTTCGGTTTTAATAATGACAAACATGTAACTTGTAATACATAACGTAAAATGTGCAAGTTACTTGTAAACACAAATCATCAATGCATACTTCATCAACACCTCCCGAGGTCTCAAGTATGCTTCAACGAAGTCGTAGATTTCCATCGCGACATAAATCACTCAAGGTATGGACAAACAAATCTACTACTTGACAAATGATCAAAGGATTATATTTTTCTAAACTTCACATTTTTAATGTGACAAAACATTTTTTCAAAAATATATTTTACAAATTATTTTTGAATTAAAAAGAAATGTTTTATTTTGAAAAATAAATTTGAAAACTCCCAACAGTCATTTTTCCCCCCAAAACAGCTCCTAACTTCCCCAAATAAACCTTCCCCACTAAAGACAAAAAAGGGAGCGTCCACGACACCGTTAAGTATGTACGGCTCCACTAAATTTAATGGAGCCGTCGGGTATTTAGTGGAGCCGTGGGTCTGTAACGGTCAGATTTTCCTTTGCCTATAAATAGTGGACCATTCCACACTTCCAACTTGATTTTTCCCGTCCTTTTTCTCTGGTCTTATCCCTCTTCACTTAGATAACTTTCTTTGATCATTTGGAGAGTCTTAGGTTGTTTAAGAGTGATCCAATCATCCACTCAAGTGATCCTCTTCATTCCTCTTGATTAGCAAGAGAAGAACACAAAGTATCCTAGATACAAAGTGTTGTCATCCTTCTTGATTAGCAAGAGAAGAACACAAAGTATCCTAGATACAAAGTGTTGTCATCCCTCTTGATTAGCAAGAGAAGAACACAAAGTATCCAAGTAGATACAAAGTGTTGTCATCCCTCTTGATTAGCAAGAGAAGAACACAAAGTATCCAAGTAGATACAAAGTGTTGGAGTTGGTAGGTCTTGTAACATTTGTTACACTCTTGATTGTATCATAGAATACATCAAGATTACTTTTCTTTTGTGAGAGAGTGAGTCAAGATCATTGTGATCTTAAGAGATAGTGAAGATCTCTTGAAGCCATTGGGCTTGTGTGATTGATCATGTGGATCAAGGGTAGATCGGGTAGATCATGGTAGATTGGTGCTAGCTAAGATTAGCACTCGACATCTAGCTTAGAGTCGAAAATAGGATAAGCGACGTGTATGGTGTAGATCGGGTAGATCGTGGTAGATTGGTGCTAGCTAAGATTAGCACTCGACATCTAGCTTAGTGTCGAAAAACAAGTTAAGCGACGTGTACGGTTTTCTCCGCCTAAAGGGAGTTTGTTGATTAGTGAAGTAACTCTCGAGTTGGGTACTCGGGGAGTGGAGTAGGGCGAAGAGGAGCTTCGTGACCGAACCACTATAAATCACCGTGTTCGGTTTGCGCCTTCTAACTTATCTCTTTACTTTCATTTCATTAGTTATCGCTTTATGTTTATATTTGCATTGCATATGTGTTTGTGTGGCTTGTTGCTCATGTAGTGATTGATCATGTATGTTCCATGGTTTGATTGTGCATATGTTGTAGTTTACTATAGTCATCTCTAGATGCTATATACTCATTGTTGACACTCTTCATATTACGTCACACTTGATCGGGTGTTTGATACAAAAGTTTTAAGTTTTTAAATGGAAACGTATTCACCCCCCTCTACGGTTTCCACAATTGGTATCAGAGCCAGGTTGCTCAAATTTTTAAAAACAAATGGTTTTCAAAATTGAGTACGATCCATGTATCAAATTACCCATGAAGGTGATAAAAATATGAAAAGTATTTAGTTGCATAATACTTACAAGTTTTGTTGTTAAGTATATGTTGTCATACTAGCTTGAAGTTTTTTTTTTAATTGATAAAAGTTGGTTCTGTTCAAAAACTGAAGTAACACGTACGGCACCGTTAAATACAACAGACGGCTCCGTTAAATATGGACGGTACCACTAAATTTAACGGAGCCGTCCGTCTGTTTTTCAGAATTCGGTAATTTTCAAAAATTCGTATAAAATCAACCGTAAGTCCGTACGAGTCGTGCCACCTATCGTTTTAAACGTAATTGAGTCTACTTTCACTTAAAAATATTTTTAGAAAGTGATTGTAAAGTAAAATTTACGAATGTCTTTAATTTGTAACACAGAGTCTTTTCCGGTCTTGCCGATTGCACAAATTTTGTTGTCAAATCACAAAGTGAACATCACACGTTGATGCATTCATGATTTTAAGGTGTTGAACTTGATCAAATTTTTAAATGAGGTGGAAAATAATTCTTTTTCAAATAAAGTCAAGCTAAGTGTACATTGTTATACTTAATACACAAAATGACGATAAGTATCTTTGTGTGTTATGCTAAATGACTATTTGCTTTTGTTTGTGTCTTAATATTGTTAGTTAATACTTTTGTATGCTTATTGTTATCTTTAGTTAAGCTAATTTTATCTTTAAGCATAAGTGTCTTTCATGCCTAGTTGCTATGTGTCGAATATTAGCTTTTCGGCTTATGTGTCAATAGGACTTAGGCTAGACTTCTTACACTAAGTTGCGTAATTGATTTTGCATTGCATATAGGCATCAACCATTTGTCTTGCATTTGTTGCAAGTTCTTAAAATGGTTTAGTAAGCTTCTTAGGAATAGAAACTAAATTGGTAGATCATGTGTGTCGAAAGATATTGTCTTACACAATTATTTTTCCAAAGTTTTAAGTGTAAAAAGTACATCACCCCAAAATACTTAACACTTTCATAAAATCCGTAACATGATCTCTAAAACATTACATCGTTTGTCTTGTTTGACCATGGGTTGTCTAAACAAGATAAAAGGTCATTTTAATACATTAGTATTTAAGTAAAAGAAAATGTATTAAACTTGCATTAATCTAACACACATATAAAATGTTTTTAAACATTTAGTATTTTACGTATGTTGTATAAAAATAGTTAAGATAATTATTTTTATACTAATGAGGTGTCGAAAAACTAAAAGTATTATACTTAATAATATAAATAGTTTTTCTCAAATAAAAATTAATGATAATATCGAAGTAGTAACTTAATATGTCATTAACCTCACACATACAACTAGTATTAGAATAAATGGAACACACTCCTTAAATTTTTATTTTTTTTTTAAAAGGAGTGATCGTGAGGGTCAAGAAAGATTTCGAGTACATATCAATTCATTATTCAAATTATGATTGATATCATCATCGAATCTAATTGACAAGTTTTCGAGAGTGGACATGAAATTGGAGTCATTATTTGTCCAGCTTCAAGATAACATCAAAACATGATGAAATATATTATCTTGAATCTACATACTCAATCACACTCGATTGTTATGAAAATAATGACGTCCTCTCAAGACGAAAATAATATGCATCGGATCATAACTCACACTTGTGTTGAAGATGCTATGTTAAGTCTTGTTGTCCAATGGTTGTGTTCCTAACTTTAAACTAACATGTTTAAAAGATGCATAAAATACACAACCAAGTAGGATTGACAACTTGGATGTTTCATCCGAAATATACAAGTAATTTACATTGCAGTGCAATTAGTAAATGTGTAATTTCTGAAAAACCAAACACGAGCAAACAAACAACATATGTAAACTTTGCTCATGAACGACTCAACACTCAAAGTCACATGTCTAGTAAAAGTGTCACACATAATATGTTATTAACTATTATGTAAGTCATCAATCATAAGAATATCACATGTATTTCTCTTATCAAAAGATTGACAATGGATAACTTATATCCTATGCATCTCATTTTCTTTGTAACATGAATGGTTATGTTACAAGAGAATACATTGCATCATGTTAACAAATATAGGATATTAGAGTTGAATAATAACCTAATAGGACATGTGTCATTGCATAAACAAGTAAAATTGGTCATACATTAAAATACTTGTTTCACAAAGCATTCTTAAGAGTGATAAGTTTCCTCTTAGAAAAGCATACTTTTTGAAATAAACAGTATGTCTCATTTCAAATAAAATGCTCACAAGATCTATTGAGGTAAGTAACCTTCACTAGATTCTCACTCAAGATATGCAAAGGAGCATTCTTGAAACACACACGATGTAGTAGGTTCTACATTGTATCACATTAGAGTGTCTCTTGGTTCTAGGAAACCAAATCATGTTAAAATAACATGTAACAACTCAACAAACAAAGATGTTGTCCAAGAGATCATAAAATACACCATCTCCATCAAACAACCTTTAAATCTCAAACACGAAATTAAAACATCTCGCTTGCCTTCGTTAGGAGTTGTGTAAGACATGTCAATTTCTTAACCTACTTTCAAAGTATGGTTAATTGAGTCATATTAGGCCATGTATAGCAAAACAAGATAAAATCATCTTTGCTATACTTCGATAGGCAAATATAGGAATTCAAATTCTTCTAACATGAGAATGACTACTGGAGAACCTATCGCACTAGAAATTCAATTTGACCTAACGGTTGGATTGCTTCCAGGAGAGAAGTTGGGTTCGTGTATAACCCGTAAAAATGATCGTGTTTAGCCTTAATTGAGCACCACTAGTGATAGTCTCATACTCATTCTCTAACTTGAAAAACTTTCATTCCTACATTTGACTAGAGATAGTTTACATCGGTGAACTTTATCTCCCATTAGGACGTCATCTTGAACAAGTAGTAATTAGGATCTGCCTTAGCAAACCTAGATTGCTTGCATCCCACATACTTGTTTCAAAATGATAACATGTTCTCGTAAGATATGGTTAAATGTCTTCATGATCTTAAATGCTAAATGATTATCATGTTTTGCATGATGGTTGCATTTATTCCTTATATGCATTTTACATGATTTGCTTGTAAAGTTTGCACCCACACTATGCTCTTTTGACACATTAGGAATTAGGTATACCTATCACTATGAACCCTTAGAAGTCATAGAGTCATACACTAGTGTCAAAACCTATAAGTTAGAGTAGTCGCGAAGTTGTCCTAATTCCCCAGTCATCACTTCGCCTTCTTCCAAGTAATACACCCGTTTGTCATGGGAAGGTTAGATACAAACCTAGTAGAACTCGGAGTAGGATTGAAAACTTAAATATTTCGTCCGAAATATTCAAGTAAGTTTAACTTGCGATCGCAATTGTTAAATGTCATATCCGAAACATCATACTCAAGCCTTTTAACAACATATGTTAAAACGCTCATCCCAAAGCTAAAAGCTAACATCAACCCTCGGGTGACAAAGGACTCACGAGTTACTATTTAAGTGATTAGTAGTTCCTTTCATCCTCGTGTGATTATACACGTCTTAACATCCCAAACCCTGCTGCGAATCAGCACCATAGGTTTAGCTTTACGTCTTTCAAAACCCCATGAAACACTCGTGTGCGAAGCACATCAAAATCCGTAAATCAACCAAACCTCTCAACCGAGAATCCCCTAACCATCTTCGTTTAGGTCTAGGAATAATGGAACATTTTCCATAAATCTTATGACTATTTAAATATTTCACTGGAAATATTAAAGTCATCCCTTGTACCCCTCTTATGACTATTTAAATATTTCACTGGAAATATTGCAGTCATCTCGTGTGTCTCGTCTCATGACTATCTAAATATTTCACTGGAAATATTAAGTCATCCCTCACGTTCCTTGCATGATCTCTTGAATATTTCACTGGAAATATTGAGATCATCTCTTCTATTTCGTGTCATGACTTTTAGATATTTCACTGAAAATATCAAGTCATTCCCTCTATCGCGTCCCATGACTGTTAGATATTTCATTGGAAATGTCAAGTCATATCCTGTGTCTCGTCTGATGACTTTTTAAATATTTCACTGGAAATATTAAGTCATCTTTCACATCGCTCTAATGACTACCTATGTATTTCCTCGGAAATATAAAAGTCATATCTTCTCGTCCAGTACCCTTCAAAGAATTTATTAGGTATAAATTCTCTCCTCGTGTCGAAAAATCTCCCTAATTCAGCGAGATTTATTCGTAAAATCCTCTTAAACTCCAATGACAACTTAAATATTTCATCCGAAATATTTAAAGTTTATTTAATTTGCGAAATGCAATTAAATGTCATTTCTCGTTCTCGACAAACGTTCATTGAATCCCGTTGGATTCATTCATAAAGGAATTTATTCGGTATAAATTCTTTTAATCTAAGGTCCAGAAAAATCACAACATATGTGAAATTTCTTTGTCAGAAATCTAATTCTGGGTCAAAACTGACCTCAGCAGGTCACGGTACTCTTTAATAGGGGACAATATCGTTAATTTTAACGGTACCGTCGGACCGTTGTCTGCTGAGACAGTTTATTCTCACTGTTTCAAAAACACTATCGAAACCCACTCGATCTTGTCTTGAACCTAAAACCATCTCCTATCAGAATAGATTGTATCTATCATCTGATTCCTTAGCCTTTTTCCGTCACACTTCCGCACGGTACTAAACACTACCAATGCTTCCGCATCCCACTCACCTTCCACACACCTTAAGCGAAGAACCGCTAGGATAAGTTGAGATAACCCCACTAGAACCTTGTCACCAACCTCACAACTCTGAAGATTTTATCTTCTTAACCCTTAGGATATCTCCAAGTAATCACATGCCTCATCATAATATTCTATGAATATTCACAATGATTGAGAAGAGCTACGTGACTTCAAAGGTGAAGTTTATCGTATGCTATCCACCACTTGTCATGACATTACTAAGCTCATCGCTTTCGTCAACGTTTGTTTTCCTCTTTATCTATTACATCTTGTCCGGATGGTCATAGATTAAGGGGGAGTGAAAACACACTCATATAGCCTTTCAACAAACACTCTCAAGAACACACAAATGTGGTTCTTATTCCCTAGAAAACTTCCCTTTAGCTGCCCAGAACTAGGCTGCACAGGAAAATTCGTGACTTCCAGGTCACGGTACCGTTAAATAGGCCACGGTACCGTTAAATTTAACGGTACCGTGTGGTATTTAGTGGTACCGTGCCTATGTTTGATGAATTTTCACTGTTTCCTTTAGATCCCTGCATTCCTAACCTCAAACCTGCAAAATCTTGCAAACTCACATACACCCTAGGATTCCCTCACTACACCATAGGACTCTAACACCAACTTTAGTTCGAATCCCACAACTCTTGCCTATATAAGGCCTCACCATTGCAAGCTTATCTTGCATCTCACCTTCAAACCTTTTAGCTACACTTCACTCTTGACAGTGATAGTGAGTCTAAGAACCTTCAACCCATCGATCATCACACTCAAACCTTACAACTACTCCTCACTTTGGATAAGTGATAGTTAGTTCAACAACCTTCAATCCTCACAAACACACGAAACCCTTCATGCACCAAATTATCCCTAACACACAACTAGGATCATCCAACCTAGAAACCTAGAACTTCATTACCTTAACCCCGTTAGAGATATCCACCAACAATCCTGTTAGGATCACATGCACCTTTTTCTTTTTCCCTTTTGAAATATATCATGCATCTCATTGTCAGTGCAAACGATATATTAACCTAAACCATCCTTTCCCACCTTTCCTCAAAGGGAAAAACCAACACCTTCAACCACATCATCATCATCCTACACCTTTAGGATTCCTACACCCTTACCTCCACCAAGTCCACCACAACCTTTAGCCATCACACTAACCCTATCACCATCAAACCTCTTTGGACTTGGCACCAACACATCATCCTTATCACTATCACCTTCACCACAACCACTAATGGGTCATCCCATTATTTATCCCCTACAACCACATAACCCAAGTTGTCCTTTTTGTCACCACAACCAACACTCTCCTACCTTATGGAATCATTTAGGTATAACCTTCATCGAGTCTACTTTATGGCACAACTTGTCATAATAGTAATCATTTAGAGTATGTCATATTAACAAACTATCCTTAACATCAATCATCTTAGGTAGATGATTATGTTGTTCAAAAGGTTTGTTAGAACTTTCCTTCCCAATGACAACTTGAAAGAAGTCATTTAGTGCATCAGTCAATGAACGAATCTCGTTCTTGATTAGTGTGATTGAGTGAACAATTACACCTTAGGTTTTCGGTCGGGTTGTGACACTTACGTGTTAACATAGTTTAACCCATGCATGTCTTGCTATGTATATTCTATCCTTATAATGTTGCTCCTATACTGTTATATATTATGTTGCACGAAGCTAACCCTTGATGTAGGAAAAGCCTTTGTATGAATTTGATCCATGGATCCGCTAGACACTAAGGTAAATAAATAAGGGGATTAAGTCACCATAGGAGAGCATTGAGCTAGGGGGAGCTCGGGAGTATTTGAATATGTAGCATGGAGTCATCTTCACAGTTGATGATAGAAGGCTTCACTAGGATGATGCAAACTCGCCTTTCTAGGAAGAAAAGAATGTAGTTCAATAAGGGGGAGTAGGGAATGAATTCAAGGGAGCGCTCGAGGCAACTACCTTTTTGATTCGACAAAAGGGGGAGAAGGGAAGTGTAAACAGGTAACTTTTACATTTTACTATGTCTTACGGTTTACATATTTGTCATCATCAAAAAGGGGGAGATTGTTAGTGCAAATATTACGATATTTAAACTAAACGGTTTCTTCGGTTTTAATAATGACAAACATGTAACTTGTAATACATAACGTAAAATGTGCAAGTTACTTGTAAACACAAATCATCCATGCATACTTCATCAACACCTCCCGACGTCTCAAGTATGCTTCAACGAAGTCGTAGATTTCCATCGCGACATAAATCACTCAAGGTATGGACAAACAAATCTACTACTTGACAAATGATCAAAGGATTATATTTTTCTAAACTTCACATTTTTAATGTGACAAAACATTTTTTCAAAAATATATTTTACAAATTATTTTTGAATTAAAAAGAAATGTTTTATTTTGAAAAATAAATTTGAAAACTCCCAACAGTCATTTTTCCCCCCAAAACAGCTCCTAACTTCCCAAAATAAACCTTCCCCACTAAAGACAAAAAAGGGAGCGTCCACGGCACCGTTAAGTATGTACGGCTCCACTAAATTTAATGGAGCCGTCGGATATTTAGTGGAGCCGTGGGTCTGTAACGGTCAGATTTTCCTTTGCCAATAAATAGTGGACCATTCCACACTTCCAACTTGATTTTTCCAGTCCTTTTTCTCTGGTCTTATCCCTCTTCACTTAGATAACTTTCTTTGATCATTTGGAGAGTCTTAGGTTGTTTAAGATTGATCCAATCATCCACTCAAGTGATCCTCTTCATTCCTCTTGATTAGCAAGAGAAGAACACAAAGTATCCTAGATACAAAGTGTTGTCATCCTTCTTGATTAGCAAGAGAAGAACACAAAGTATCCTAGATACAAAGTGTTGTCATCCCTCTTGATTAGCAAGAGAAGAACACAAAGTATCCAAGTAGATACAAAGTGTTGTCATCCCTCTTGATTAGCAAGAGAAGAACACAAAGTATCCAAGTAGATACAAAATGTTGGAGTTGGTAGGTCTTGTAACATTTGTTACACTCTTGATTGTATCATAGAATACATCAAGATTACTTTTCTTTTGTGAGAGAGTGAGTCAAGATCATTGTGATCTTAAGAGATAGTGAAGATCTCTTGAAGCCATTGGGCTTGTGTGATTGATCATGTGGATCAAGGGTAGATCGGGTAGATCATGGTAGATTGGTGCTAGCTAAGATTAGTACTCGACATCTAGCTTAGAGTCGGAAATAGGATAAGCGACGTGTATGGTGTAGATCGGGTAGATCGTGGTAGATTGGTGCTAGCTAAGATTAGCACTCGACATCTAGCTTAGTGTCGAAAAACAAGTTAAGCGACGTGTACGGTTTTCTCCGCCTAAAGGGAGTTTGTTGATTAGTGAAGTAACTCTCGAGTTGGGTACTCGGGGAGTGGAGTAGGGCGAAGAGGAGCTTCGTGACCGAACCACTATAAATCACCGTGTCCGGTTTGCGCCTTCTAACTTATCTCTTTACTTTCATTTCATTAGTTATCGCTTTATATTTATATTTGCATTGCATATGTGTTTGTGTGGCTTGTTGCTCATGTAGTGATTGATCATGTATGTTCCATGGTTTGATTGTGCATATATTGTAGTTTACTATAGTCATCTCTAGATGCTATATACTCATTGTTGACACTCTTCATATTACGTCACACTTGATCGGGTGTTTGATACAAAAGTTTTAAGTTTTTAAATGGAAACGTATTCACTCCCCTCTACGGTTTCCACATCCACCACAATAGTTGCATCCATCGCGCATTTCTTTGATCTCTTTTTGGATACTTTGGAATTTAGAATCGATTTTGGTGGTGAGATCTTTCATCATGTCCATGATTTTGGAATTTTCTTTCGATCCTTCGGCGAATGCAATGGTTTTTCATTGAGGTTTAGTTTTGGCATCCTTAGACCAATCGAGCTTAAGAAGTACACGGTCTTCTAGTAAAGTGTAAGCTTCGTTAGGGGTCTTATAAAGGAAAATTCCTCCTGCATCAAGGATACCTTGAGTTGTGTCAGAGACCATGGTAACAGATTTGAATGATATTACCACGAGACAAACCATGCCCATGACAACTTCGGAGCATGTTTTTCATTCGAAGCCAAGCTTCGACAAGATTTTCTCCTTCCTTTTGAGTGAAACTACGAATTTCACCTAAGAGACGATCAAACATGGCCGGTGGAAAGAAACGTCCAACAAATGCTTCTCTCATTTGGTTCCAAGTTGTGATCCCGGGGCTTAATTCGTTATACCAAATTTTCGCTTCTCCGGTGAGAGACGATGGAAAGAGTTTGAGGCGGATTGCATTTGGGTCGGTAGTTCCATAACAAAACATGTCACAAATTTCAAGAAAATCGATGATATGTTTGTGTGGATCGGATCTAACTCGACCATCAAATTGATTGTCTTTAATCATCGAAAGATGATGACCTTTGATAGTGAAGTTATCTCCAAGATTAACGGGAACAATGGCGGCCGCGGGTGTAGGAGCTACAACCCTATTGGTGGCCCACATAGGTCGATCGTCGGCCATTGGAAATGGTAATTCAAGAAAAAGATCAACGATTGGATGAACTTCGGAAAGATTATCAAATGGTGGGTTAACGGTTCTTGGTTTTCTTCGATTATTTGGAACAAATGGGGTTCTCTTTTTGCGAAATAAACTTTCGGGGGTGAACCGGTTTGGCTGAAAGCTGAACTAGCAGTTGGTCTGGTTTCGGGGTCACAGAAACTTTTGAACCGCTTGGTTCAAGTTTGAACCGCGATTTCCTGGGTGAAAATTTCAAAGAACTTTTAAAGAACAAGCTTAGGAACAAGAACAAAGCACAAAAATTATAAACAAAAACTCACAAAAACGTGATCAAATCCCCGGCAACGGCGCCAAAAACTTGATGTGTCGTCTAGAGTGCAAGTTTTAAATTTATAAACACGATCTACCAATGACTCAAACGAAACACATACGAGCAAGTATACTCGTCCGTGTGTAGCAAGAGGTGATATGGTAAGCCGAGGTCGTTCACAAGGATTTGTTTAGTTTTTATGTAACGTGAGTTTGATTATAACAAAGACTTAGTAATGATTCTAATGCAAGCAAATAATGATGATGATGTAAATTCAATATATTAAAAATACACACTTTCCTAGACTAGATTGCACAATTCCCTTGATATGATTATGACAATGGTTCAAATCGGTTATGATCAATAAATTAGATGGTGTTCTAATTTGATTAGTTGGTGTACTAATCCTCTTGTTTTCAACACTTTCAATCCTCGTCACGATTTTAAGATGACAAAAACAATATTAAGTTTTGATCACACAAGACTAACACAATTCAATCACTTGATTCGCTATCATTTCACAAGTAATTGACAACTACACTTTTAGTTTTCTAAGTTTAACCAAGTTACATATGAAATTGTCAATACATAAAGTAGCACCTTCATAGACAAAGGTTTACAATTGATTAAATAACAATGTCTCTTTCGACCTATTACACCATTAATAATCAACCAAACTTGATAACTCTTTTGTTTATGAAAACTTTGAAAGCACAATTCGATCTCAGTATTAGCTTTTCATTGAATTAGAACCATAGAGTCATAATCAATCAACATTCATGTAACAAACATCATCTAGGCAAGTGCACAAGGCACTTAGCCGCTCATGGCAAACAAAGAAATAACCACAGAAAATTTATCACTTGAAAACATGATTAAGAAGTCTTATAAAAGTTGTAATGATGATTACAAGAGTTAGGAACAATTATGAGTTGATCAACAATGATTCCTTTGATGATTACAATGATGGATAATGAATGTAAGCTAACTTCTTCCTGCGTTTTCTTCCTTGTAGCCTTCTTGAGAGAGTAAATTGATTATGAGATTAGTTGTAGTGTTTGTATTATTTTTTCTCTCTTGGCCAAGCTTCCAATTAATAGAATAGCTACTCCTTGGTCACCAAGCAAATTTCTTGGGCACAAAGTGTCATAAAATTCTGGACTTGAAGTAAATGAAGCATAATGACAACCCACATGAAGAGTTAGATCATTAAAAGTAGTCATTAAGTGTGCCAGGAGTTGCAGCAACCCAAGGTTGAAGTTTCAACCTGAGGTTCAGATTCTAGCCCAAGGTTTTGAGTAAGGTTGGCTTGGCAGTTTTGAAACTTAGGTTGAACTTAAGTCTTAGTTGTATTTCTTGAACCTTTGGTTGAGGAAGAAAGCCATAATTCATAGCAAACTTTGCATGTAACTTCTCATTCATTTCATCAACACTTGATCTTTTCTTGAGCTCGGAAATCTTTGTAACTTGATTCTTTATCTTTGATGATCTTCCCGAGGTCTTAAATATGGGTAGAATCTTTCGTTGTGCATAAGCTCTTGATTTAGCGACTTTTCCCCATCTTTCTAGCTATTCCCTTGGACTTGGTTGTACCTGAACCATATCTTTTGTACCTTTTTCGCATAATATGTTCACAAACACAACCAAATACAATGCACAAATATAGAAATAACGCGACTAAAACATGTACGAAATGAGCGTTATCATTGACATAGATATTTTGTTTTGACTTGAAGTCAACAAAACCTTAATTTTCATGTGTTTTTCCCTTTTTACAAAGAATACCACAAGTTATCTAACCATTTTTCATACCAAGTGAAATACTTAAAAAAGTTTATATGACAAACAAAATATAAAGAATTACATAAGTAATTTTCAACTGTTAAATTGTTATTATAAATAAATCAAAGAATTTATTAAGATTTTTTACGAAATAACAATCTAAGTTGAATAACAATTGTTGCATGATCTCCTCACTGACTTAAACATAAACCAAGAGATAACATTTACTCATTTACAACATTCTCTTATATAAGCTAAGTACAAGGTTGTTACCAATGGTATAATAAGGACGTGTCGAGCATACACCAATAAAGCACATCGGAACCTTACTGTATTAAATAATTCTATTATTAGAATGTGTCTAGTCTTATTTTAGAGAAGAATGTTGACAATTGTTCCTTCCTTTTATAACAACTCTTGTACTTTTCTGACTTTTTTTATTAGTGCTTTTCTGCTTATCTTTCAAGAAAGTTCTCGCCCAAACATTTTTAGATACTTATAGATATTTTATAAGTATCTAGAATTTGAATGTTGTGATGTTGAAGAGATCAGTGGGGAGTCAGTGAGACATTATCCGCTCGCACTAACTCAATCATCTTCTTTTGGTTCTGAACATCACTTGCTAAATTCCTCTTAAGTAAGTGCTGACACTTCTTCTTTGTCCCTTAAGATGACTCTCTAAATGTTCTTTAATTCAAAGACTATTTTACACTTAAGATATTTTATCTTCAAATCCTAGTCAGAGACTATTGGGCTCTTAATTGACCCAGCATGATGAACTTCGGATTCTTGAAAATTGTTGTAATTTAATGCGATTGAACGGATTTGTGATGCAATTAAACAAAAATCGAAACTTTATTTTATAATTTTGAAACTTATTTGGGAAGAAGGTTGTGAAAGATAAGCAATAAATAACCTTTCAAGATAGTATAGTTAAGTATAACTAGCAGGGTACCCGCGCAATGCAGCGGCGGGTACCCGGTAACTAAATGTTGTGGCGAGCAAATGTTGTTCATTTATATGTTTTTCTAACTATAACTTTATGAAATAATGACAATTTTTTACTAAAATAACTATAAACAATAACAAATGCAAACTATTTCACATCCAAATAAACATAAGGTTCAAATTAAAGAGAGTAGCATCTTTAAGATATAAATTAAAGATAAAATGCCAACTATTAATAAAATATATTTAACAGAAACACAAAAATGCCAACTATTAATTTGCATCATTAGCTGCAAAATCTTTATCTGCAAAATCTTTAGACATTAGGGATCATTGGTATCACCAAGAGTAGCTTGAGCATCTTCGTGTGGTACAACTATCGCATCATCATTGTTGAGGGTATCGAGAAACCTTTTATGAGATCATCTTACTTTTTTTAGATCCATTTTGGTTTAGTACAAAACAACCCAACAACATATTTATAACAAAAATTTCGGCTAAAGGCCCAATGATAGCCCAAGTCCACACAACAATGCCCAATTTTCAGGATTACATAACAGCTTCTTTACCCTAAAAGTTGTCATAATCCTAATCTTACTCCCTTCCTAAACACACACGCCACCCACCTTATTCCTCCTTCCTCCCAAAACAAAACACAAACATCAGTAATATCTTCCTTCCTTACAACTTCAAAAACAAGAACATAATCCATACTTGTTACCCCTTAGAATAAATAATAATAAAAATAAATAAATAATAAAGCCATACGTGGCATCAATCCTTCCTTATATCTCCTTTTGAAAACGCACAGCCACCACACACCTTATAACTCCAAAAATACCCCACTGGTCAAACATTGAACAAAACCAAATAAAGTTTTATCACCTTAAGCTAATTGTTGGTTGTTGATTTAGAATAGAAATGATAATCATATTCGTGTTCGAATACTTTTTTGCATTTCTTTTCTTTTTGTTTTGACTCGGATAGGTACTATTTTTTGTTTGTTTGTGGAGTGTATACTCGGTCGAGGGGACGATGGGTTTGTGAAATTGGGACGCGACCGACCTTCATTGACCGACTACCTGCAGTGGTGGCGACTCGGTCGGTCGACCGACCACTGTGGGTAGCCAGAGAAAGAGAGACCGAGAGGGGTAAGAGCGATAAAAAGAAGGTAGTATTTTTTTTCTTTGTGTTTGGTTTGTGGTTGTATAGGCTTTATAAATGCATTATAATTATAACGAACACATTAAAAAGTAGTTAAGGTCCAGACGTTTTTTTTACAATCATAAAGTTAATCATAAAGTCCTACACTGTATGTTTGAATTTTTAATAGCAAAATTAATACATTTAACTTTGGATTGAAACGTAAATAATAGCTTAATTTTTAAGCATTATGTGTATGTATAGATTAAATGGGCTGTTTACAATGTTATAGCAGGGTACCCGCGCGTTGCTGCGACAGCAACGCGGGTAGCAGCAACGCGCGGGTACCCTGAAATTAAATTTTCCGGTGAATAATGTATTTTAGTTTATTATGTTCTTTTTGACAATAAATTTACGAATATCAAGAATTTTGTTTAGCCCGTGCCCGTTCGGGCTCGAGCCCGTTTGGCCTGCACCGGTTCGGGCTCAAGCCCATTTGGCCCGTTGCCTGTTCGGGCTTGAATATTTGTATAATGTGCTTTATTATTTGTATTAGTAACATTTAATGTATGAATTGTGTTTAATTTGGTTGTACAATATGCTTGATAATTTGTATTTCTTATGTAAGGGGTGTTTTAATAGCTGTATTAATTGTATTTATTGACCAGTTAATTAATTGACTACATTAAAAAGCATTAATGTGTTTTTTTTTTTTTTTTTTTTTTTTAATATGTGCATTAAAGTGGTGTACATTATGCTTCTTATTTTATAAGTCTGAAAATTATATGTATTAAAGTGGTGTACACTATGCTTCTTTTCTTGTAAGTCTTAAAAGATTACAAGCATTGAAAGCTATACTTGTAACAACCTAGAATTTTTAAAGACACTTAAATTTCTAGGCTTTTAATTATATGTGTATGCATCTTTCCTATTAAAGAAATGTTTTTGGTCTTAAACATTTTAAGACTTCTAAATATAGATGTCCTAAATACATTATAAGGTAGTATAGATTACTGGTCAATATATTTTTTCAGTTAACATCAAACCCAACTATGTTTGGTGGAACATCATCAAAGTAGGTGATGAATATAGAGACTAATATCTATAAACAAGGAAAGTCGCCTTCCAAAAAAAAATGAAAGTCACCTTTAAGGAAACGTACTTCGACATGTCTGAAGAAGACAACATAGTCATGTGAACAGAATCTAAATTCTAATCATTGAATCACATGGTATTATAATTTTTTTTTTTTTTCTGAACCGAAAATTTCTTAATAATTTGGATAAGACTTCGCACCCGCCTCACCGGCGAGCTCTCATTCACCACTAGTCAGACTATGTTGTCTTAACCGGACCCACGCTGACCATGGGGATTCAACGACGTCCCTCCGGAAACTGTACCGCCTCCACACAAGAATACTTGCTGAAGTAACAGCCGGATGAAAACCGGGCTTCGGCTCGGTTCGAACCCTATGCCACATCGGGATCGAACTTTATTGTCTGATACTAACAGAGCATTGTGGTCTAACTGTGAAGACTTCCCGGTTCGGTCATCTAAACCGGTACTATTTTCACACTTACTCACTTAATTAAGTAAGTGCTAGCCACTAGACCACAAGCCTATTATAATAATAATACTCCGTAAATGCATTACATAAGCCATTCAATTTATTAGTAAAAGCTTTAGAGATGACATAAAGTGTGACATATGTGTGCATGGGGACAAGTTAACATACTTTAAGAAAGCAGAAAGCAAACGGTACCTTTCATGTTTTTTTTTTTTTATTTATTATTTTTATTTTTTTTTTACTTTTTTTTTATTATTCTACTTTTCTTTTTATTTTTTTATAATTTTGTTTATAATAAAAAACTATAAATTTGAAAGTATGAAACATAAAATATAAAGTTTAATAAGTCAAAAGTGTAAAATTGACAAAAAATACGAAACAAAAACTGATAAAAATTATGTTGTACTGTAAACAGAGGGAAAGCCAAGAGGTGGGAGGACAAAACATACACAAACGTACTCAAACTCTCGCAAGTTGGCAATTTACCTTGCCAGGATTCAAATTCTAGCATAAAGTAACAATCATCAAATTCTAGCATAAAGTAACAATCATCAAGAAACACAAATAACTATTGATTAATATGCAATTCCTTTTTACGAGGTTTAACGTGATGCATTGAAGCGTCGACTTAAGGTATCTCGTGTAGGGACATGGCGACTCTCAATTGTTTTGAGTTTTGTCGTTGTTACTACAAACCATAACTTAGGTTTATTTGGAATTATCGGATCGGCTTTGCTTTAGTCTAAACCCATCAAGGAAGAGATACACGACGAATACATCAAAATTCTATCTCGCACTGCAATTCTCCATTCGAATGGGAAATTGAATCCCATATAGTTTGATTGAATTCGCAATCCAAACAACGTTTGTTTCTTTCAAAACCTTCTTAACTTCTTCTAAAAAAATGTCTTTAAAAAAATATCCCATAAGCTTATGTCTAACGATTTTTTATCAAGCGCTTTATGGGTTTTGCCATGTGGTTTGTGAAGTCCAAAATCCTAAAAAGTTAGCTTAGGCTTGATTTTTCCTCATATCAAAGAGTAAAACAATATTTTGCAAACATAAAAATTTTACTATAAAATATACACACATATTTTATTTTATAAGAAAATAACGCTTATACCTCTTATTAAATAAGAGAAGATACAAAATGGGAAATGGGTTTTTGTATTTTCCAGCAAGAAAGTTTAATTTTGAAATCAAGCTTTCTGATTGACGAAAAAAAGTCAACATTAGCTTGTGTTTGGTTAAATCTATCTGAATTTCATTCAATAAAGTAAATATGTATAAAAACACATGAGTCAACATTTATATAAAAAAAAGAAAAAAAAAAGAATAGAAAAAGGTGTTTAATAAAATTTAGTTATTAAATAAATCATAAGGATTTAAGTAAACTTATGAGTTTTCATTTTTTTTTAGTAACTTTATAAATATCCCACAGCCTTTATATTTTTGTTTAAAGAAAACATATACGTTATTGTTATTAATAAATATTATTATAATTATATATTAAATTAGAGTATATGCACGAAATTATAAATATCAAAATGTAAGCATGAGTTACTGTGACATGTATATGAATACATGAGGTTGTACATATACGAATGAATCCCGTTTATTCCTCTTTATAAGATTAAGCAAGGAGATCCGCAAAAGTTTTTTCTTTTTTTTTTTCTTTTTTAAACTTTTCTACTATTAAGTTTTACCCATGGACACGGATTTAAAAATTAAACACGGATAAAATTATTATTAACATGTAATAAATTTAATAATGAGTGCACGGTTATGTGCTACAACGTGTGCAAGTTTTAAAATTTATAAATCACAATTTAACCGATTATCTATTTAACACATACGAGCAAGTATACTCGTCTGCAATAGTAAAGGTGGGTAAGTCGAGATCATCCAAGGGATTTGTGATTATTGTAAATTAATATAGCAAGCGTTTGTAAAAAGGTTTGTCAATCCAATTTATCAAAAATTCAATAGCAACAAATATCAATAATAAAAACATATACTTGTGTGATTCATGCCCCAATTGTATAGAGTATTCATAAAGTTTGGTATAACTTGTAATGATGCACGACCTAATGTAAATGATTAACACTCAATAGTTTATATCATGAAAAATCATTATTTAATAATTCTCCCATTTAGTTAACCCTTTAGGCCTATTTAACTAATACGGTAATTCACTTGAAACTCCTTTTGTTTTGAAAAACATTTCTTATCTTATTTATTCTTACGAATCCTTTCGGCCTTTTCTCATAATGAAATCGTTTCAAATCTATTTTAATGAGTAAACATGATGATTGTCACTCATCATGATCCATAATAATTCGTGCACTAACGTTTTTGAATAAAAATATGAAGAAAATCCTTTTGGCCTTTTTATTCTTTAATTGTTTTTACCAACAAATTAAACAAGACTAGATGTTATTTCAACAAACTCATAAAATAAGAAAGATTTTCATGCATCACTGTATAGTAGATAAGAATACTCATACAATAGTTACATCATACACACAAGTATACCAACAAATTACTTTGTATCATTCATCATAATAGAACAGAAGTAACAAACATAACTTTCATTAAACTTAAAGTAAAAGTAGTTCATTGCAAATAAAACAAGATATACTTATCTTAGAGTTACAAGAACTAAAATCGTGGAACTATAGCAACCACGCTCCTCCAATCGCCTAATATGACCCGTAAACAACTCCAAACTTGAACCAAACACTTGAGACTTTAACTCAATGTTTCCTAGACGTTTTTATAGCATTTCTAGACTTTCGGGCAATATAAATGAGAAAGTAATAGCTTTGGTGTAAAGCTTATTACTAATTTAGAATGTCACACCTAGTATCTAGCCTTGGATCCCATTATATAGTAAAAAAACACTTATTAACCAAGTAAAAACGACCTAGGACAGTAAATATGAAGGAAATGATCGGCTACAATGATTATGAGGAGTATAACCATCAATTAATGCTTCATTGTAACTGCAAACTCAGTCTAACCGATCGGATGAGGATCCATCCGATCGGATGCTCTCTTCCAACACCTCCCATCCAAATCGTATGCAGGCTTCATCCGATCGGATGGAGTCTTCTTGTACTCACAATCTTGACTTTTCTTTGACTATTCTCGTTGCATGCTTTATCCTTGATTGTGGTACTGATTTCTTTCATAAAACTTGATCTTTTCTTGACGTAGAATCATGGAAATCTTGATACCTTCAAATCACTGAGTCTTTGCATGGTTTCTAACTTCGCTTTAATCTCGAGAATCTTCCAAATGTGCATAATTACTCCAATTCTTCTTCTTTTCATCATCTTTTCCTGTATTTGGCTATATCCACTTGCATATACACTTTTTTACGATTAAGTAACAAAAAACATATAAATATAACCAAATATGATGCACAAAACTAACGATAACGCAACTAAAAATATGCTCATTCTGAGAGTTATCAAATTCCCCCACACTTTAGTTCTACTCGCCCTCGAGCAAGTCTAGCATTTTAGAAAAATGATTTCAATGGTATCGATATCGTGATTCTCAAAAACCTAACAACCATTCTGAAACAATAATTGTTAATTTGTATTTGTTATGTGAATATTCCTGAAACATTAACAAATTAATCTTGAGCTTGATAACATAACTAAGCACCTCACGAATGATTTTGGAATTCACTCAACACTCATATGTAGATTGGTTGGTATATGTAAATCACTCATTGCCCAGTCATGATTCCTGCGTCTTACCATAGGCTTATACAAGTATCAAAACAAATAAATAAAACATCAAAGAGGTATTTTATTCGGGTTTAGGTTAAAAGGGTTACCGGCAAATGTTCAATATTTCATACAAGAATATAATAGATCGCTGGCGCAAATTTTTGATTAACCAAACAATTGATGGTCACTAGAATGTACCTTGGCTCGCTGGCGCGTTATTTGCATAACGGATGGTCACCGAAATACACACTAGAATCATAAGGTCGTGACCGTAAAATCATATGCATATTTTTCAAAAATCATATACTCATCATGGTGCTATTATTACTACAAAAAATCTTATTAAGGTTATTATAATTGAAAAAACATTCCACACGTTTTAATAGAATATAAGCAATAAATAACCATTCAAGATAGTATAGTTAAGTATAATTACTGGTCAATATATTTTTTCAGTTAACATCAAACCCAACTATGTTTGGTGGAACATCATCAAAGTAGGTGATGAATATAGAGACTAATATCTTTTTTTTTTTTTTTTTTTTTTTAAAGAGGGACTTTCAATTTTTTGGTTTAGAGTCGCACCCGCCACAAGGCAGTCTTTCATCCGCCACATACCCAGACTATGTTGTCTGAACCGGGTCCACGCTGGCGTAGTGGGGATTAAACGGCTTCCGCCCGGAAACCGTACTGCCTCCACACGAGATTATTCGCTGGAGTAACAGCCGGATAAAAACCGGAGCCGGCTCGGATTCAAACCTGCGCAACCACTGGCTCACAGGCTCTCCTCTTCATTGCCTGATAACAACAGCGCATGTGGCCCGTTCTATAAACAAGGAAAGTCGCCTTCAAAAAAAAAAGAAAGTCGCCTTAAAAAAAAAAATGAGGAAACGTACTTCGACATGTCTGAAGAAGACAACATAGTCATGTGAACAGAATCTAAATTCTAATGATTGAATCACATGGTATTATAATAATAATACTCCGTAAATGCATTACATAAGCCATTCAATTTATTAAAAGCTTTAGAGATGACATAAAGTGTGACATATGTGTGCATAGGGACAAGTTAACATACTTTATGGTGCTGTTTGTTTATTCAGACATTTTATGTCTGAATCTGAATATCACGTCTGAATTTGAATTAGTGGTTCAAAAGTCTGAATCTGAATTATTTTAGTCTGTTTGTTTTTGTAAAGTGTCTGAATAAACAAAAAACAATCATTTCGCTATAAAACAAACCAAAAGACCCTCCATTCATGATTATTAATAAAAAATCAAGACCAAGATTAGGAGATAAGGATTGAAAAGAAGTAGGTGTAAAGTTTAAGCTTTTCAGATGTAATCAGACATATTCAAATGTCTGAATGAATCAGACCCTATTCAGATGTATTCAGACTTCAGATGTCTGAATAAACAAACAGTCTGAATCTGAAAATGTCTGACCGAATCAGACTTCAGACGTATTCAGATCTGAATGAGCCGAAACAAACAGCACCTAAGAAAGCAAACGGTACCCTTCATGTTTTTTTTTTTTTCTACTTTTCTTTTTATTTTTTTATAATTTTGTTTATATTAAAAAACTATAAATCTGAAAGTATGGAACATAAAATCTAAAGTTTAATAAGTCAAAAGCGTAAAATTGACAAAAAAATACTAAACAAAAACTGATAAAAACTATGTTGTACAGTAAACAGAGAGAAAGCCAAGAGGTGGGAGGACAAAACATACACAAACGTACACAAACTCTCGCAAGTTGGCAGTTTACCTTGCCAGGATTCAAATTCTAGCATAAAGTAACAATCATCAAGAAACACAAATAACTATTGATTAATATGCAATTCCTTTTTACGACGTTTAACGTGATGCATTGAAGCGTCGACTTAACCTATCTCGTGTAGGGACATGGCGACTCTCAATTGTTTTGAGTTTTGTCATTGTTACTACTAACCATAACTTAGGTTTATTTGGAATTATCGGATCGGCTTTGCTTTAGTCTAAACCCATCAAGGAAGAGATACACGATGAATACATCAAAATTCTATCTCGCACAGCAATTCTCCATTCGAATAGGAAATTGAATCCCATATAGTTTGATTGAATTCGCAATCCAAACAACGCTTGTTTCTTTCAAAACCTTCATAACTTCTTCTAAAAAAATGTCTTTAAAAAAATATCCCATAAGCTTATGTCTAACGATTTTTTATCAAGCGCTTTATGGGTTTTGCCATGTGGTTTGTGAAGTCCAAAATCCTAAAAAGTTAGCTTAGGCTTTATTTTTCCTCATATCAAAGAGTAAAACAATATTTTGCAAACATAAAATTTTACTATAAAATATACACACATATTTTATTTTATAAGAAAATAACGCTTATACCTCTTATATTTAAATAAGAGAAGATACAAAATGGGAAATGGGTTTTTGTATTTTCCGGCAAGAAAGTTTAATTTTGAAATCAAGCTTTCTGATTGGCCAAAAAAAGTCAACATTAGCTTGTGTTTGGTTAAATCTATCTGAATTTCATTCAATAAAGTAAATATGTATAAAAACATATGAGTCAACATTTATATAAAAAAAAGAAAAAATAAAGAATAGAAAAAGGTGTTTAATAAAATTTAGTTATTAAATAAATTATAAGGATTTAAGTAAACTTATGAGTTTTCATTTTTTTAGTAACTTTATAAATATCCCACAGCCTTTATATTTTTGTTTAAAGAAAACATATACGTTATTGTTATTAATAAATATTATTATCATTATATATTAAATTAGCGTATATGCACGAAATTATAAATATCAAAATGTAAGCATGAGTTACTATGACATGTATATGAATACATGGGATTGTACATATACGAATGAATCGTTTATTCCATTTTATAAGATTAAGCAAGGAGATCCGCAAAAGGCTTTTTTTTTTTTTTTTTTTTTTTTTTTTTTTACTATTAAGTTTTACCCACGGACACGGATTTAAAAATTAAACACGGATAAAATTATTATTAACATGTAATAAATTTAATAATGAGTGCACGGTTATGTGCTACAACGTGTGCAAGTTTTAAAATTTATAAAACACAATTTAATCGATTATCTATTTAACACATACGAGCAAGTATACTCGTCTGCAATAGTAAAGGTGGGTAAGTCGAGATCGTCCCAAGGGATTTGTGATTATTGTAAATTAATATAGCAAGCGTTTGTAAAAAGGTTTGTCAATCCAATTTATCAAAAATTCAATAGCAACAAATATCAATAATAAAAACATATACTTGTGTGATTCATGCCCCAATTGTATAGAGTATTCATAAAGTTTGGTGTAACTTGTAATGATGCACAACCTAATGTAAATGATTAACACTCAATAGTTTATATCATGAAAAATCATTATTTAATAATTCTCCCATTTAGTTAACCCTTTCGGCCTACTTAACTAATACGGTAATTCTCTTGAAACTCCTTTTATTTTGAAAAGCATTTCTTATCTTATTTGTTCTTACGAATCCTTTCGGCCTTTTCTCGTGATGAAATCGTTTCAAATCTATTTTAATGAGTAAACATGATGATTGTCACTCATCATGATCCATAATAATTCGTGCACTAACGTTTTTGAATAAAAACATGAAGAAAATCCTTTCGGCCTTTTTATTCTTTAAATGTTTTTTCCAACAAATTAAGCAAGACTAGATGTTATTTCAACAAACTCATAAAATAAGAAAGATTTTCATGCATCACTGTAGATAAGAATACTCATACAATAGTTACATCATAGACACAAGTATACCAACAAATTACTTTGTATCATTCATCACAATAGAACAGAAGTAACAAACATAACTTTCATTAAACTTAAAGTAAAAGTAGTTCATTGCAAATAAAACAAGATATACTTATCTTAGAGTTACAAGAACTAGAATCATGAAAATATAGCAACCACGCTCCTCCAATCGCCTAATATGACCCGTAAACAACTCCAAACTTGAACCAAACACTTGAGACTTTAACTCAATGTTTCCTAGACGTTTTTATAGCACTTCTAGACTTTCGGGCAATATAAATGAGAAAGTAATAGCCTTAGTGTAAAGCTTATTACTAATTTAGAAAGTCACACCTAGTATCTAGCCTTGGATCCCATTATATAGTAAAAGAACACTTATTAACCAAGTAAAAATGACCTAGGACAGTAAATATGAAGGAAATGATCGGCCACAATGATTATAAGGAGTAAAACCATCAATTAATGCTTCATTGTAACTGCAAACTCACTCCAACCGATCGGATGAGGATCCATCCGATCAGATGCTCTCTTCCAACACCTCCCATCCAAATCGGATGCGGGCTCCATCCGATCGGATGGAGTCTTCTTGTACTCACAATCTTGACTTTTCTTTAACTATTCTCGTTGCATGCTTTATCCTTGATTGTGGTACTGATTTCTTCCATAGAACTTGATCTTTTCTTGACGTAGAATCATGGAAATCTTGATACCTTCAAATCACTGAGTCTGTGCATGGTTTCTAACTTCGCTTCAATCTCGAGAATCTTCCAAATGTGCATAATTACTCCAATTCTTCGTCTTTTCATCATCTTTTCCTGTATTTGGCTATATCCACTTGCATATACACTTTTTCACGATTAAGTAACAAAAAACATATAAATATAACCAAATATGATGCACAAAACTAACGATAACGCAACTAAAAACATGCTCATTCTGAGCGTTATCAAATTCCCCCATACTTTAATTCTACTCGCCCTCGAGCAAGTCTATCATTTTAGAAAAATGATTTCAATGGTATCGATATCGTGATTCTCAAAAACCTAACAACCATATTGAAACAATAATTTTTAATTTGAATTTGTTATGTGAATATTCCTGAAACATTAACAAATTAATCTTGAGCTTGATAACATAACTAAGCACCTCACGAATGATTTTGGAATTCACTCAACACTCATATGTAGATTGGTTGGTATATGTAAATCACTCATTGCCCAGTCATGATTCCTGCGTCTTACCATAGGCTTGTACAAGTATCAAAACAAATAAATAAAACATCAAAGAGTTCTTTTATTCGGGTTTAGGTTAAAAGGGTTACCGGCAAATGTTCAATATTTCATACAAGAATATAATAGATCGCTGGCGCAAATTTTTGATTAACCAAACAATGGATGGTCACTAGAATGTACCTTGGCTCGCTGGCGCGTTATTTGCATAATGGATGGTCACTGAAATACACACTAGATCGCTGGCGCATCATTCGATTATTCAAAAACCAGATGGTCACTAAAATTCCATGTACTACATATTTTCACAAAGCTATTACTATATCCAAAGGAATAAAGTAATTTGGTAAAAGAAAGGATAAGGCATGAGAATTATTAGTTATTAGTTTCTACAAAATAAAAATAAAAATCAAGTCCAAATTATGTTTCCAACTCTTTATACCATAAACGATTACTTTTCCCAACTTCTTCGATCATTATTCCGAATATTCATACTTACTTATCACCTCTTAGCATATTGGCTAATTAATACTTCATACATAATAGCACATTGGCTATTCTCTTTATTCACATTTTTTTTTAACCTGCTTTCTTCTTTCATTGTCACCTCCAGACTTTGGATGAGTACACGCTACAAATATACAAATAAGAGTAGCGACCTCCTTCTTCGTTGAAACAACACATACACATTTCAAAGTGTGGTCAACGCGTAATCATCAAAAAATAAATAGTTTGCGAACTTCGAATGAACTTGATTCGGGTAAGGCTAAGGTGTAAAGTGTAAAATATTTTTGTATTTTTCTGGATTTAATCCAAAGAAAAAAATGGCTCAGAAGGTTTAACTAAGGGTATCTTGCATTAAAGATAAATGCTAACAAATGGGTTCCAAATATGAGGTTAACTAACAGATGTGGTTAGCAAAAATTATTTTTGTAAACGGATGGCCATTTGGTGTAAATCCTAAGTTGCCTTTTATCACTTGAATATATTTTTATCACTCGAAAGTAATTTTAACCGTAATGCATAACAAGTACAAGTTCTAGAATCAACATAATCACCGACACACTCATAGAAAAATATATAGCATAAAAGATGTATGCTTTATACAAAAAGGCTTAAATCCTCACAATTTAAGGTGAAAAAAAAAAACTATAACATGTACTAGTAAATGTTATCGAATCCAGAATGAATTTGCTCTCATAATTTGATTAAGTTCCAAAAAATTTCAAATAGCCTCATTTTACCATTGAAATAATCTAGTTATTTATAAATTACGTATGAAAACAACTAGATAATCAAGGGTGAACGAATTCTAGTTACTCGACTCCAAAATTTACCTAAAACTAACACTAAAAATTTACAAAGTTTACCATTTTTCCTATTTTCTTCCCTCCCAACACTTAAGTTTTTCATTGTCCTCAATGTAATAAAAATGAACTTCAACGTAAAGGAAATGGGAAAAATTTAGTTAAAAAGATACTACCGGTGTAAATACGCAATATGCATATCTGATCACAATTAAGCAAATGAGTTCTCCAACTCCAAGTATTGACCAACAATAAGCTTCCTGCATATCAACCCTGCAAAAACTGCAAAAATATACAAAACAAACAAAACAAACAAACAAACAAACAATACTAAAACAAACCAAAGTAAATTAAAAACAAACCATAGTTAAAGTACGTTATTAATCCTAAAGAAAAGAGTTAAGAAAGTAGAGATAGAAATAATTCAACACACATAATTGGTTTTAAAAACAAATAGAATCATGATGATCACTCATCATCATCATCTATGTCTTCTGCCTCCTCGCTACCTTCGGTCTCGTAGTTTTCTTCCTCATCGAAAACTATATAGACTTTTTGTCTCTTCTTCTGCCTAGCTCCAGATGATGATCCTCCCACATCATAACTTGAACCTCCAACCTTGTAAGATCTAAACATATTGATTGTGTGGATCGGGTGGTCTTGGATTATGGAAGAACAACTCCATATTTGAGTTAGAGAGAGAGAGACTAGAGAGAGTGGGAATCTTGAGAGAAAATCTGGAAATATTAGATTGAGAAGTAACAAGAGTTCCAACCCTTCCCTTGTGTGGGAAGGGGCTTGTATAGTAACTAACATATGGTGCCCCTAGTGGGCTGTGGAGTGAGCTGACAATGGGTAAAGACCCAACCCACTCAACAAATATAAATATAACTACACTAATAATACTAATAATAATAATAAGCCTACGAGCTATATAAATGCTAAGTAGATACTCGGGGTGACCGAGTCTTCATATGAATATTTATATTCCTAACAATCTCCCCCTAAGGGAGGTCACCCCGGAAATAATATTTTGAATTCTAGCATTCTATCTTCTGAACTTGACTTCATAGCTCGTAGTCTTTGATTCTTCAACGTCACTGATCTTTGTACTTTCAGCAGTGAGCTTTTGATGACAGATCTTTTGTCATGGATGATCTTTGAGTATTCTTAGAAGTTATCATCCAACATACGTCTTCAAGTCATCTTGCGGCTTCGTCTTCATGAGAAGTTGTGATCTTTGAGCTTTCATTGAGATCATCAGTCACCGTAAATCTCCGAGCTTATCCACTGCAGTAATATTGCCTCCATGTGATTTGTTGTGACTTTTGGACTGCATGCTCATACTTTTCTGGATCATGATAGATTTCATCAGAGTAGCGGAAGCTGTGTTGTAGGTCTTTTAACTATCATGATGTCTTTGATAATGAGTTGGACGTGCGAGCATAGAGTGTGACTTGACATGTCTCTGCTGGAATCGGGAACCACCATCACCATCTTTTATACGTTCCTGAAATAAAACAGTTAGCAATAAAGTTGGGGAACGAATATGGCTTTGTCATTCGCCCGGTGTGGTTGGATTAACCTTCGGATCCATGAGGACCGACCTGTGATCAGGTAGAATTCCTTTTAAAGAGAATTCTCCTTGACAGGAATTTCCAGCTTGTTGTAAGACTTATCCAATGAATCCACATTGGATTTTTCAAACAAGCATGTTCTCATACCGGAACGTCTCAAAGCAGACAACACGGTAGAGTGAATCAGTAAATTAAATTTACTAATTAAATGAGACCGTCAATATAATTCCTGGAACAAGATTGATTCAAAATTGAATCGCTCCATTGTTTCTTTCCAGTTGTCACAAGTTTGATCTGTGAAGGATCTCACATGTCACCCACCAAGAGCTTGTATGATGTTGGCTCTAGTAGGATTTCCATCTTCATTGTGAATACTTCACGTATCACTTGGATGTTCTGGCAATATCACAAGGATAATGCGTAGGACTCTTAGCATATATTTTTTCTTGCTTTTCACGGTATATGAAACAGCAAGTATATTGGAAGTGTGTCCTAATGAGATTTATGGATGATCTCTTGGCTCTAGACTCAATAGTGCATTTTGATTTAATGATCGGAGGCTGGAGAGGACTGCCACCTTTTCAATATCATCTAACTCGGAGTAAGGAAGACGATAGCAATGTATTGATCTCCATGACAAGTGAAACAAGAATCCTTTGAGGGACCTTGAGTGGCTAGGGAGGGTTGTGCAGCGTATCACTGGGTCCATGATACTTTGTCTTCAATGCCATCAATCAACTAAGTGATTCTGACAGCATATGTATTGACCCGGTTTTTGCCTAAAGTGTAAGGAGGGCTTCTTTCTTTTCACCCTTTATCTTTACATTTCTTTTTCATTCTTCAACCCCTTCAGCGCTTACCGAGACTTCATAACTAGCACCTTGTTGGGTTTGTTCCAGTACTAGCTCCATCTCAGTCGGCACTCTTCCCTTATTCACTTTTCTCCTTTTTCAATCATTCCTAAGGACTTCTATTCTATCTAGAGGATTGTCCCTGGGAAGATCCCTCCGGTTCTGGCTGGATCATGGGAACTAATACCTAACCTCACCATCCTTATAACTCCAATGCATTAAAATAAGATTGGTCGGTCTTTGGTATTCTTCCACAGTTGCCATCATAAATCATCCGCTCCCCCTCAATATGTGCATCGATATACGAAAAGGTTTAGCACATATGGGAGAGCCTACACTTTGAGTTCCAAACAGATCACATTTTATCAAAATTTCATATTTAAATCACATTCTCTCCCCCGATCAAAAATTTCAAACCTTTTGAGATTTGTGATCCCAATTGATTTAAATAAGTTAGAAAATATGGGAGAAAATGTGGTCAGATTTAATATATTCTGATAATGGAACATACTATGCTCCCCCTTAATCTAAGAGGGAGATTCACTGCTTATTATGTACAAAGATAATTATGACACAAATGATATTGACCTTTTTGCGCAGACGATGTGATCGTCCGCTTCTCTGAGGGAGTCAGTAGTCAACACCAGTTTTCCATCCACCAACAAAGCTTCCCAAATGTTGTAGATCCCCACTTGGCGAGACCAGAATAAGTACTGCTTTGTTGAAATGAAGGTGGTGGAGGTGGAGACAGTGTTGTTGCTATTGTTGCCGATGTTGTTGTTGTGGTGAATTCAGAGCCAGTCAATAGAGTTTGAACATCTGATCAAATGGTTAGAGCGGGAACTGGCACATTCATATTGGCTATGGAATCTGCATAAGAATATCAACACAGATATACATACATACAGATACACTATTCATTAATAGCTACCACATAGCAACTTGCCAACTCATAATACCAAATTCATCTCATAATCAAACCATAGTCAGGAAATACATCAAACTGCTATCTAGCATGAAGAGCAATCAGCAATCATGAACATGGCAATTCACTCATATTTCAACATTTAACTCAGGAGCTTAGAGACAAGATTCTAACATGATAACTAGATACCTAAGCATATCCTGAGAGCACACGCACTAAATCAACAACAATTAAGCAGCTATTGACTAACAAAAGTCAAACAACATTCGAAACTCATTAATTCAGATCATACAAGTGCCAGTGGAGTATTCAAGAATATCAAACACAATGGGTTTTCTAGCTTCTTTTAGATTTTGAGTTTTAAAGTATTTAGGGATTAAACGAGGATTCCAAAGTAACACAAATGAACCTTCTAGATACATAAAGCTAGGAAACTATAAGCAAATTGCACATAATGCCCTAAACTTTCTAGCAACTAACACATTTGGCCATTTGATATAAAGTTTAGCAATTTCCTCTTCAACTAATACCCCATTAACTACAAAACATTTTCTAAGAGTTATGAGTTAACTAAGAAACCCGTTTGATGAAATAAAATTTGAAATCACTCTCCCCCTCAATCAATGACCTGTATTCTAGTTAAAGATTTGTATTCGTTGATTGAGTGACAAATTTTATGCACAATCCAAGTCTAAAAGAATTTCAGGCAACACATAACCACCAAGTGTCTCACAAATAATTTTCAGAAGAATCATAGAATGAAAACTATTTGCATACAAAGAAGATTTCTCTTCCTTTTCAAGAAATGATGCACTGAAACGTACATCAGATCAAAGAAACATGGATATAAAGTAATCCATGCCCAGGTGAACATCACCCAGTTGGAGGAACAACCGTCTTTTTGGCGACGTGCTTTCCCCATTATGAGGCGCGGGTTGCTATCTAAAGTAATAGCAAGCCATGAGACATGTTTTAACAATCCATTTTAACTTCTGCTCGAGCTTCATTTAAAGTCCCGTGTCATTATTGAATGACATTTCTAAGACCGTAAATGTTATCGATAAACAGAAGACATGCCTAGATGAAACTATTTTTGGTATTTTCTATTTTTTTTTAATTTTTTATGGTTTTTCTGGTTTTACGTTTCTCTATTTACAATTTGCAGGTTTTATATTTTTCTATATATAGTATGGATTAAGATATATACAAGTATGAATGAAGCAAGTATATACAAGGATATATACAGCAAGTCCATTACTCCTCAACTTCCTGAATCTTCTCCACTGCCATCACTTGACTTGTTGAAGAGCAATGTGAGCACATTTAATTAGGGATTAATTCTGGCTTTTCACTCTCCCCTAATTAGTGCTCTCCCCCAATCTGACAACCTTTCTGATGAATGCCTATAATATGAAGAAGTCTTTTGATAACCAAATGCACGCCGTCTTTAGTCTTTTCAAACATAGCAGAGAGTGTCGGATAGACTGTAGACTCGACCTTCTTCGAGATTGTCCATTTGGGGGAACAGAATACCAATCATCTTCATCTCACCAAATGCATTCCAGTAACCTTACATATAACCCATCAACCCGCAACGTACACATGAGATGTTAACACCAAAGTAACAAGTTGAACCACTGATCATCTTTAATATGTATCATGAGATATTAAGCCCAATCACGTGAACCTGTTGTGCGTCCTTGATGTACACATTTTCTCTCCCCTGATGGTTACGATTAATCAGCCCATGACGTACGAGTGAAATGATAATACCAAGGTAACAAGTTGAAACACTGATCATCTATAATTTGCAAGGTTGCAAAAATCGCGAATCGGTAGTCGGGCGGTCGACCACCTTGTAGCTTGTAATCGGTCTAGGCGGGATTAATCGGTGATTAATCAGATTGAAATTACTGACAAATTTTAGTTATTTTCGGCAAGTTTTGTGTATTTCCGGTGAGTTTTAAGTATTTTCGGCAAGGTATTTTCTAAAAAAACAACTTGTAATAGACTTAAACAGTTACTATAAGTGATCAAAATAAGTTTACAGTGAGTTTTGGGTACTTCCGGCAAGATTTATAGGTTTCCGGCAAGTTTGAACACCATTGACCGCCGTTGACCATAGTTGACCTATTTGTTTGACCCAGTTACATAAATTGGCAAGGTCGGTGGCCTTGTAGCACCTAATCGGCGATTAATCGGCCTTGTAGACCTTTTTTTGCAACACTGATAATTTGTATCGTGAGATATTAAGCCCGATCACGTGAACCTGTTGTGCGTCCTTGGTGTACACATTTCTCTCCCCTGATGGTTACGATTAATCGGAATCATCATAATGATGTGTACATGAAGCATAATGACGTGTACATGAAGCATTGACTAGAAGCCCTTAATCACTGATTATATCAGCCCGTGAGAAGATGTCGATTAGCATTCCATGACCATGTTCTTCAACACCTTGATAGACGGAGGAAGATGTAGTGTTGGAGAATCATGGTTTGCACGACTCCTGAACTGATGTATTCAGGAGTCGTATGACCATTTCTCAATCATCAATCAACATGTAGATTATTCACCCTTTCCCCCCTCAAAAATTGCATATGCCTGTCAACTGCAATTTTTTGGTTGAACAAGTGAATAAGAATATACTCCAATGTGCGCCGATCCAATTGAAGACTGAATAAGCACGGAAAGAGCATGAAACTTGTTGATGAGAATGGCCATAAATAAGAAGATTTCTCTTCTTCCAAAGATAAAGCGCACTTAAGCATACACCTTTCTTTTCTTTGAGGAACGGGGCCTGAAGTGTTATCTACAGACGCCATTGTCGATGAAGAGCGAGGCCTGAACTGATTTGAACAGACGTCATAATGATGAAGAACGAGGCCTGAACTGATGTGAACAGGCGTCATCTCTCTCTTTTCTATATCTCTCATCCAACTCGTTACCAACCCCATTATCATTCTGTCGGCTTGATGTCGTGACCACTGATGGAGAAAACCCAGTATGATGAACTTGAGACTGAAGTAACATAACCCGAACTTGTGACTTAAGCTTGTACTAATGTGTGACTAAGAGCGGTGTAGAGACTTCGTGCAACATTGAATCCCTAAGTACTCTATACTCTTCAACCAACCAACCATCAAGTATAAGACGTACATCACCTCTTGGATATCCACAACTTCGTGTGACACTGAGCACTACAACGTAACTCCTTAAAGTGATAGTTATTTTGTAATAGAGAGGAAGAAAAAATAACTAGATATCCAAGTCCTCGTCATTGTAAAGGTTAAACGCTCTAACAAGGATCTCGAAGAATCTTCATCCAACCACCCCGATATCTTCAGATACTAAGTACACGCACTCATGAAATTTCACTTCAACCTCAAGTAAATAATAGTGAATTAACACCGTAGTCACATCTTGTGGTTTAAATGCCCAGATCTAGCCCTTTATGATGTTTTAAATGAACTTTGATAATGGTTTTAACCCGATCACGGTCAAGAGCGCATAACCCATCATCACGGGATTTTACAAATCTATGATTTAAACCGAGAAATAAGTTCTTTCTCGGGATTTTACAAAACCAAAAAGAAACCGTGAGACAGTAACAAATTGAATGTGTTAGCCAAAATTTTGGTTTTGGTGAATATCAGCTTGGGGTAACATGCAAGAGATCAGCAACAATTCTTCTCCAATTATTCTGTCGGCTATTTGTGACCACTTGGTGAAGGAAACCCGATATACCCAACTTGAAAAATGAAATAGAATTCCCCAAATTCGTTACTTAAGCTTGCACTAATGTTGGAAGAACGGTGTAGAGAATTAATGCTCCAAACAAATCTCTAAGTACTCAATACCCAACCAAAGTATGAGACATTAACACCTCTTGCGATTATCGATAACGTCATCGACGTGTGACACTTAAGTGATAGTTACCCCGACTGCTGGTAACTAGATAACCTAAGTCTTCAACTAAATTTTAAGCACGAGCAAGTTATCATTGAAGGTCATGCATCCAACCAACCCCGACTTCAAGATAAACTAAGTAGACGCCTTCGTGAAATTCAACTTCAATCTCAAATAAGGAATACCAAATGAACTTCGTGATCATCTTGTGCGGTTGATTGACCAAAAGGAGAAGAAACATGCGCCAATTCTCCCCCTCAAAAATGACATGCAATGACATTTTTGCCAAAGCTGAGAGTCCGTGATGGTTGTGAATTTGTCAGGCACAACATAGATACATGGAAAGAGCCAAATAAAACTACTGTAAAGAAGATGGTGATTAAGAATCTCTTGTAGTAACCCCTCGTTTGTCTCTTCATTAATGGTTTAGCAGATTAAAAATTCACTGAAGCTCGTAATATGCCAAAACCGCTTGATGAAATGTGTTTAACTTTAGAATGAGTAAAAGGTTAAAACACGTCTCTGAACAATCCACCTTGTGTCTTTAAGCCTGACCACCTCTTGAGAAGATCTTGTACTGCAATCCCATTAGAAACATGAGAAACAACAATCTCTTGATGAAGCTTGATAAAGGACAAGTCCGCGACTTATACTTGCACTAAATTTGTGATTTAGAACCCATATTGAGCACAACAACGTAACTCCTTTAAATATAGGTAGTAGTATATACCCAACCTTCGATCCTTTATTGTATATATCCGCCTCTTGAACAATCCAAGTCTAATCACTAGAAATACGCTCGAACAAGGATCATCAAACATCGTGCATCCAACCAACCCCGAGATATTTGAGATACTAAGTGCAAGAACCCGTGAATTAACAAACCAAACAAGCTACCATAATTTCCCAATTCCTACCGATCTCGTAGAACAAATTTTTCCCAAAAAAAATAGTCAAACCCCGTAAGTTTTATTATGTCTAAATCCAAGTTCAGCCTACTTGTCCAAAATTAATTTGACGGGATTTTACAACTCTTGAGATTTAAACCGAGAAATCGAATCTTTCGCGGGATTTTCTAAAATCATCAAGAGAAACCGTGAAATCAACAAGAATAACCAAGTGTGAAGTGCAATACTAATCCTCAAAATTCAAGTCAAAGAAGTCAAATCTCAACTTGATCAAATCGCAACAAGTCAAGTCACAGTTTTTCAAATTGCAACAAGTCAAATCGCAATCAACCAGATCGCAATAAGTCAAATCGCGAGAGTTAACTCGCAACGTCAACTTGTAACTGGTACCATTGCAATCAGTCAAGTTGCAACAAGTCAAATAGCAACTTGTCAATTCGAAATTAACCAAATCGCAATTAGTCAACTGTAACTCAAATCGTAAAGATCAAATCGCAGGCTCACTCACATCTCAGGCACCAATAGGACAACGCTGCCAAATCCACAACTCTGTAATCACGTTGACATTCATAAACCCAAATACTAGCCGTGACGTGTATATCCTCTTGAAAAGGTGAAGACATGTAGGGTGAAACCAAATAAATCCAGGATAATAATCAATACATTTTTTGTATGTAAATTTTCCATTGACCTCAAGCGACAATGACTTCCAAGTCTTCAATGATAGTGACACCATAAATTAAATGGACCAATTTGTTGATCATTTGAACCCATCTTTACACGTTGCATTTTACTACTAGCAAAAATGGCGAATCATCGGTTTTGGTTAATCCTTCTCGTTTTAAGTATATATTTTGTTGCCAACATACATACTTATTTTTGTGCTCCAAATGATTATACCAAAACTCATTAAAGTCTGTGTATCCAACAATATTAGTGTCACTTTTCGGACCATGTCATAGTTAACTTTTCGAGACACAAAGCTTCAAGCCCAGTCCAATACACAAGTTATTAAACCCCGGCCCAATGAAAAATTATACCCGTTCCAAATCAAAAATCAGTTATAACCCAGCAACTTCCCTATTATCCCTCATTTGATTAACCCTAATCTCATCATCATTATAAAAACTTCCGCCCCCATCCTTTCATCTCTCCAAACCAACCAGTTCATATCACCAGCAAATCAAGACCACACAAATATCAACAACTCATCACACTCTCATATCAGCATCAACATCTAACATAATCGATCCATCATCTAATCAAAACCACACGCGCAAACCCAACCGTATGCACCCTATATCTTCCTTTTCTTGTTATCAGCTCGAACAACCACACTACCCCTTTTGTCAATCCGAGTCAAGAATACGTTTGAAGTCTTGAAGATCCTAGGATGGGTCTCGGGTAAGGTACTCGAAGTTTTCAGTTTATATTCAACCGAAGTGAAGAAAGGATTAAGACTGATATCGAGTGGGTTAGATTAGAGGTTAGGTTAGATGAGATTTCGTTGTTGATGAAATTTCGGTTATTTTGAGTCAGTTGTTGTGAAGTTGTTTGATTTGGATTTGTTGTTGTTAATCGTTTTGACTTTCTTGGATTTGACTTTGTTTCTTCTGAGTTGACTCTAGTACTTGTTAATTTTTTTCGACTGTGAATCCGAAAGATAGTGTTGTTGTATATTGGTTTGTAGTCATAGTCTGTTATTCATCTTCATCTCCTTCTTTTCAGTACTTTGACTTTTCTTGACTAGTCAGCTGTGGCACACCGCTGCAGTCACAAAACCGCTACAATCACAAAACCGCTAGTCACAAAACCGCTGAAGATTAAACTGCTAATAGCAAACCGCCAAAAAGTCAAACCGCCAAAAAGTCAAAACCGCTACAGTCACTAAACCGCTAGGACCCAAACCGCTGAAGATCAAACCGCCAAAAAGTCAAACCGCCAGGACTGGTCAAGCCGCTGTTGACTGGTCAAACCGCTATTGACTGGTCAAACCGCTACAGGTACACAACAAAACTGTCACTTTCAACAAAGTTGTCTTTTTCCCGTTTTGGCTATTATCCAAACAGCAGCTGTCAACCCGAGCAAACTGCTACAAAGAACAACATTTAAAACTTTCGAATAAGCATTATCAAGCCAAGACAACTTTTAAGAAGAGTGATACTGGTGATGATAGACGCCGAAACATGCAAAGAAAAAGAGTTCAAGTTATTTCCAACTCTAAACAACCCCACGGATTAAGCTTAGATTTTCTACTCGAACTATTAGATTACAAATGCTCCAACAATTAAACTCCAACACCATACACATAACAAAGCCAAAAATAAGAAGCAAGAACTAGACATCACAAAATCTATTCTCAGACCACGACAACAAAAAAAACAACAAAGTTGAACTTTAGCTAAGATGTTACTGTTAAAGATAAAGCCCAAATGTTCCACGGATGTTACTGTTAAAGCCCAAAGACACAAATTAACATATGAACCCAAGTGGTATTCGAACCACAAATACATCACAGAGATGAGATTCGAAGCAGAAAAAAAATATAAGAAACAAGAAGATAGACACCACAAATGCAAGCACACACAATCAATCGAACCTAACCATGGCTCTTGATACCAATTGTAAGATCTAAACATATTGATTGTGTGGATCGGGTGATCTTGGATTATGGAAGAACAACTCCATATTTGAGTTAGAGAGAGAGACTAGAGAGAGTGGGAATCTTGAGAGAAAATCTGGAAATATTAGATTGAGAAGTAACAAGAGTTCCAACCCTTCCCTTATGTGGGAAGGGGCTTATATAGTAACTAACATATGGTGCCCCTAGTGGGCTGTGGAGTGAGCTGACAGTGGGTAAAGGCCCGACCCACTCCACAAATATAAATATAACTACACTAATAATACTAATAATACTAATAATAATAATAAGCCTACGAGCTATATAAATGCTAAGTAGATACTCGGGGTGACCGAGTCTTCATATGAATATTTATATTCCTAACAAACCTCGTGCACTCTACCATACATTGGTACTGGTTCGGGAAAAGGTGCACACCCAGGATACGGGTAAGGATATGGACCCGAATAAGGATCATACAAAAAAGGATATGGTAGAACATTTGGTGGGTTGTAGGGAGGCATCTCATAATGGGCATCTTGTGCCAAATGTTATAGAATCGGCATCGAATAATCATTCACATAATTGTTTCTCATCAACATTGAGTCTCTCAAAACATCCCTACGCTCAATATTGTTCAACTCACGGTTCCAATCACCCCTTCCCGAATCAAAGCTACTCGGCGTATTTCCATACACATTTCCCATCGGCGGTGGTGATGGTGCGGCCATAGTCGGCTCAGTGCAAGCTCCCAATGTTCTGCGCTTCCTATCCAACGCTTTTCCAAAACCTTTGTCATCTCAAGTCTCACTCAACTCCGGGTCAGAACACTTATCTAACTCATCATCATCAAAATAATATCCCAAATTCTTTGCCAACCTTGTCACATAGTGACCTCCACAAATGTCACTTTTGTCTTTGATCCCCGGGGCTCTCCTAGAAAGATATTCGGCTATGATCCAAGCGGCATTGCCATTCTTAATTTCCTCTAGCAATTTCATCACCCACAAGTCGGGTTGATTACACTTGTCTCTACTACCTTTCCTGTGCAAAGCTCCCCACACTATCAATTTGTTCAAAATCTTCATCAAAGGGTTTCTCAAAGTTGATGAGTTTCTCCTAGTACTCCCTGGATCACCAAGTCGATTCCAATAAGCTGGAATACCATCATAATCTCTATGAAACCTTTCTAGTCTAAGGAAATGGGCCTCGAACAACCTATGCTCAATCTCATCTGGCTCATATAAACCAAGAGCTACTGCAAAACCCGGCAAAGTATATGCATGCTCTCTTCCACACAACCTAAACCAAACACAAACTTCCTTCATGATATTGTTCACGTTCACTTTCCTTTCAAAATACATTGTTGAGAAGAATTCCCAACACCACTCATGATAGACATTTTCATGAATGCTAAAAGCTCTTTCCCAAGAATAATCTTCAAAAGTATCTCCATCATCGTAAATATAGGACATCCTCATCATGTCCCTCAACTGATTCTCACACTCATAATCAGTAAACAAATCCCAATTAATCAATTTCGGAACATCAATACTCCTATCCTGTAATTTGGAAAGGCATTCCCTATAAGCATGCTTTTCCTCTCTTGATAACTTACTGAATTTGAGGTACTCATTAGTCACCGGCTGCAGATCATAGGTAACTTTCCCCTTTGAAGCCCTTTGACAATATTTGTCTATAATCGGGTTTCTTGGAATTGGTGTCGAACTTGAAGAACCTACAACATTTCTCCGTAGAAAACACAAATATATGTTAGTATAAGAGTACTAGAACCAACGCTGCGCATTATAGAAGTCCCTAGGTTCCATTTTGAAATTTGCAATTTTTCGTCACTGAGAGCTCCATCCGATCGGCATGCCTGCCATCCGATCAAATGGCGCTCTGAACCCAGCCGAACCGATCAGCATGCCCTCGCATCCGATTCAGTTGGGTTTTCTACAGAAGGCATAAGCCTTTCGATGACTTCCTATCACTTCTACTCCACTCCTATCTTTCATTTGAACTCCTATGTCGATTTCTACATCCTCAATTCGTCCCTATATCTATCCAAAACATCCCCTCATGATTTCTTAATTAATCCTAGAACACTAGAAATAATTTATAAATTCAATTCCTTAATTGGTGCTCTAATCAACAATGTAGTAACCTAAAATCACTGAAAAACAAGCCTATAACATCTGGGAATCATCAATTGCAACCTAATTCGATTTAAAGTTTTGACCTAATTGAATACGAAAATTCAATCAATTAATTCTCTCCCAAAACTTAATTAACCAACATAATTTTGTTTGCAATGTATTCCTCTATCAATTACCCATCTATTCCTAAAAGATTACATCTCAATTCGAAGTCTATCAAAAATCCCTAAATTACGACCTAATTTAATAAATCCGAATTAAGATCTAATTAAACCAAATTGATGATGTTACTTACTTGTTTTGGAGCCATGGATAATCTCTAAACACTCCTGCAACTGCCAATTAACACTTATGGTCGAATTTCTTGGACCCAATTTGGTGGATTTGGTGTGTGTGTGTTTCTTGTGATTTTTGAAATTGTGGGTTTATATATTCAACTTCATCCGATCAGCTTCATGATCCAACCATTTCGGTTTGAGTTTTTTCAAAACTTCACTTTTTCTTGCCTACACACTTTTTGTGATGTTTGTGGGAGCAAGTAAAAATATCTTTGTCTCAAAAATACTTGTTTTGTATGTGAATTTTCACACCACACTTGGTTTACCAAATTGTCCAAGTCTATTTCTACTTAACTAAACCCAAAACTAGAACAAAAAATCTCAACTAAAAACATAAACTTAATAATCATAAAAACCTCAATAATGAAAAGAAGTCTTAAACATAAACCTTAAAAGAAATAACCGAAATGCAAATATTGAAATACTAAAACGCATAAAATAAAAGAAACAAACAATTAGCACAAGCTTGTACTTTATTCTTCAAACTTGTTGATCTTCTTCATCCTTGAAAGTATTCATGCTTGAGGATATCCTCACTATGAAATTTACTGGATTTGTCTTTTGTGTTGATGCAAATAATGTTCTAAAAACGTTATTTCTATCTTTCGATTACTTCACGTTTTGAGGATGACAAAATGTGAAAACACGTTACGTTAAAATTAACGTAAACAAGTTTTTAATCGGAAGATCCCGTTTCTACACAAATCACTCTAGAACAAATTTACAACTTAACTAATGATCAAAGAAGTAAATTTTGATTTAAGACTTCACATTTTAATGTGACAAAATATTTCTTTCAAAAATATACTTTACAAATTATTTTTGAATAATTAAGAAATGTTTTAATGGAAAAATAAGTTTAAAATACATAACAGCTATTTTTGCCCCAAAATCAGCACCAAACTTCTCCAAATAAGTTTTCACCAGAAAAGACAAAAAGAGGAGCGTTTTTGTCTGGCACGGCTCCACGGTTCCACTAAATTTAGTGGAGCCGTGGGTGATTTAGTGAAGCCGTCCCTCTGTAACGGCCAGATTTTTTCTGCCTATAAATACCAGCCCACCTCACAGATTTTGGGCACCCTTTCTCACACAGAAACTTCTGAGTTTAAAACTCTTACACCATTTTCTCTTCTTGATCATTTTAGTTTTAGTTTTCTTTTGTTCAAGAGTGATCCAATCATCCAACTAAGTGATCCTATTCATTCCTCTTCAATAGCAAGAGAAGAACATAAGGTATCCAAGTAGATACAAAGTGTTGTCATTCCTCTTCAAGTGCAAGAGAAGAACTCAAGGTATCCAAGAAGATACAAGAGTTGTAGTTGTAGGTTAGAGTACTTGTAACATTAGTTATACACTTGATTGTATCCTAGCATACATCAAGATCATTTTTCTTTTGAGAGTTGTGAGAGAAGATCATTGTGATCTTATAAAGATAGTGAATATCTCTTGATGCCATTGGGCTTGTGTGATTGATCAAGAAGATCAAGGGTCAATAGGATAGAGTTAGTCAAGTGTGTGTTGATCATTGTGATCGTGTCAAGATCTTGGAGATCTCTTGAAGCTTGTGAGTTTGAGTGATTAATCAAGTGTGATCAAGGGTAGATCAAGTAGATCGAGTCTTGTGAGTTGAGTGTGTGAAGTAGAGAAGATCAAGTGGATCGTGGTAGATTGGTGCTAGCTAAGATTAGCACTCTACATCTAGCTTAGTGTCAGAAATAGGATAAGCGACGTGTACGGTTTTCTCCGCCTAAAGGGAGGTTGTTAACATAGTGCTTGAAACTCTCGAGTGTGGTACTCGGGGAGTGGAGTAGGGCGAAGAAGAGCTTCGTAGCCGAACCACTATAAATCCTTTGTCCCAGTTTGATCTTTCCAACTCTTCTCTTTACTTTTATTACTTATACTTGTTAGTTTAGTGTAGTTCATATTGGTGTTGATTGGTTACACATAAGAATCGAATCAAAGCTTTCCAATTGTAAAGTTTTTAAGAAAGTTTTAAAAAGAACCTAAAAAGCGGTAAAACTATTCAACCCCCCTTCTAGTTTTCCACAATTGGTATCAAAGCCAGGTGAGTCAAGATTTTAAAGTAAATTGTATTTTAAAACTTGAATCGATCAATGGATTCCGACAAATATCTAGAAGGGCAATCTATGCAAAGACCACCACTTTTCGAAACCGATTGTTTTATTTATTGGAAAACAAGATTCGAAACGTATGTGAAATCAAAAGACATTGATCTTTGGCATGTTATTACCGAGGGTGACTTTCAACCGATTCAAATGAATCCGGAAACCAAAAAGGATGAAATAGTTTCTTATGATAAACAAAGTGATGAACTTAAAAGAAAACTAGCCAAAAATAATGGGGCTAAAATGATGATTTACAATGCTTTGCCTAAAAAGGAGTTTGAAAGAATTTTCATGTGTAATACGGCAAAAGATATTTGGAAAACCTTGTTAGTCACTCACCAAGGTAATAATCAAGTCAAAGAGAACAAGATAGATCTTCTTGTTCAACAATATGAACAATTTTCCATTTCGGAAGATGAGTCAATAGATAATGCTTTTTCTAGATTTAATACCATTATTACTAGTCTTAAAGCTCTTGATGAAGGTTACTCTTGCAAGAATTACGTTAGGAAGTTTCTTAGGGCTCTACATCCTAAATGGAGAACAAAGGTCACCGTCATCTAAGAGTCAAAGGACTTGGCGACACTATCACTCGATGAACTAATAGGAAACTTGAAAGTTCACGAGATGATAATCAAGAAAGACTCCGATATAGTTAGAGGCAAAAGTGAGAGAGTTAGATCTCTAGCATTGAAAGCCAAGAAGGAGTCTAGTGATGAGGAATGTTTGAATTCCGATAGTGAAGATGAAGAGTATGCACTAGCCGTTAGAAACTTTAGAAAGTTCTTTAGGAGGAAAGGTAGATTTCCTAGACAACCTCGTGATGAAAAGAGGTCATTCCAAAAGAACCAAGATGAAAGGAAAGGGACAAGTGATAGGAAATGTTTTAGATGCGGAGATCCTAATCACTTCATAGGAGAATGTCCCAAACCACCAAAAACCAACAACCAAATAGCATTCGTTGGAGGCTCTTGGAGTGATAGCAGTGAAGAAGAAGAGAAGAAGCCCAACGATGAAACATGCTTAATGGCTCAGGCTTCTAATGAGGTACATTCCGACTCTTCTTACTATAGTGATGATAATTCGTCAATAGATGATAATATACTATATGATGAATATAATAAAGGGATAATGACAAAAATAGCCCAAACACAAATGGGCGCTTCCCTATCTAACCCGAAATCCGAAAATAATTGTGTTGCCCAGGGCAACCGGCATTTTTTGGGGCAACCGAAGGATTTCCAGTGTATTTTTTGGGCAACAATCGCCCTTTTTTGGGCAACTGGGGGCATTGCCCAGGGCAACCGGGTAGAAATATCCCATTTGGGTTTTGGGCTATTTTAGTAATTATCCCGAATATAATAAACTATGCGAGGTTAGTTCTAAAATTTTAGGTAGAAACAATACACTAAAATTAAAATTGCATGAACTTGAATCGCAAGTTTTGGAACTTAAGGATCAAGTTAAAAGACTTGAGAATAATAAAGAAGTAGACGTAGGATGTAAGTCATGCATAAGTCTTCAAGTAGAAAATGAGAAACTCAAGGAAAATGCCTTGAGAATCATTAAGTTCGAAGAAGGAACAAAAGCACTTAATGATATGCTTGAAAACATTAGGTTTAATGAACATGACCGTGCGGGATTAGGATTTGACCCAAATCAGGATTCCACAAGTAGTACTAAACAAGTAAAATTTGTAAAGCCTCAAGTTTCTGAGTCTAAAAGTGACGGAACCACTAAAGGTACAGACATCACCACTAAAATTAGTGGTACCGTGGTACCGTCTGGTGCTGAAGTCAGATCAGGGTCAATTTTGAAAAATAACTTAAGTCCTAAACTAAGTCACATATGTGGAAAACTAGAAGGGGGGGTTGAATAGTTTTACGCCTTTTTAATTTTATTATAAAAACATTGTTTACTTTTAAAAACTTAGATTCGAATTTATGTGAACTCAATGCTTGAACAATATGAACAAATAAAAGTAAATCTAAATAAACAATGCAAATAAAGTAATGAAATGAAATGAAAGATAGAGATGGAAAGATCGAACCGCAAGACAAAGGATTTATAGTGGTTCGGCTACAAGGACACCTTCCTTGCCCTACTCTACTCCCCGAGCACCTAACTCGAGAGTTTTCTTCACTATGTCAACAAGCTCCCTTATGGCGGAGAAAACCTTACACAACTTTGGCTTACACCAGTTTAACGACACAAAGCTAGATGTCGAGTTCTAATCGTTAGAGCTGGCAAAACAGGTCTTAACAGGTTCGGAGCGCGCGAAAACACAAGTTTCAAACCACAAAATGACTTGTTTAACACTTGGATTTAGTAGTTTGAGTTTGGCAGATATACGTTTTATATATCAAAAAAGTTAAATATTGAATCCTCTAATACCGAAAACAATTATTTTAAAAAATCAAAAAATTGAATAGTACATTTTTTCCTTTAACAGGTCTTAACAGGTACCCGTTTTGCCAATCTCACAACTTCAAAGACAACTTCTTCACAACTTCTTCACGAAATCTTCACAACTTCTTCACTACGTCTTCACAACTTCTTCACACCGGCGTCACAACTGCTTCACAACCTAGCACTACTTATGTACTCTTCTACTTCTTTACACCTTCACTACTTACACACCTTAATTTCTTCACAACTTCACTATTTACACACAAATCTAGCCTAAATAATTATGCTCACTCCTATCTAACAAATATACACAACTTATACACAAATGAATGAATGATTATACAAACAACTTAGGTAGCAAGATGATACTAAGTTGCAATACTTCTTCTCTAGTTGTTGAAGGAGTATTCTTCTTTTGCACTTTGAATGGTGGAAGCTTGGATCACTTGGAAACCAATGCTTAAGAATATATGATCAAAGGATTTAGAAAGGATTTGGAAGGAAAAGAAAAGATTTAGAATAGAAGGTTTTGGGGTGCAAAAGGTGAGGAAAAAGTCCAGGGAAAGTCCAGTATTTATAGGCAAAACTGGACAGCTGGAGGAGCGGGGCGGTCCCCTTAAAATTAAGGGGGCCGCCTAGTATATTTAAGGGGGCCGCCCATCTGTACCGTTGCCCAGTTTTGTCTTTTTGTGGGGAAGATTTTTCTGAAACATTTTTACCATTTTTGGTTGAAAATTTGAATTCATAAATTTATTGTTACACCCGTATCCCGATAAGGTACTAGTTATGTAAATATTATGTATTGTATATTATGAGTCTTGTGTTAGGAGTTAGCTAAATAAATTATGTGAGGGCATATTAGAAAGAATAGAACTAGAAGGGCTAAGATTGCCAATTGGGCAAAGTTTAGTTATTAAATATCTATGCCTAGCAAACTTGAGAAAAATCCAGGACTTTCTTTTGGTCTCTTGTGAAGACCGGTTATAAGAGGAAGAAAAGGAGGGAACTCCATTGTCATTTTCAAGCTATCTTGATCATCTTCAAGTGATTCCAAGACACTAGGAAGTCTTAATTTGCATTTCCCATCCCAAGTAAGTGCTTTCCCTAAAATTATAAATTAGGGTTCTTGATATGAGAATTAGTATAGAGGTTATGGATTGATGGTATATCATGGTAATGTTGAAATTAGCCCTAATTTGAGATGAATGTGATATAGGAAGCAAATAGGAAGTGGGAAGCCATTGCTAGTGAAGTGGTATTGGAGAATCAAGGTAAGTACATTGGTTATAACATGTTATTGTTAGCTTTATCATATATTTATGTATGATAATGGATTATGTGTTAGCTTTATCATGTTTGTTTACATGATAATGGTGAAAGATAGGGTATAGGGTGCGTTAGCTAGTATGGATCCATCACTAGGAGTAGCTTAGTTAGTCGTTGGGCTAACTATGGGATTAGCTTAGTTAGTCGTCGGGCTAACTATGGGATGAGGTTCAACCTTACGGGTTGATCGTGTTTAGGTCGACTATGTCGATGTGAGGTAAGTGCCCCTATATCGCTAGCTTAACTAGTGGTTAGACTAGTTATGGTTATGTTATGATTTTATATCATACATTGTTAGCTTGTTATTGCCATGTACTTACTAAGCGTTTCGCTTACGTGTTTAGTTGTGATGTTTTTCTTTATAGGTACCGAAGGATCTAGCAAAGGTAAAGAAAAGATTTAAGTGATTATGTAGTAGAAGTTCATACTAGAAGAAGTTGTAGTAGAAGACCGTTCTTTTGGACCAAGCATATTGAAGTTGGAAGCCCCCGACGTGTCTTTTCGTGTTTTGGGTATATTTCCTTTCATATGGTCATTTTGTCATTTAGCGGTCTTGTCGTCGTTCATGATCATTGTTTAAGTTGGGTCGTTGGACAAGTTTATGTAAATGTCAAGAAGTCCTTTTGTTATGTGAATATGGTAGTAATTAGAAGGGTGTTTGGCATTTAGCCAAACTCACCCATTTTGGGAAGTTACGGGTCAAGACCTTGTACTAACTACTTTGCAATATATTAGAAATGTCAAGTCATGAATGAGTTTAAAGGGTTATGTAGTGAATAAGTGTTATGGGTAAAAAGTGTGTAGTTGAAATGGTATTTAAGGGGGTGTTTGGTATAAACGGGTTCTCACCCATTTTGGGAAGGCTACGGGTCAAGACCTTGTAGTAACAACTTTGTAAGATATTAGGAATGTCAAGTTAGGTATGTGTTTAAATGGTCATGTTGTGGTTAAGTGTTATGGGTGATTTGGTGTCAAAATATTTGGGTGTTTTGCTGTCAAAAACTGCAGTTTTGTTCTTGATGACCACCTTGACGCCGTCACCCTTTAAACACCAAAAATTCTCTGGCCTATCAAGGCTTAACAGTTTTGTTCATGATGGCCTTCTTGACGGCGTCCCCTTTTAATTGTCCAAAAACTTTCTGGCCCGTCAAGGTCTGACGGCGTCACCATTTTTCTGACGGCGTCACGTTTATCAGGGCAGTTTTCGAAAAATCATATCTTTTAATCCGTAAGTCGAAATGGGTCGTATGACCTATCGTTTTGAAGCTATTTGAGTCTAATTTCATCTAAAAATAGCCTCAATGGCTGAATGTGTACTAATTTTTGTCAGCTCGTAAAAGAGTAACCGGATGTCGGTTTCTGGGTGTGTTTTTGCGAGAAATTTTCACGTTTTTGGTCGTTTTGGTCACGGGGCGTTACATTTATAAAGGATTAAACATTTTTATTTAATACCAAAAATGATTTTCTAAAAGATATAAAATGTTTTGGTCATTTTATAAAAAATCTAGTGATTAAAAAAATGTTCCTTTGATCCTATAATGCATTAAGCATTTGTTTGTTCATACCTTAAGTGATTGAGTTGTTAAAATAGATATTTACAACTAAATACTTGTTTACGTCATAATTTTTCGTTTAATGATTTTACATTTTGTGATTATCAAAACGTAGAGATATTGAAAAATATTAATAACGTGTTTAGGCATTATTTATATCAACAACCTCCCCCTTTTTGATGATTACAAAATCTAAACTCATTAAATTGAAAAATTAATTTTTAGACAAGTATTTAGTGAGTTTATATCTATTTCTCTCCCTTTTTGTAGAATCGAAATGTTTGTGCCGTCAAGTTTTAGAAGTAAAATTTGTCGGGACGAGAACTCCCCCTTGATGTATACTCCCCCTCGTTCGAGGGCACCAAGGAGACGAGCTATGAAAATCTTGCCTGCAAAAACAAGTTAGGAGAACAAGACATATATATGCATAGGAAAAATATTTAGAACAAACAACTAATTTATTCATGCATTCAATATGATCATGTATAACACATGAGTCAACATTACATCACACAATATGCTAAAAGCATAACAATTTCAACATAAGCAAAAGATACTAATGGTCCTAATATTGCCAAAGAAAGCGGTTGGACTTGCTTGCGACACAAAAGGGTGAGGGATTTTATTTTGGGGCGGAAAGCATGTGAATGGGACTTAGTTGTATGATGATGAGGGAAATGGAGTGGATGGAGTGGATCTATTGATGTTGTATCGGTTTAGAGGAGGAATAGGATGAGGACGAGTGAGTAGATATTCGATCCAAGAAATATCTTCACTCAAGTGGAGAATTTGTTTTTGAAGGAAGATGCAACAAGGACAATAGTGGGTGTGGTTTGCAACTTAATCCAAGTTAAGAGAGTGGGGTAAGCAATTTGAGTAGGGTGAGGATGGAGGTTGTCCCTTGTTACGTTGTGCAAGGTGCATAGCAAGGAGATCACTAAGGTCGTGGATTTGGTTAATCTCTTCATGGAGCTTTTGCTTTTCCATGGCAATGTGGTTTTGATCATTTGGTGGGAATGGATGAAATTGGGGTGTGTGGTTTGAGTTTAAGGTTGATGTTTGACCAATGTGATGAGGATTTTGGAAGGTTTCATTGAAGTTGGTTTGAGGTTTAGAAGTGTAGTTTGGGATGAATGTAGATGTTTGGCCAACATGATAGGGTTTAATGAAAAGAGCTTGAGATCTTGGAGAATAGTTTGGAACAAATGAGGATGGAGGGGTTGGTTGTCTAGTCACACCATTTGTTGAGATGGACTTGTTGTGAGGGTTAGTTTTTCTTTTCCACATACGTTTTTTGGTCATCCTTGCTAACCTTGAGGTTATTGGTTTTGGTTTGATGGGAGAAGACATGATGAGATGAGTGGAGATGGTGAGGAATGGGGTTATTTATAAAGGAGGATTGATGTGGTTTGAGAAGATAAGTTTTGGTGGGTGGTTTAGGACAAAATATGTTTGTGAATTTTGGAAAGTATAGGATGAAATAGGCTAAAAAGCAGAAAAAGATTCTGTGAACTCAACCTGTAGATGGCCGGTCCCCTTAATAATTAAGGGGGCCGCCTTATGAATTAAGGGGGCCGCCCATCTGCTGGTGTTCAGTGTTCCAGAAATGGGTTTTTCTGCAGGAATAGGTAAGGAGGGCTATGTTTTAAGTTTTTGGTTTTGGGCAAGTCCAACTCTTTGAGGCAATAAAGCATGTAATATACTAATAATTATGCATGCAATACATATTAATTAAACAAATAAGCAAGCAAGAACTTTTATCTTATCAATCAAAAATATTAAAACAAGTAAACATATAAGGCAAGGATAATAGAACAAGAGCACTAGAAACTAACAAGGAATTGGTGATGGAACAAATGTGGAGATGTGATTAGCAATTATGTTCTAGTGTGTGCCTATATGCAACCAATGTGGAGATGTGATTGTTTCGACTCCTAAATGCAAAAATTTCCTAAGAAACAATCCAAAGACTCCTTTATTTGATTTTGCTCAATTTATGAATATCAAAGATATATATTAGGTTATATATTTTGACAATTCATGTGAGATTTTATGCATGAAAGAAAAATATTTTTAGCATTATTCAACAATGCAAGGGAAATGATTTTCATGTGTTTTCCTAGATGTGAGAATGATTTGAATAAAATAGATTGGGTTTTGTATATAAATGTGTTTATGCAAAAGAAAAATATTTCCCAATCTTTAATTTTGTGTAAAACAGATTCCTAGACACAGATGAGAGGAGGGAAGAAAAAAAAATTCACAGACAGACGGCCAGTCCTTTTAATGATAGGCCGGTCCCCTTAATAATTAAAGGGGCCGCCCATCTGATGATGAAAAATGTACTAAAAGTGCAGAAAATTCAGTCAATTTGTTCCATCATTCCTAGGCCTAAACGTAAGTGGTTAAAGAGTTCGCGCTTAAGGGGTTTAGTGAATATGTCCGCTATGTTATCTTCCGATGCAACCTTTTCTATAGATATGTTTCCTTTTTGAACGTTGTCGTGAAGGAAGTGGTGACGTATTTCTATATGTTTAGTCCTAGAGTGTTGAACGGGATTCTTACTTAAATCTATAGCACCTTTGTTATCACACATAATTGGGACATTATCTAACCTAATGCCATAATCTACGAGAGCTTGTTTCATCCATAATGCTTGTTGACATGCCTTTCCAGCACTTACGTATTCGGCTTCTGTAGTAGAAATAGCAAGAGCGGTTTGCTTCTTCGAAAACCAAGATGTTAGGCAACATCCCATGAACGTGCAAATACCGCTAGTACTCTTTCTATCCACGTAGTCTCCCGCATGATCCGAATCCGCATAGACGATGGTTTCTATGCCGGATCCCTTAGGATACCATAATCCTAAGTGTATAGTGCCTTTAATGTATCAGAAGATACGCTTAACCTCTTCTAGGTGAGAGGTTTTGGGATCCTCTTGAAAGCGAGCACAAAGGCAGACACTAAACATGATATCCAGTCTACTTGCCGTTAGGTATAGTAAACTACCTATCATCCCTCTATACTTAGTGTTTTCTACGGACTCACCTTCTTCATCTCTTGTGAGTTTTACTTCTGTAGACATCGGTGTTTTCATAGGCTTAGAGTCTTCTAATCCAAATTTCTTAAGCATTTCCTTAATGTACTTAGATTGATTAAAAAATATTCCATCTTCTAATTGTTTTATCTGTAATCCTAGAAAGAAATTTAGTTCACCCATCATACTCATCTCAAACTCATCATGCATGATTTTGGCGAATTCATCACACATATCCTGACAAGTCGATCCAAATATAATGTCGTCGACATAAATTTGGAAAATGATGAGATTTGGGCTTTTCTTTTTCGTGAAAAGAGTGTTATCTACCATTCCCATGGAATAATCATGTTTAATAAGAAAAGCTTTTAATCGATCATACCAAGCCTTAGGAGCTTGTTTGAGTCCATATAAAGCTTTCTTGAGTCTATAAACATAATCAGGTTTTGCGAAGTCAATGAATCCTGGATGTTGTGCCACGTATACCTCCTCATTGATAAAACCGTTAAGGAATGCACTTTTCACATCCATTTGAAATAACTTAAAGTCTAAGGCGCATGCATAGGCAAGGAGTATTCTTATAGATTCTAACCTAGCTACGGGGGCATAAGTTTCGTCATAATCAATTCCTTCTTGTTGATTATAACCTTGGGCAACTAACCTAGCTTTGTTCCTAGTAACAATTCCATTTTCATCCAACTTATTTCTATATACCCATTTAGTTCCTATGATAGTCATGTTCATGGGATTTGGGACTAGTTCCCAAACGTCATTTGTCTTAAATTGATTTAGTTCTTCTTGCATAGCCATAACTCAACTTTCATCTTTTAAAGCCTCATTTATATTCTTAGGTTCTATTGTTGAGAGAAAACAAAAGAAGTTATTTTTGTCTTGAGCATGTGATCTAAGAGTTCTTTGATTTAGGTTTCCTATTATATTATCTAATGGGTGTGATTTAGATTCCTTAACATTTACTATTTCATTTTCTCCTAGAGTTATATTTTCATTATCATCACCTAAGGGTTTAGTTTTACTAACCTCAATAGCTTCTTCTTCAACTAGGTCATCATCTTCTAGAGGCAATGTTTTAGGTGGTGGTGGAGATTCATCAAATGTTACATTCAATGACTCTTCTACTTTCATAGTGTGTTTATTATGTATTATATAAGCTTTACTATTTTGCGAATACCCTAGAAAAATTCCTTCGTACGACTTAGGGTCAAACTTAGTAAGGTAATCCTTTGTATTGAGAACAAAACATTTGCTCCCGAATACCCTAAAGTAATTTAGATTGGGTTTTCTACCTCTTAGTAACTCATATGGGGTTTTTCCTAAAATTCTCCTAATTGAGACTCTATTTATTATATATGTTGATGTATCTATGGTGTGACACCAAAATTTTTGTGGGATAGATTGTTCATTTAGCATTGTTCTACTCATTTCTTGTAAGGAACGATTCTTTCTTTCTACTACCCCATTTGATTGTGGAGTGCGAGGAGCGGAGAAATTGTGAGATATTCCATTTAAATCACAATATTTTCTGAACTGCACTTCATTATCAAATTCCCGACCATGGTCCGTCCTAATAGATACTATGGAACATCCTAATTTGTTTTGAATCATTTTACTAAATATTTCAAACTTATTAAAGGCTTTGGTCTTATCACTTAAAAATCTAGTCCACGTGTATCGTGAATAGTCGTCTACAATTACTAAGGTATAACGATTACCTCCGTAACTCCGCACAACGGATGGACCAAAAAGGTCCATGTGTAATAATTCTAGGCATCTAGTAGTGGAGACTATATTCTTAGCTTTGTGACTAGCATGTGTTTGTTTTCCAATCTTACAAGCATCGCAAAAATGTTGATCATATCTTAGGTTTGGCAAATTTCTAACTAATTCCTTAGAGGCTAGGGATTGTATTTGTTGCATGTTTGCGTGACCTAATCTCCTATGCCATAATGTAGAGTTTTCATCTAAGGTTGCTAGACATATTTTATCTTCCGGTTTATTTCCTAGTTTCATAACATAAACGCCACCTTTCCTAATTCCTCTACCTATGACCTTTCCATCCTTAACTATTTCGCTATCTCTATTGGTAAAGGTAACCCTACACTTATTATCACATATTTGTCCTATACTAAGCAAGTTGTATGTTAAATTATCTACATGCTCAACATTTTCAATAGTTAGGGAGTCTTGAGAAATCGTACCTTTGCCAATGATTTTTCCACGGAAGTCACTACCGAAAATAACATTACCTCCGTTGTATGCCTTGTAGGAGGAAAATAGCTTGCGATTCCCCGTCATGTGCTTCGAGCATCCACAATCCTTAATCCATTCGTCGGGCTCCAAATTTATTCCTAGACATATTTCATCGGTAGCTTGAGCTACAAGACATTTTTCGTCGTTTGCTTTTTCCGTTTCGTCTTTGTCGCTATCACTCCATGCTCCACTAACAAAGGCGCTTTGGTAATCATAACTCGGTGGCTTTGGACATTCGCCAATGAGATGGTTTTGGCTTCCACATCTAAAGCACTTTCTTTTCCCGTAGTTATCATTCCTATTTCTTTGAAGCGATCTTCTTTCGTCTCGTGGTTGTCTTGTGAATCTTCCTCGTCTCTTGAAAAATTTCTTGAATTCTCTTACGGCCATTGTATATTCTTCATCTTCACTATCGTCACTTGAATCGTCATCATCACTAAGTTCCTTTTTGGCTTTTAGCGCAAGAGATTTGATTTGATCTTTCTTGCTCTTGACCATTTCCGAGTCTCTTTTTATAATTTCTTCATGGACCTTCAAGTTGCCGATAAGTTCATCAAACAATAACGTCATCAAGTTCTTCGATTCTTCAATAGTCGTGACCTTTGCGCGCCATTTTGGATGTAATGCCCTAAGAAATTTCCTTACACAATTTTTGCTAGAAAAAGTCTCATCAAGTGCTTTTAAACTTGTGATAATAGTGTTAAATTTAGCAAATGCATTATCAATAGATTCCTCTTCCGAAATTGTAAATTGTTCATATTGTTGAACAAGAAGATCTATTTTGTTGTCTTTTACTTGATTATTACCTTCGTGAGTGATTAATAAAGAATCCCAAATTTCTTTTGCGGTTAGACACATAAAAATTCGTTCATATTCTTTGCGTGGTAATGCATTATAAATTACTCCCTCCGTCCCACTATAAGTGTCCACTTTCCATTTGCACAAAGTTTTAGGAAAGTGGGGCCAACTACACTCTCCACCAATCAAATATCACTATTACCCACTAAAGTCTCTTCTCATTGGTTGAAAATATTCCCTGGACACTTAATATGGGACAAGCAAAGATACCATTGTGGACACTTATAGTGGGACAAAGGGAGTACCATTTTAGCCTCATTATTTTTTGCTAGTTTCTTTTTCAAATCATCATTTTGTTTTTCAAAAGGTACAATTTCATCTAATTTAGTTAATGGATTATATTGAATAGGGGGAAAATCACCATAGGTAATAACATGCCAAAGATCAATATCTTTTGATTTCACATAAGTTTCGAATCTATTTTTCCAATAAAGAAAACCATCACTCTCGAATAGTGGTGGTCTTTGCATAGATTGCCCTTCTAAATATTTTTCGGATTCCATAGATCGTTTCAAGTTTTAAAATACAATTTATTTTAAAAATCTTGTTTGACGTGGCTCTTGATACCAATTGTGGAAAACTAGAAGGGGGGTTGAATAGTTTTACGCCTTTTTAATTTTATTATGAAAACTTTGTTTACTTTTAAAAACTTAGATTCGAATTTATGTGAACTCAATGCTTGAACAATATGAACAAATAAAAGTAAATCTAAATAAACAATGCAAATAAAGTAATGAAATGAAATGAAAGATAGAGATGGAAAGATCGAACCGCGAGACAAAGGATTTATAGTGGTTCGGCTACAAGGACACCTTCCTTGCCCTACTCCACTCCCCGAGCACCTAACTCGAGAGTTTTCTTCACTATGTCAACAAGCTCCCTTATGGCGGAGAAAACCTTACACAACTTTGGCTTACACCAGTTTAACGACACAAAGCTAGATGTCGAGTTCTAATCGTAGCTAGAATCAATCTCACAACTTCAAACACAACTTCTTCACAACTTCTTCACGACTTCTTCACAACTTCTTCACTACGTCTTCACAACTTCTTCACACCGGCTTCACAACTGCTTCACAACCTAGCACTACTTATGTACTCTTCTACTTCTTTACACCTTCACTACTTACACACCTTAATTTCTTCACAACTTCACTATTTACACACAAATCTAGCCTAAATAATTATGCTCACTCCTATCTAACAAATATACACAACTTATACACAAATGAATGAATGATTATACAACCAACTTAGGTAGCAAGATGATACTAAGTTGCAATACTTCTTCTCTAGTTGTTGAAGGAGTATTCTTCTTTTGCAATTTGAATGGTAGAAGCTTGGATCACTTGGAAATCAATGCTTAAGAATATATGATCAAAGGATTTAGAAAGGATTTGGAAGGATAAGAAGAAATTTAGAACAGAAGGTTTTGGGGTGCAAAAGGTGAGGAAAAAGTCCAGGGAAAGTCCAGTATTTATAGGCAAAACTGGATAGCTGGAGGAGCGGGGCGGTCCCCTTAAAATTAAGGGGGTCGCCCATCTGTACCGTTGCCCAGTTTTGTCTTTTTGTGGGGAAGGTTTTTCTGGAACATTTTTACCATTTTTGGTTGAAAATTTGAATTCATAAATTTATAAAGGATTAAACATTTTTATTTAATACCAAAAATGATTTTCTAAAAGATATAAAATGTTTTGGTCATTTTATAAAAAATCTAGTGATTAAGAAAATGTTCCTTTGATCATATAATGCATTAAGCATTTGTCTGTTCATACCTTAAGTGATTGAGTTGTTAAAATAGATATTTACAACTAAATACTTGTTTACGTCATAATTTTTCGTTTAATGATTTTACATTTTGTGATTATCAAAATGTAGAGATATCGAAAAATATTAATAACGTGTTTAGGCATTATTTATATCAACAACATAGTTGTAAATGGTACTAAAGTGCCCATTGCTAGCATAGAGGAAGTCAAAAGCTTTTATAAACCCTTGTCAACTCCCGAACTTGGATTTGTAAAGCCCGACACTAGGTCAAAGACTCCTCAACCTAGAAAAACAAACTCTCCCAAACCTCGGTCAAGAACTCCTTTACCGAGAGGTAACTTTAGAAGATAACTTTATCCAAGTAACTTCCCCGTAACTTGGATTAACCGTCAATCACAAAGTTACTTACCATGGGAAATGTGTCCTCCATTCTCACATCCTAAACAAATGCAACAAATGCGTAGGATGTTTAACACTAACAACTTTGGACCCATGAGATATTGGGGACCAGATGTTTGAACTTCTGTTTTGCTAGATAAACATGGTTGTAAATAAACTTGAAGTCCAACAAATGGAGTACGATTAGTGACTGCACTAATCTTGTGTCGCAATGTCAAGTCTTGTCTAATCTTGCTTAGCTCTCAACAAAGGTAGTCTAGTATTCTAGTTTTAATGGCAACACCTCAGGCTAAGGTACGCTTTCTTAAAACCCCCTTTGTTAGTAGAAATGCTAAGCATGTAGTGTTATTAGAATCTAACTTAGTAGGCACTATCACAAAGAAATGAAATTCACATTTTGTCATGTTTCAAATATTTGTCAAAGACAATTTTGACATACTCAACCTGTCCAGAAATGTACAATGATCGCTCAAAGATCATGCGTGACAAGTTTGAGATGAGCATGATGAGTGAATCAAGTTTCTTCCCTAGCCCTCGCACTATATAACTTGAAGATAGCATCCTTTTAAGTCTAAGTATACCAAAGTATATATATATATATATATATATATATATATATATATATATATATATATATATATATATAAAAGATACTTAGCCTAGAAAAATCTTAATCAATACTAACGCCCATGTCCGCGGAAACGAATCTCACAAGAGACGATGAAGGTGAGTACGCGGATAGTACTAGGTTAGGGGCATGATAGGTAATTCAGATTACCTAACGGCAAGTAGGCTCGATATCATGTCTAGTGTCTGGCTTTGTGCCCACTTGTAAGAAGTATCTTAAAACTTCTTACCTTAAAGTGTTTGATGTATCTTCCGATGCATTAAAGGCACTATACACTTGAGATTATGATATCTCAAGGGGATTGGTGTAGAAATTGTTGTCTATATCAACCACGATAATGCGGGAGATAATGTGGATTGAAAAAGTAAGAGTGATGTTTGCACCTTCATAGGTTGTTGCTAAACTTCTTGATTCTCCAAGAACAAACAACTCTTGCTATCTCCACGACCGAAGCCGAATACGTAAGCGCCGGAAAGGCATGACAACAAGCACTATGGATGAGACAATCTCTAATCAAATTAGACGTCCATCTCAACAACGCTCTCGTGAAGAGTGACAACCGAGATGCAAATAGACTTGATCGAGAACCCCGTGGATTGCTCATGAACCAAGCCTATCGAAGTACGTCATCTCGACTCCGTCGCGATGATGTCAAAAGAGAAAACTTTTCTTGGAAAAGTTTCCCTTAAAGGACAACATCGTCGATATCCTAACCAACACTTTTTTCACACCCCTCTTATGACTATTTGAATATTTCTTCAGAAATATTGAAGTCATTTCACACGTCTCATCTTATGACTCTTTAAGTCATCCTTCTCATCCCACTCATGACTATTTCAATATTTCACTGGAAATATTAAAGTCATTCCTTACGTCCTATCTTGTGACATGCTCAATATTTCACTGGAAATATTTATGTCATTCCTTACGTATCGCCTCGTGACTTCTCAAGTCATCCCTCTCATTCTCGACTCATGATTCTTGGATATTTCACTGGAAATATCAAGTTATTCCCTAAACCTCGTCTTATGACTTCTGAATATTTCATTGGAAATATTTTAGTCATTCTCTAAACTTCAACTCATGACTTCTACTTATTTCACGGGAAATATTAAAAGTCAATCCTAATTTTCCTCCAATGACAACTTAGGCATTTCCTTAGAAATACTAAGGTCATTCCTTGTCATCTCGCCAAATCATGTTTGTCAAACAGTTTATTGGGTATAAACTTTTTCCTCGCGTCAAAAAGTCTTACTAAATAAGTAAGATTAATCATTCAAGAGTCGAAACAGAACAAAAATGGGCCTTACAGATACACGGCTCCACTAAAGTGGCACGGCACCACTAAACATTAGTGGTACCGTGTATTTGATATAACCCGTTTTCCTTCCTTTCCCTCTGCACAACCATTTCAAACAAATAAACCTATTCCCTCTTGCTGTCAAAAACCGAACCCAACACCAAAATCCAATAACATTCTTGCTAATCAAGATCGAGGCATTGCAATCAAACAATCATAATCACTACAACACAAATTGTAAGTCAACTATCTTTAATTTCTTTTCAATTTGAGTCTAGGGTTTGTTCTTATGCATAAAATCGAATTGGGGTTTTTCAATTTTTGTTAAGCTTTTGTGCAATTAGGACTAGGATTAGACAATGTAGTACTTGCATGATTCCCAAAACCTAGGATTTTCATAAACCCACTTATATTGGACAATCTAGTCCGAATTTTCCCATTTAAATCGGATTAAGATTAATTATTTTTAGTGGAATCATGTCTAGGATGATTAAAATTGGATTAGGAATGATTAACATTGAGGCTTTTCAATTTTAAAATTTTTGGCGCCAAGTTGAGGCATTTGCCAAACACCCCAATTCCATCATTTTTGAAAAAGTTCACGTGCCTAGGATCAAGAAACCTTTTTCGTGCATTGTTGATGCAAATCAAAAACATTTTTGCATGCACGATCTCACAAATATTGATCGAATTACATAATTAGTATGTATTATTCGACATATTTGATTGAGCAAAAGTGAAGTTAGGAGCGTTTGGGTAATCTCATTAGTTTTGTTTTAGATTCGAGATTACCGCACCTCCACATTGTTTGCATTTAGGCACACACACACTAAGAATGTGATCATTAAAATGAAAAAAGTTAACATATACAAAATTATATTTTTGTAGGTAACAATGCCTCGTATGGATTATCAAGATACCAAACCTTACATTCCCTGTCTATTAGACGATCCAAACATCCCCGATGAGCAAAAAGCTTATCTTGCTAAAGTTCAAGATCGATATATATACGAAGGTCGTGTAGTCGATGCTCATTTTGTTCTCTTGGATAATATCCAAGCTTGTTTTCCTACGATCGAATTTGACTGCCTATACAAAATAAGTGATCAAATTTGTCATCGCTTTGTCCTCGAGTTCTATAGTCGAGTCCGTACCTTCAATGACCTTGAAGGTAATGTCTTCCTTGATTTTTGGATTCAAAACCAAAACATCATCTTGTCTATCTCCGAGCTTGGTGACATTCTCGGTGTTCCTTCGTATGGTTAGTGTGCATACACTGAAGACCATTCCCTAGAGTCACTTTTCTACAATCTTGAAAATGAAGTTGCTTATCGCACCGAAATCCCCAACCTTGAAGCCATAAAACAACACATCCAAACTCCTCGAGTCTCCAACACGTATCAAAAGCGTGATGGTTCAATTGTCCATCTTGACCCCAACCGCATCTACCTCAAAGAAGTCCTTCCCGACCTCAGAAGTTGGGAACTCCTTCTACGTGAGAACGTGTTAAGCCTTGCGGGCAACCGGGATCACGTTTCGGCAAGTCTCGCCCACATGCTTTATTGTCTTAGTATCGAGGAGCCATACAACCTCGCATACTACATGGCCAAAAGGATGGCCAATATTCATAGTCGTTCCGATAAGCTCATGCTATACGATATGTTGTTTACTCGTCTCTTCAAGTGGGTTATGGAAAATTTCCCACATCTTAATAGTGTCAACTATGTCCTAGTCAATCCTGTCATGAAACCTCTTGGTGGACCACAACATCGCACAAAGCAACGTAAGGACAAAGGGTCCAAACGTGTTCGTAAATCCACTTCCGATATTCCTCTTTCTTCTTCTTCCTTCGGTCATGGTTCTTCATCCTAACCTATGGATGAGGATGATGATGAGGTGAACAAAGAAGGAACGTCTCATCCTCGTACTCCCTCTCCTGACACCTTCATTCGTAACCTCGATACATCATCGTTCACACGAACAACCGACCCTCCTGAAATCAACTTAGCCATGGCGATGCGAAGGCAAACAACTATGTACAATCGACAAGTCTCGATGCATGAGCAAACAATTGGTGGGTTCAAGTCCATTAGAAAAGCAATCAAGGGGCTTGGAAACAAGATAAAGAAGATGGGGAAGAGAAGAGACTAGGGATTACTAACTTAAGTAGCATTACTAACTTAAGTATTATTAAGCTATTATTATTATGGTCTTGTCTATAGCCATCTAATATTTACAAGCTTAAATTTTCCTAACATGTTCTACTTGACATTGGTCACTTTTATTAGTTGTCATGCTTAATAATCAATTATGAACTTTATCTAGTTCATACATCTTATTTTATATTTCTCATGCATGCACTAGATGATAAATATTTGCTTGGCTTGATGCATGCTTAATAGTTGCCTAAACTTAGAAGATCACATGATAATTTTAGTTGCTAGTTTAGACTAGTGTTAGGAAATTTATGTGATTATTCTTTAGTGGATTGAGGCTTTGGGATTTGCCGAAAAATAGTCCACCCAGAATTACCCATTTTAGGCAGCCTAGAACCTGCAGAACTGGAAAAAGAGTCAACTATAGGCCACGGCTCCACTAAATAGGGCACGACTCCACTAAATTTAGTGGTGTCGTGGTACCTTTAGTGGTACCGTGCCCTGGGAAGACAAATTTAACTGTTCCCTTCCACTTTTTGACTCTCTTTTCCTGTAAATCTGCAAACACAACCTGATTCCAATACACCCAAATCCCCAAATCCACCATCCAATCCATCCTTGCATGTTTTGATTTGGCTATATAAGCTAACATCATACATTGCTCATCCTTACAACTTCACATTCACCATACACTTATCACATCTTTCACCATGGCTACTACTTCCCACAAAGCCAAAAAGCCAAGATTTAACCTCAAACCAACCAATGAGACAACTCTTATTGATCAAAGGATCAAAAATGTACACACACCACAAGCCTCAACCAAAGTAACTACCAGTAAGATGATCCTCATTGATCTCACTTTGGATGATGATGAAGATGTCCATACACCAATAGCCTCAACCAAATCAACATCTTCAATCTCTACATCCCTAGCTCCATCCAAGGCAACCACAACTAGGCCAACCACATCATCATCATCCTCCACCTTTAGGATTGCCACATCCTTACCTCCAACAAGTCCCCCACAACCTTTGGCACTTACCCTCACCCTATCACCCTCAACTCCCTTTGAGCTTGGAACTAACACATCATCCTCATCACTATCACCATCACCACAACCACTAATGGGTCATCCCATCCTCTATCCCCTACAACCACATACCCTAAGTTGTCCTTGTTGCCACCATAACCAACACCTCATCATGTGCCTTAGAGAAGAGTTGAGCTTTCAATTCTTCTATCTTGAGCACCTCCTCACACCACCACAAGGACCCATCATCCCACCACCTCCACCACCCAATAGCCCAACTAACTAAACATGGGTATGTTTAGTCTCTCCAATAAAAGTCTAGGAATCCTTTTGACATTTGAAGCAAATCTTGAAGTCACATATCACTAAGGATGTTTATGTGCTTTCTTATTGTTTATTTTGCTTCTATGATGTAGTCATACCTATGTATGACATTTGTTTTATTTTTATGAATAGGCTTTCTTGTGGATTGTTTCACTTCTATTTTCTCTTTATATGCTTGGCTACTTAGTCATTCATGTTGTAGTTGGATATTTGTCTTAAGTGCTACATGTTAGATTTTGTATATGTGTTATCTAACCTTGTTTTGTAGCACAAATCATTGCTCGATTCCTTGGTGTCCTCCAAATGAGGGGGAGTATACATCAAGGGGGAGCCTTGCAACCTTTTTGCTTTGACAAAAAGGGGGAGAAATGGGAGTAAACTCATTAAAAACTTGTTAAAATTAATTTTAACTTAAAATGAGTTTATGTTTTGTCATCATCAAAAAAGGGGAGATTGTTGATGCAAATAATGTTCTAAAAACGTTATTTCTATCTTTCGATTACTTCACGTTTTGAGGATGATAAAATGTGAAAACACGTTACGTTAAAATTAACATAAACAAGTTTTTAATCGGAAGATCCCGTTTCTACACAAATCACTCTAGAACAAATTTACAACTTAACTAATGATCAAAGAAGTAAATTTGGATTTAAGACTTCACATTTTAATGTGACAAAACATTTCTTTCAAAAATATACTTTACAAATTATTTTTGAATAATTAAGAAATGTTTTAATGGAAAAATAAGTTTAAAATACATAACAGCTAATTTTCCCCCCCAAAATCAGCTCCAAACTTCCCCAAATAAGTTTTCACCAGAAAAGACAAAAAGAGGAGCCTTTTTGTTTGGCACGGCTCCACGGTTCCACTAAATTTAGTGGAGCCGTTGGTGATTTAGTGGAGCCGTCCCTCTGTAACGGCCAGATTTTTTCTGCCTATAAATACCAGCCTACCTCACAGATTTTGGGCACCCTTTCTCACACAGAAACTTCTGAGTTTAAAGCTCTTACACCATTTTCTCTTCTTGATCATTTTAGTTTAGTTTTATTTTGTTCAAGAGTGATCCGATCATCCAAATAAGTGATCCTCTTCATTCCTCTTCAATAGAAAGAGAAGAACACAAGGTATCCAAGTAGATTCAAAGTGTTGTCATTCCTCTTCAAGTGCAAGAGAAGAACTCAAGGTATCCAAAAAGATACAAGAGTTGTAGTTGCAGGTTAGAGTACTTGTAACATTAGTTATACACTTGATTGTATCCTAGCATACATCAAGATCATTTTTCTTTTGAGAGTTGTGAGAGAAGATCATTGTGATCTTATAGAGATAGTGAATATCTCTTGAAGCCATTGGGCTTGTGTGATTAATCAAGAAGATCAAGGGTCAATAAGAGTTAGTCAAGTGAGTGTTGATCATTGTGATCGTGTCGAGATCTTGGAGATCTCTTAAAGCTTGTGAGCTTGAGTGATTGATCAAGTGTGATCAAGGGTAGATCAAGTAGATATATTCTTGTGAGTTGAGTGTGTGAAGTAGAGAAGATCAAGTGGCTCGTGGTAGATTGGTGCTAGCTAAGATTAGCACTCAACATCTAGCTTAGTGTCAGAAATTGGATAAGCGACGTGTACGGTTTTCTCCGCCTAAAGGGAGGTTGTTGACATAGTGCTTGAAACTCTCGAGTGTGGTACTCAGAAAGTGGAGTAGGGCGAAGAAGAGCTTCGTAGCCGAACCACTATAAATCTTTTATCCCAGTTTGATCTTTCCAACTCTTCTCTTTACTTTTATTACGTATACTTGTTAGTTTAGTGTAGTTCATATTGGTGTTGATTGGTTACACATAAGAATCGAATCAAAGCTTTCCAATAGTAAAGTTTTTAAGAAAGTTTTAAAAAGAACCTAAAAACCGGTAAAACTATTCAACCCCCTTCTAGTTTTCCACATTTTGTGTCTTGAATCTTCTAGCAAAATTTCTTCCACTTGGGCAAACAATATCGAACTTAACTTGCCATTCTCTGTCTCCGTCTTCCTTCTTTTAAACACTTGGACCGTCGGGCCCCCATTCCAAATTCTTGAGTTGGACGGGTAATGATCCAAGGAAATCTGTAAGCTTTTTAAACACACAAACATTTTTAAACGAATTAAAGAAAGCCTCCATCGCTATAGCTCTTTCCATTTCATCTTTGATATCAAAGAATGTAGGAGTGACCGGCCCATATTTAGGCCTTCCTTCCTCATCTTTACCTACTTCGAAACAATCCAAGTATTCTTCTTCTTCATCCCTCTTATGCATTTCTTTCACCATATTTTCCCTAGGTTTCAGGTAATAATTATGCTTCAAAATACCATCATCTATGGTCAACGTATCATGGCCCATATCAATAATAGCCCCGTAAGTCCTTAGAAATGGCCTACCTAACAAGAGTGGTAGGTCTTTGTCAACCGGAATATCTAGTACCAAAAAGTCGGCTAGAAAAGTTTGTTACCCAATTTGTACTCTAACATTCTTCACCTCACCCATAGCCTTTGCTTGAGAGTTGTTGGCCATAGTAAGGTTGGATTGATTCGGTTGAGGGTTACTAAGTCCTAACTTTTTGTATAAGGGATATGGCATCACACTTACACTCAAACCGGTGTCGGCCAATGCGGACAAAGGAGTTGTACCATTCACTTTAATTGGCAACACAAAGTTTCCCGGATCACCTTTTTTTTTTGGCAATCCATTCTCAACAATTTTCTCTCTTTCCTCTTCATCAAAATCTTTGTCTTCATTCCTAGACCTTGCCATCATAACCGCATCTAACTTTTTGTGGTAAGTCATATAATTATTCAACACTTCGATCACGGGCTTTTGCTCCCTAAGCTCATTGAATTTCTGCTCCAAATTCTCTAAGATAGCCTCTTTTTGCTCTTGGGTCAAAGGTGTAAAAGTTGGTGGATGAGTGGTTTGTGATGATGTGGAATCCTCACTCTTAGAAGTTGAAGGTCGGGTTAACTTGTTAAGGGATGTTTTCTTCCTATTAGCCTTCCCCAATTTGACAACTTCTACCTTTTCAACATTAACTTCTTCCATACTATCACATAGCTCCGCGAGCATAACTTCCATTTCCTTTTCCTCTTCCAACTCGGTAATATCGATCGTCATTTCTCCAAGTGCAAAATCAAGCTTACACTTAGTAGTGACTAGAAAATCTCTCCCAAATACAACTTCCGGCTCATCCATGTTTCCATAGTCAATAACAACAAAATCAACCTTGAAAATGTGACTGTTGGGAATACGTATAATTAATCTAAAGTATCAGTCATTAAATATGTAATAAGTTGCTTAGTTAATTAGGCTTATATGTTGGTAATAGTTCAAGGCTTATGTAGTAAGCCCATGGGCCTTGATAAATGCTCTAGAAAGCCTAAGTAGGGCGTTGCCCTAATCCACACACTATATATAGACATGTAACCCTCTTAGGAGGGTGTTGGTTCATGTTATGCAAGTTTACTATTTACTTATCATTCTAACGTGTTCCTCCTAACTCTCTCTCTCTCTCTCTAACTTTCTCTCACTAGATATACTTGTGTTGAATCATTAAGGTGACCTAACAAGTGGTATTAGAGCCTACTAGTTGCTTGAAGTGTGTGTTCTTTTTGGTTACTCGTACCTTATCTTTTATTTTCTTCAAAGTATCGCATTTTTTCTTTGCTTCTTACACTCAAATCTTGAAACTTGGAAAGTTTTAAGGTTGATATAGTGTTTAGAAACTTAGATATTACATAAAGTCGAGTACTTTGTAGGTTAAATATCATTTTCTACTAGTTTTTCACGTTCGTACCTTCTTACGAATAACTTCAAATTTCGACTTTAGTGTTAAAGGCCTAAACTTTATTGTTCTTTACTGTTTTTGAAGAGATTTGACCAAAAGAAACTTGTAGAAATCGTATCTTTTATGCATAAAACATATTTTGAAATATTTGGTCATTTTACGCATAAGTGTTAAAGTTTACGAGTAAGCAGCAAAAACCCTTCGTTTACGCATAACTTTGGTCAAAACCCTTAGTTTACGCATAACCTTAGTCAAAACCCTTACTTTACGCATAAGCTGCAAAGTTTACGCATAAGTCTCATGTTTACGGATAAGCGTGAATCTTCAGTTTTGTCAACGAGCAATGGTTACTCAGTACTTTCCTAGCTTGGATAAGCTTGTGGAATACTTCGACTTATGATATCTTTCAAGCTTGGATAAGTTTGAAAGGTTTATTTGGTTTTTTCTAAGTCTTACAACTAATGACCAGAAACTTATGCGTAAGAACCTAATCTTACGAGTAAGGCCAACGTTTACGCGTAAGATCATAGTTTACAAGTAAGGCCAACGTTTACGCGTAAGATCATAGTTTACGAGTAAGACCAACGTTTACGCATAAGATCATAGTCAACGTTTACGCGTAAGACCAGATTTTAAACTAAGGAAATCACATTTCAATTAACTACAAAGATCCATTATCCACACAAGTAATAACACATCAAAAATGATGTCTCATCCACCATACTTCAACTATTTTCATCAACAATCACTACAAAAAAAAGGCTTTCAGAGACTGAAAAATCAGTCTCCGATACACCATGATCAGTTACGGATGGTCTATCAAGGATTGATTTTGCTAGTCACTAATCAGTTATAGTTGCTTAGTTACGAAAAGTGACGTTATCAACTGAAATTCAGTCCTTGTTGTATCGAACCAACGAGGACCAGAGAACAGTCTCCAAAATAAAAAAGTCAGTCCTTATTTCTATGGGTTGGTATCATGTTATTTCAGTCCCCAATGCATATTATCGGCAACTGAAAAGTCAGTCGCCAATACTATGTTAGATCAGTTACTAACACATGGATTTAGGGACTGAAAATTAGTCCATAAACATTGTTTATAGTCCCTAATACGTTTCGTTGTTTTGTAGATTACCGTACCAAATCAGTCTCTAATAATAGGATTTAAAAACTGATTAGTCTCCGATGAAAGGCTTTAAAGACTGATTGTTAGTCACAAAAAACAAATGAATTAGTCCTTAATTTGTTTTTCTAGTGACTGAAAATTAGTTTCAAAATATATGTTAATCAATAACAGTAGTAATCTGGATGAAAAAATAATTGGATTTCAATATAAAGACCATCATGCGGCCTCTTGCAAGTTATACAGACCAATTATATTGGAAAAGGGTTGCAAGAAACACTTGAATATTATAAGAACGGATACAAAACAAACTTTAGATCAATCTATGGCCATTGGAGTGATTCTTCTTTTTGCTGGCTTACTTGCAGAGACTGTGCTTGCTGATGCTTGTTTTACGTTCGATTTCTCTGTTGAAGTCACTAAACTTAGTCTTGCCGGTTCTTCTCGTGGTTTATCTGTTTCCATTTCCTGAGTATCAGAAGCATTATTAACAATGACTTTCTCTTTTCCAATCTCTTCTGTTATTTCCTTGCTGACCATATTATCAACTGCCATAGTTTTCTGATCTGCTGCAACTTGCTCATCGCCTGACAAGAATATAGCAAAATGACAGAAATAACATATTTGAATAGAAAAAAGGCAAACAATATCTAATGTAAGAGCTTAGAAACAAGAAAAGGAACCTGAAAAAGAGACGGGTACTCCCAGTTCAGCGTTCTCAAATTCTACAAGTGTACAATAACCGTCCTGGGAAGACAACGCCAATAACCTTGATACATCTAAGACCAGCTACAATAATCCCCTGTTCTGGATCCTCTCTGAGTTCCAAATGGCCAGATGATTTTTCGAGCAGATCATAGATTACCTATATTTATACAAGAGAAATGTCAAAACTTGGAAAGCTATTATAATATATATAGATGTAATATTGTTTTAAATAGAGATCAGGATGTTATACCTCATTCTAGTTACCTGCAAGTATTACTGCTAAACAGCTTTTTGGGCTCATGAAACTCAAATATACATATCTCAGTTAGCATGACGATAGTATAATACTCGCCGACAGAAATTAAGTTGTGTTAATTAACATATGACTTAATGTGGAGACCCTCACTTTTATCACTTTTTATTTTAAGTCATTTCTTTTGATTAAGTGAAAAACAAACAACTTTTCACATGACTTAGGGCCCATTTGGTTGGGGGTATTAGGATATGTTTATGTAATCAAGGTAGAAAAAATGTGTTTGGTTACAACTCTAGGATATGAAAAAGGGTTTGACTCCCAAAAAAAGCCAGGTGACTGAAGAAGGGAAAGAATTACCTCTGAATGTTTATTGACCAACTTGAAGAGCCTATTGGAAAACGTGTGTGAAAGAGCTATGTAAGCAGAGTTTTCAATGTGACCTTCTACGACATCAAAATTCAACGTAACTTTTATGTCGTGCTCCACGCTCAAAGTCTTCTTATTGTGCAATAAGATCTTTTCAATCTGAACAGCTTCAGGGAGAATGAACTTTATCTGTGCAAGATTTCTATACGAAAACTTCCTGGAAATTAGAAAACAGATGTGATCATTTTACACTCATATTCTCCTGATAGATAAAGAATTTCCTTTAGAAAAATTGCATAGATAGGTAATCCACGTTAGGTGAAATTTTATTATAAAACTTCGTTTTCACCTATAGTATAACAATTAACTTTCAAAAAAACTGATTTATGGTGACTAACTCTAATAAAACATGATTTGATTCAGTTAAGCGGTAAAACAGATGGCATGTCAGCTGACTATGAGTAACTTTGAGTCTCTAACCATGTTGAATTTTTCCTGATGTTGGCTTTTATTGCTCAAAACAAAGTTCCTTACATTAAGTAAAAAATCCACCTAAACTATGTCACCTATCTACGCAAACCCGTATGATATCCTTCTGTAAAAATCCCTTATTCCTAGGACAACTTACTACATGAGCAAAATAATGTGCTCCTAAAGGGTCACGCCAAGAAGTTTACCGATCAACAACAATTTAAAAAGAAAAACAGGCTACATTTTTCTATTACCTTCCTGTGAGATTTTCAACTTGACGACATATATTACGAAAAGTAGGCAACTGTTTACGCAGACCGAGCAGCCTTAGTGAAGTAGTCATACGATCAAAAAGCTCTGAAAGAGATTTGTACCTGGTAAAAACACAAATTTATTCAATTACAGAATATACTAAGTTCAACTATATTCTCAAGAGCATAATGTACGTACTAAAAGACTCACTTTTCGGGGAGTTCAGCAGATTCCTTGCTGACCCTACTGTTCAAAGTCTCCTCAGTCTTTTCTGGCGTCGGAGACACAAAGTGAGCATCAAGACGCTGGCTCTCATGGATCTGCAATTTTTTGACTGGAGTGGAAGACACTGGGCATGATTTATCAGCCACGGGTAAATTGCTTTCAAGTGATGATTTTATGACGGTTTCTTCTCCCTGGTGTGTTTTTTGATCCACGCTTGCCATGATAAGCAAGCAAATTGACACAAACAGGAATCTGAAAATAAATCAGCTACTTAAAACGACAAACAATATAAAACTGTGCGGGAAAAAAGTCAAATAGTATAAGCCATGTAGTGTATTTGCATGGCCCAAACATATGTATCAATACGTTCCTATCCAGTTAGATGCCCAAGACAAATGATTGCTTGATGAGCCTCAAAAAATGGTGTACCTATGGTTATAGCTTGTGACCCCGTGAGTAGTTGGAATACATTTCAGCCCCATAACTAAAAACATAATGAAAAAAAAAAAAGCATACTAATTTGCTTATAAAAGAAAGTACCCTCAGAAATCTATCTATAAATTCAGCTTATATAATAGTCCAATGTGTAAAAGCATTAGAAGCTATGCATATGAATTACGCCCAGTCCCACTTATGATATTTAAAATTTGCTACCAAAGTACTGATATAACTTTGTCATTGTACCCCGGTAAAAAATATATATAATCCAAAATCGTTTATATAATTACTAATATTGATCCGATTATCACAGTTAAGGAATTAGCACGTCATCTATTAATTATCAACTTAAAAGATGGAAAAACACGTTTGTGATCCGACTCAAGTCTTTATGCTAAGAATGACCCGTTTCAACCTTAATCCATTTTTACCCATTACCCAGCCTACCCATTTGAACATGTGAGGTATAAAGAATGCACCTGTGATGCATGCAGAAACAAAGTTGATCATGAGAGCAAAAATATTGACTGTCAACTGGAACTGGACAAACTTTTGAAAGTTAATGTATACTGCAGGTCCCCATTTGGCTACTTTAACAATGGTTGCGAAATCATCATCCATAACAATGACATCAGCTTGTTCTTTTGCAACCTGTAGTAATATGAGACATGAGACAAGAAAAAAGAAACAAACAAAATAAGGATGTACGTGTTTTCAGACCAGAGGCAACAAATAGAAAATATCGAAAAACTCACTGGTAACATAACGTATACAGGGACATGTGGTGTGCCAGAAAAGTCAAAGTGAGATCAAAGTGAGCAACTTCCGCAACCTACAGAACAGATATTGAAGCAGGTCAAAGTGAGATCGCTTTAGCAAGTAACTACAAAAAGACCACACAATAGGTATGAATTCAGATCGTGTGTAACAGATGATGCCAAATTTATGCAAAAAACAAAGACAGAAATCTTTGAGGTGCGCCATAACCAATACACGTTAATGCACCCCATAGTTGACCATAGCCAAAGATAGTAGAGCAGAGTATACGAGTGACCTTACCCCAATAAATCAGGTACCAAAGCAAGCATTCTGCGAGCAGTAGGTGCCAGCCAAAAACTCAAATCCGATTAAAATGGAACAGTTAAGCTTCAAAGAAAATCGACAATCAAAACGCAGCAATCTCACATCAACAATAATATAAACAAAACCCCTAATAATCGACCGGTATATAGATAACCGGTATTGATTCTATTCTGCCGTGCACGTTTACATCATGTCTACTACTTCAGATTCTGCTATATCTGAGGTACTCAGATTGTACAATATGATTGACAAACAAACAAGCTTTGAAAAGTTAGCCGCCATATGCCTCATCGCAGCTGCCATTGATTATCACAGGAATAGTTTCTATTGATTGTTGGTTTGTTTTGTGTTTGCTGTGTTCCCAGAAAGGGTTAAGATAATCAATCAAGGTACCGGATATTCACTTGAAATCGTGTAATCACTTTCCAATAGAAACTATTCGACCCTATGCCTGGGTTACACGAATATCTCTATGAGATAAGACCAAGTGATGTTCTTGTTTTAGGCACAAATCAAGAACCGTATTGCTTTCAAGTGTTTAGGTTTTCTGTCTCCATCTCATGCGGCTGTGTTTATCTCTATATATATAAGAGATATACTCAAAACCCTAGTCAAAGGATATATGAGAAAATATTGCCCAAATATTCTCCATATACTTTCCTTAATACTAGCCAAAGTGGTTACAAGACCAGAAGATCATGGCCTTAAATACGAATTTGAACTTACCCAAAATAGGTCAAAGTTTGTTACAAATTCTATCCTGCGTACCAGCAGCAGAATCACTGCCCAACAGCACAATAAAATGTGCTAGCAGCAGAATCCGTTGCCTAGCAGACCAGCAGCAACATTATTGAACTACCAGCAGGAACAATAAAACTAGCAGCAGAATTGATAAAGCTAGCAGCAGAATCAATCATGCTAACAACAGAATTGATAATGCTAGCAGCAGTATCACTAACCACTTAATTTGAGTCAGGGTAAACATTGACCAAATGGGTGTACACTCCGTACCTCCAAACCCATTACCAGGTGTGAATCAATCCCTCAAGTGTACTAAATTTTCCAACATTATTATCTGCTTAAATGTCATATTGAAGGTCACATGTGTATCAGTTGTATTTATTTAGTTTTCATGCATTTTTTGTAGCTTTGGCTTGACGGAGGATCCAGCTTGCGCATGTGTTGAACAATTGTCTTTGCCATATACAGTTTCTTTTAGTGGCTGACAGGAGATGGTGATCGTCGAGTTTTTAATATTGTCCTTTTTCCCATTAAGAACATGTATGACTGATGCATACTGAATCTTCAGTCTTGAGTTCCATACTCTTTCTATCTGATGTTCTGATTCGAGCATTCATTTCTGATTGTAGGTTGGTCGAGGAACATGCCTTTGATGCTTCTTCACGGTGTTCTGAAGCTATGCGTTATTGCTTCATGACCACCATGACTTTGCGTGTGGGACCTTATTTACATGAATGCATTGTAGAGTAGAATAATTACTTGGTGGAGGCGTGGAGCTAGGGCCTAGTAAAGCTTTCCCATTTTAGAGAGCGTTATTTTTTAACACCTTGATTGCCTTGCTTTTTGAGTTGTTGACCCTGTCCTTTTTGTTATGCGCTTATACTATAGATGGCCTTCTTGTGTTCTCCAATGTTATCATTTCCTTGTGGATGGATACATACATCTAAGGAAGAAACAAGAAATTATATAACTTCTGGTTACTCCTATTCTGACTTTTCATGTCTTTGCTTTTAAGTTCCATTATCTCTCCACTAGGATTTCATTGTCTAAAGCTTGTAGAACTCTTGCATTTCATTCGGCCTAAGCTCTGCCTTTTTATTATTGCCCCCAGCTGTAGAAGTATCGTTCTTTCTGTTGTTCCTCTTGTCAATTACTTTTGGCTGATTAAAACAAACACATTCCTCAAGAACATTTTATACCAAGATGTTGTGCAATAGGATTACAAATTAGTGGAGGCTGATTAAAACAAACACATTAATCAAGAACATTAATGGTAATGATTTGGATTCAAGCAAAGAGCTGTTGAAGAGTAGTAATTGGTATTAGGACCACCTGTGCAATGAATAGTTTGATGCTTGTATACTATCACTATGTTCCAAGTCGTTTGTTTTAGAGTCGAGATGAGGTCATTGTGAGTTGATTTATTTTTTGATATTTTGTTACTCTCTCGCCATCATCACTCCAAAATCTTGTGTAATTCTTTTTCATTAGAGCTGTATGTCTTCCACTCTTTTTCCTCTGCGGAAAGTGTTTAGGGTTGATTGGGCATGTTTACAATTAGATTTTCACATGTTTTAGTGCGAGTTAGCATTTCTCTTGGTACTTCGTATTTGCACCATAACATTAATCATTGTTGATATCACTTCTCATTTCTTATCTATATAGTTCATATATTTTTGTGTACATTTATATTTTAATGATTCTGGCGGTTCTAGTGTCACAGGTTATAGATCAGCATCATAGAGGATGAAGCTCAGAAAGACTGCCCTTCTCCGGCTCTCTTGATTATTTTTTTTATTTTTTATTCATTAGTTTGCACTACTTTGAGAATCAAAATATTTGGGATTTGTAATATTAACTTCGACATTGCTGATACTTTTATAAACATAATCTTTGATAAATTGTCAACTGTTACATTGAGATCTAGTTTATGCCTACTGCAGCCTTTCTATGAAATAGGCTCGTGTTGCAAGCACTCGTTCTTCCATTTATGGCAAATGGAAGCCTAGATAACCGATTGTATCCAGACTCACCATTAGGTTCATGCTCATCAGATCTTAACTTGATTCAAAGAGTGATGATATGTAGCGATATAGCAGAAGGAATGGCTTATCTTCATCGCCATTCACCAATAAAAGTGATACATTGTGACTTGAAACCGAGTAATATACTTTTGAATGATGACTTCACAGCTTTGGTATCGGATTTTGGGACCCAGAAATTGTTGATGACCATTGGTGGTGGAAATGAGAATATGGGGAAAAGTACTGCTAGTATGCTTTGTGTATCCATTGGCTACATTGCACCAGGTATCAATCTAGAGGTGTTTGGTTTAGCCTATTAGTTGAGCTTATGGGAATCTGTAAGCTCATGAGCGTGTCACCTTGAGCTTATAGCTAATAAGGCAAAAGCTTATCAACTTAAATAAGTCAAAACTTCAATTTGATAAGAATTAATTTTATCATATGTCAAATAAACAAAACCTCATAAGTTACTAATATGTCGTGTGTACAGAATATGCGTATGGATCAATCACATCAACAAAAGGAGACGTTTATAGTTTTGGCATCTTAGTTCTTGAGATGGTGACTCGAAAAAGACCAACAGACGACACAATCTCCGAAGGGCTTAGTATACACAAATGGGTCAAAACCCACTACCATCAACACATGGAACATGTTGACTCGACACTATTACGAACCACAAGAGACCAGTTACTTGATGTAAAGAAAATGTGGGAAGTCGCTATCTGGGAGTTGTTGGAGTTGGGCATTTTTTGTACACAAGAGTTGCCATCAAGTAGACCGACAATGCTTGATGTCGCGGGTGATTTGGATAGTTTAAAACGGCACTTGACTGGTGACACTACTGCAACATTTGCTTCGCCTCTTGGGATATCGTCTTCGACCATAAGTATTGATGATTAGCATCACCATTACATTGTTTCATTGTAGATTTGTATGCACCAAACATCTTTATTACCGGTATATTATGTTGCCATTCACTTTTCTGTTGACTTGCAACTTATCTTCATAGTTAATATTTGACATAATTTAACAAAATAACTCGCCTATAATAAAGGTTAAAAGATCATTTGTCTGCTTTTAAGACACCTTACCACTTTGAATACATTTAAATGTATGTTAAAGTTACACCATAAACACTTTATCTAACATTAAGAGCATGAAACAGAATATTCCATTTGTGTTGAAAACTAGTGGAAAGACTGGTTCAAGTATTTTCACTTCATCTGTTTATAATGATGGCGTCAAAGACATCATACATGCATCACTTCCTTCAGCAGAACCCTCATGGCCAGATATCACATATCCAAACACCCAATATTACTAAAGCAAATGATGCTAAGCAGTCGATTTATCCAGACCCGTTTGGCATCATTTTCGTTTTTATAAGACGTTTGTTGTTATCGTATACTGTATAAGCTATTAGAGACTTGTTTTTTTCATTATCATATATTTACTGGTACCCTTTGTTGTAGTATAATCAAGTTCTGCAAGTATATAGCACATTCAACACATTTAACATGCGTTAGAAGTTGCTACTCATGTCAAACAAGAATGACTCGAATGTGCACCATGATAACATGTCTCCCTCTCAATAAAAGCATACACATGAAGCACATGTAGCTAGGGCCACCATATTAGCTTTCGAAAATATATCATGAACAGCATAGCTTTCAAACTGTTTGACCCGTTTACTTTTTAGATAAGTCTATTGGAATTACAATCTAAATAAGTTACAGTAACTGATGAAGAAAATGGTCAAAATTGCCACATTTACACGACTGATGTTGCAAATTACAGTTCTTGCAATTTGGAAAAACCATAGACGTGTATGCCCAAAAGTTGCCAACAAATTAAAAAATAGGATTATAATTTATATATTATGATACATTTGGTGCCTAAGTGGCTAAGTCCATTTCCTTTTTTGTGATGATACTAATTATATAAACAATATTTTACAGAAATACACACAAAACAGGATTCATCATCCACATATCACTCTAGCTTTATTAAAAAAACAACATACTTACGGTTCTTGTGCGCCTTCCTCGTCGTCGATATGTTCAGGTTCCTGAAGCATATTCATCAGCATATCGACTTGGTTTTGCAGCATTCTGTTCTGTCGCTCAACGTCTGCACGCTTACTTTTCTCTTCTAGCAGCTGAAGTTGAAGGTGTTCAAGGACACGTGAATCCTCATCCAACTGCTCGTTAAGGCCATTAATCTCTCTGTCCTGTATTCAGAGTTAGATCGATAGTCTATCTGTTCCAAATAACTAGAGGTTCTTTATCTTCCCCCACTTGACTAGTTACGTGTAAAATATTAACAAAATTGATTCAGGATCTCTTTGACTATGATTATTTCCCAAGGTATGCGATTCACTTTATCCCTTTAAAGGAAAAAATAGTCAAGAAAGGAACTAGAAATGCCAAAATTTGCCAATGTGTGGTGCGAGCAATTCATCGCATTAAATGGAGTAGAAGTTAAAATCAGAATGATGCAAGGAAAAGTTGTCAAAAATTGAACTTTCTTTTTTATGAGCGAGAAAACTTAAATACCCCACATTATCAAATTTGATATTTAGCTTACATTACGTCAATCTTTCCTTCTTTATATCCTCAAAAGTTTGCAGTCTCACCAAGGTAAAAAACAAGCACAATCTGGAAAGAGGCTGACAACTAGTTACATTTGTTTCATCAGCCTCCTTAAACCTACTGTCCTAGCACCATAAAGATGTAATCTTACCAAAAAAATCTCAACTTTTTCTTGCATATTCATAGGTGTAGCAGTATATCTAAATGAGTCATAGACATGGAACATGTGCAATACCTTTCTGTTCATTTCTTGTACTGCAATTCTGCGCATGCTTTCAACAACATCAACATTTACAAGCTTCCGTTTCTTCCCGATCAGCCATCCACGAGGGTAGCTGGCAGAATCAAAGTCCGGTGGAGGGAGTAAAGATTCAGCTGAAGGTCTTCTACCATTCAAATCCATCATTGGTTCTAGAGGTTCAAAAAGAGCCTTACGTTTCTCGGAAAGAACTGTTGGCGGAGGTGATTCTTCCATTTTTTCATCAGTGAGTTGCTCTTCCTTATTCTCAGGTGTCTTATTGGTGTCATCTGTTATGTCCTTCTGCAGATTCTTCGCACTAGCTGCAAGCAGGAACTGCTAAATCAATATAACTTTTTTTGTAAAATGAAGTCATTAAAAGCTGACTTTATGTCCCGTTTGGGTCATTTTGTAACCCGCATACTTAACATTTTTCTACTTAACACTATAGATAAATCTAGAATTTGTAAACATAATATAACATTTTTATATCATATATTTCATTTTTGAAAGCCAGTTGTTAAGGCTTTTTTGGCTAGAACTATCCCAAACAGGACATATGGTTCATGTCAAATCACCAACTTGCTTCAAATTACTTGCATTGAGTTGGATGGTTTTGTTTCAACTTTGAACTAATATTTGCGCGCATACTGGTTGAAAAACATCTATCCCTAGGATGAGATAGTGTCATAACATGGATACTATGAACAGCTTTATCAAGCAGATTTATTCTTTGAGCTGATTGAATTTGTTGGGTAAGGGATATATATACTGGCTCTCGAATACTAAGAATCTAAGTACAAGCACAAAAATTAGCATAACCAACATAAACATTTTTTAGATCTACTAGTACTCGTCGTTTCATCGACCTACAAAAGAGTTCCAGTTTTTATAGTCAAACATTTAGCTGAGTGGTACTTCGGAGAATCTTATAGTTGAAAACAACTTGAAGTTTTACAAGTTCATACCCACCTTTTCCCCCATCCCTACTAAAAATTAATTTGTTGTTAATCATTGAGTCTGATTTGTTTCTTTGGCATATAGCAATATTTTATCACCGCGGGAATCTAAAGGCTTCAAGCTATGCTATACATGAGAAAATAATCACCAAGACGGATGACAACAAGAAAGAATTTATCTCGAAAAAGAATACTGATCGATACTCATGTTGTATCTAGGAAAGGGAACAAGTCAAAGTGTTAGCTACTTCAGAGCGACATGCTTTCGCGACCTTAGAGACAAAGACTGCAAATGCGTCTTACTTATTCGACCCGAAAATGAAATTTAACCAAAGAATACTGAAGTATGACCAAATCCAAAAAAACGCCCATCTACCAAACAAGACGATGCATAAAATGTGACTAGTTGTCCCAGCCTAAAGTCTTGTCAATATTATTATAAAATTAGCAATTCCAAGTCAAACTTATGGCCTTAAGCAATGAACATGGAGGTAAGTATCATGATTGACCTTTTCCTAATTTACATTCTGCAATTAATTTAAATCTTTTCAGCTTACAAGTTATGAGATTATAAAGTATAAACTATCTACAACTATTTCATACAATATCTATGCTATTATATAAGAGCATTAGGTATCATGGCAAAGGAAAACTCCTCATTCGGGCCCCACGGGGTGCCACGTCACCATGACATACCTCCCTTTACAACCCCCCTTCCCATAACATACCACAACTTACTCATTTGGGCCCCACATACACACTTATTCACACACACAACCATTATAAATAAAAACAAAAAAAAATAAAAAAACAAATTTCGTACAAAAAAAGACGAGCGTTGTGCTCGTCGTCTGCACAACGAAGGGGAAGATGGCGAGCCAAGGCAAGATGGTGTGGTATCATGGCTAGCTATGGCAAGGTTGCCACGTGGGCACGGCGAAGCATGAAATTTACCACACCGAGTGCTCTAAAGCATTTAAGTTGTGGGCTCCATAAAAAATTAAGATAAGGAGCTCCAATCATGGAGTGACATGTGTCACTTCTCAACTAAAAAATCACCTTTATTTTCAAATTGAAATATCTTTTTATCTATTTATTTTTTTTTATGATCTAATTTCACCATATTTTCTAAAATTTTGTACTCTTTAATTCAACATCCATTTTGATATATTTTTATGAGTTTTTAGTTTTTACATTTTTAGTGGGTTTATTTTATTTTGATTCAAAACTTTACAACGTTAACCTTATTTCAATCAACACAATCTCGATTCGTCAAAATCATATACTTTCGGAGGGAGTGTTTGACGGGTAAGAGATTGTGAGGGTCTTTTTATATGCGGGAATAATGATGTCACGGGAAAGCTAAGGGAAACCCAAGCAAACACATACAACTAACACATATACATTCGGAATGTTGTGAAACGCTAAATGAGTAGGGAATTGCGGGGAGAGTTAGGCTAGCAATTCATTTACTATATTTATAATATAACTATATTTATCGCCACCGCTATGCGCGGGTATCCAACTAGTTAAAGCTAATGCACTTAAAATATTGTTCACCTGCTCCCTCAAAACTAGTATTTAATTTCATCAAAAATAATGATCATCGGATATTCAATCTACATCAACATGTACATATACAAATCTACAACTCAACGTTATTCAATCACAACAATCAAACTATCATACACAATTTCTCAATTATGCTTAAAATCATTCACAAAATTACTCAAGAGTGAATTACATGAATGGTCCATTTGCTTCGCAAAAACTGCACTTGTAGTCCCTTTGCTAAGAACAGGCACTAATAATCCCTAACTCAAAAATTATCAACACGGATATCATCCGTGTTAATAGTTTCCGATTTAAGACTATCTATGCCAAGTTCAAAGACAATGGAACTACGAGCGCAGTTTAGGTAAAAGCACAAGACCATCTATGTAATTTACTCAATAATTCAACAAGCTATAATTTATTTAGAAAAAGTACTCATCTATACTACATATAAATAGAAAACACATTTGCTTAAAAGTTAAAAATTTAAAAAATGAGTAATGTTGTAAGACAAAAATACCCCTACCTAGGGCTGTAAACGAACTGAACGTACAGTGAATATTTCATGAACCGTTCGGTAATAAGTTCGTTTATTTATTAAACGAACGAACATGAACAAGAGTCGCGTCCATTTATTTATGTTCGTGAACGTTCGATTATGCGTTCGTTAACGTTCGTTTATATTCAGTTATTTATTTATGTTTGTATATCATATATTTAATTGTATAATTTTAAAATTGGTTTGTTTAAACAAAACAGCACTTATAAAACAATATATTGTGTATGATTTAATAAAGTTTTATGTTTGTTTATTTATGTTTGATCTTTTATGTTCGTTTAGCGTTCGTTTAGTATCTTAATGAATGAACATAAACAAACATGAACAACTAATTTTCTTAATAAACGAACATGAACAAGAAAATTTTTCCGTTTAAGCGTTCGTGTTCGTTTATTTGTCCGGTTAAAGTTGAATGAACGAACATGAACAAGGCTCCGTTCGTGTTCGTCCGGTTCGTTTACAGCCCTACCCCTACCACCAAAGGGTATCCATGTGTGAGAATGTTCCCCAATTAAATGGTTGTGGGTTCAAGTCCTGCTTAGAACACTGTGAGACTGATTTGTTGTATCTATATAATATGAGATAGTTAGCTGCCGTTAAGGAAAAAAAAAAAAATCTATTAAATATTCAAATACTTGATTACAATTTAAACAAGTTACTTTCCGTACTTTCACACCATATATACATAATAAAAAGAATTGCACACAGATTGACGCTACTATACACCATCAACGCTATAGGCGGGTAATCATCTAGTTATGCTTAAATCATTCATAAAATTACTCAAAAAGTAAATTACTACATGATATTACAAAAGATGATGGACTACAAGTGCCATTTGAGTAAAAGCACATGGATCATACATAAGTCAATTTTGCTGAACAAAATCTATAAAGGTATGCTAAAAAAAAGTACTGTATAAAAGAGAGTAAATTACACGGATAGTCCATGAGCTAATCTTAACTACTTATAATGTAAAAATTGTCAAGTGAAAAGTGAAAAACTGAAATTTCAGTCAATGCCCATTTTGCCCTTGTCAATGAATGGAAATCGAATGCTCAATGAATGCTTGGTCAATGGTGATTAAATGGGAAGTATCGAATGGAAAGTATTGATGGTGAGTTCATAGGACGAATGGAAAGTAATGAATGGCTGCCAATCAAATGAATGTCAATGTTTGTGAAATGTTGAAAAAAATGGGCATTTGGAAAGTATTCAATGCAAACGAGAAGAAAAGTTGACATAGAAATGCAAAATGGAAAGTATTCAATGCAAATGATAAGTCACTCAATGGCTCAATGCAAACGATTTAGGAAATCATTCATGCAAAAAATGTTAGGAAACATTGCTGGACTATTGGAGTGTGAAAACTATTGCTGGAACATGTTAGGAAACTAAAACTGAAATTTATAGAAGGAAAGTCTGACTTTTTACATGCCATTAAAGTGAAAAATGGAAATGAAAGGCTGGACACAGGTGGTATACTTCTTGCCTTCTATCACACACATCAAAGCAAACACACACACACATGTATAAACTCTCCTCTTTCTCCAACCTAAAACACACACACTACCAACTCGCCGGATATCACCTTCGTCGGACCTCACATCCGTCGGATCTCACCTTCGCCGGACCTCACCTCCACCGAACCAAACCACCACCACCGAAACCCACCCTCCTTCGAACCCCGCACGTCCACAGCCGCCCTAAAGTTTTCTCAATAGATCTAAAGTTTTTAAAGGTTTTTATTATTGTTTATTGACTTTTCTTGATAGATCTAAATGTTTTTTTGCGTTTTTTGTTATAGGAACACAAGCTGCCGCCGCCACCGTGGACTCGCCGGAAACGTAGCCGTCGCCGCTGAGCCGCGTTTTATTGAAGGTTTTAAGGTATTTTTTTTGTTTTTTTTTCTAAATCTTTGTATTTCTTAAAGGCTTTCTTTTGCAGATTTGTAAATTTTATATGTGGATCTAAGTTTTTATAACATTTTGGGTAATTTTAACAGCTGTCGCCGCCACTTTCTTACCAGATACTTCCTGTGCCGCCCCCGCTTTCTTACTGCTGCCATCGGGAACCACAGCTATTGCCGGAAACTTTTGATTCTTTATCAGATCTATTATAAAGTTAATGCAAATATCATTGTTTATTTTGTTGTATAATTTTGTTTGTATGTTTAATTAATATTTATGATAAAGTTAAACTTTTTTATTCTGTTTGTGTTACTTTTGTTGCTTGAAGTTTATGAAAATTTTGTATATTGTTTTAGTATATTTATTTGTATCCTTTGGGTGTCTAAATCTTTTTGTTATTTTATTTGTGAATTTTGTAATTTTGGTAAAGTTGATGTGCAGATACTAGCTATTTATGGTAAGTAAAAAAAATTAACGTAAATTATTGTTATTTTTCTTTCTAAATTTTGTGTATAAATTGTTGAAATTGTTTGGTAAATAATGTACCAAAAATTTATTTAAAGAGAAACGTTTAAAATTTGAAGTTAGTTGATATTTTGTACTCAATGTTTTTTAATTCCAAACTTGTAATGTTTTGTAATTTTGAAAACGGAAGTGTATTAGCTCTAAAAATTTTGAAAGGTTAAATTTCTGTGATAGTTTTTAACAGTTCTAAATTTTCTGATATATTGGAAATTTTGAAATATTAAAAGTGTAAACTCTTTTAAATTTGAATTACAATAAGTATTGAAATCTAAGCTTTTAAAATTCTATAAACTATTTAAGTAAACTACAGTATTTAAGTGAACTATTAATGTTTTGAAAATTGGGTCTTTAATCGACCCGGTTGAATCACGGGTCTCCGGTTATTCCATCGGGTCAACCCGGTTTTCCACAAAAAATAAATTTATATAGATTTGGAATGATATGAAAAAAATGTGTATATATATATATATATATATATATATATATATATATATCTCGAAAACCGGGTTGATCCGGGCCACTTCAAACCCGACGGGACTACGGGTTTCAAATACATAAAAACCGGTTTTATTTGACCGGAACCGGCCGGGTCGAACCGGGTTTCAAAACGTTATGTTTAATCCTAATATCTTCAAACTTTTTCGTTTATAATGCACAAACTTTTTATCACTAAACTATCTGCCGCTATAAAATCCCGTTGCTATGCACGGGTATTCGTCTAGTAATATCAAAACTAGCAATGTTCTCAAACCCGGTTCGACCCGGCCGGGTCAACAGCTTGAACCGGTTCCGGCCCAAACCAGCAGAAACATGGTCTCTAAGTAGTGTTCTTGAGGTTCCTTGCCGGGTCAACCGGTTCCGGCCCAACCGGCTGAACCGGTTCCGACCCAAAAACAGTATAAAAGTAAAAGTACCTGATCTCTTCCTAGATTTCCAGAAAACAGGAGTAGAAGACACATGAGAAAAGCCGTTCACGATGTTTTGATCATCATTTTCCATTTATACACCAAAAGATCTGCTGAATTTTACTAAGAGAACCTCAAGAACACGAAGCTAACGGTTGACTGACAGATGAGAGAATTTGTTCTACTTTGGTTGTGTCAGTGTGTGTGTTTCTAGTGTGTGAGAGAGAGAAAGGTGAGTTGTTGTGATATATAACGTACATTTGTTGCTCACCCAAAACAAAACAACGACGTGGACATTTCTTGTTTTGTTTTGTTTTATTTAATAAACTATTTCGTTTATCATGTGTTATTCTTCATATTTTGTGTCACAAAACAGTACTGTACATGCTTATCACTTTCAAATAATTGTCTATGGATAAAAATCACATGCTAAAAATAATCATTATTTCAGTTTTTTTTTTTTTGGAATAATAGTTTTTTTTTTTTTTTGAATAATAGTTTTAACTTTAACCAATTAATTTATAATTTTTTAAATTTTTTTAATAAAAACCTCAAGTAAAAATAATTTGATAAACTTAATTTAAATTCTTTATTTATTTTTGAAAAATAATTAATTTAGAGCAACAAAAAATATGAGACAAAAGAAATAAAAAATCTCTAAAAAAGATAAGTCTCACAAAGAAGCAAACTTACGTGACAACCAAGGGTATGTTTGGCAAAGTTAGCTGTAAATTGTATGCTGTAACCTGTAAGCTGTATCTTTTTTTTCAATAAAAGTGTTTGGTAAGTTAGCTGTTAAATATAATTATAAAATGTAAAATGACATAAAATGACATATTTATAATTGTAAACAAATTTTTGGAGTGTATATTAGTAATTTAAAGTTTTAACAGCTCCAAAATGTTTAAAAAGCTTCATGAATCAGCTTTTCATTTAGTAGTTATTTATTTGAATTAAAAGCTTGAAGTTAATGTATCCAAACGGAGCTACTTATTTTAGAGAAGATTATTTTTGTAAAAAAAAAGCTAACAGCTCCCCAAAAAGCCTCTACCAAATAAGCCCTAAATATGAAGAGTGAAAATAAAGAACAAGGCTATGTTTGGCGCGGAGCTTTTTGGGGCGATGAGCGATGACCATTGAGCTTTTTGATTTTTATTATTCGTTTGGCAAAGGAGCGGTGAGCTTTGCTATTTTTTAGGAAAGCTCATTTTTTCAATACTTCTTTAAGAAGCTGTGAGCGATGAGCTGTGTGATGTGGCTACTGCTCACAGTTCACTGCTAGTGCTCACTGCTACTTTTACCAAATACACCCCAAATATAGTATTACATTATAGTTGATGCATTATATGTGTCAATCTTTTTTTTATAAAAGTTATGTGAACGTATCATTTCTTTGCTCAACACTGTATTCTATCTTTTCATATATTAGAAATTGCTAAAATGTATATAGGCAATTTCTTTTAAAAACATAGTTTTTGAACTTTAAGATGTAAGAGGTTCAAACCAGCTGGAGCTTTTTAAGAGAAAAAGAGAGAAAAAAGAAAAAGAAAAAGAAAAAAGAAAAAAAGTGAAGTATTATGTGATTTTTCTCTTAGATACTAATCATGTGACTGTATGAGAATCATGTTACAAAATGAAATATAAATATAAATAAAAAGGTTAGCATTCGTACATCTTTTTCCGGAAAAAGTTTAAGGGCCATTTGGTTTGTAGAAGGATTTGGAATCGGATTTGGAATTGGATTTGAATTCGGTTTAGAATGAAAGAAAATGAGGTAAGAGAAAAAAATTTATATTTTATTAAAAAAATTATTTTAATAGTTGATAAATAGTTTATTGGAGAGAAAGTGGGGTGATTTTGTTTTCTAATAATTAATTTATTTATAGATTGTGAGGGGAGATATAAATGTGAGGCCCATAATAGATTTTGATTTGCAAAAGACACCTAAGGGTCCGTTTAGTTTGTAGGTGGGTTTAGGATTTAGATTTGGATTTGAATTTAAATTTGGATTAAGATTTGGATTTGGTTTTGATATAGGAAAGAGAAAATATATTTTATTAATTAAAATAAACAATTTATATTATTTTATAAAGATATATTATCTATACTATATATAATGTAGGGCTGAATCTCTCTCCTCTTAGTCTTAAAATTCAGACTTACAAGAAATAAAGCATGATTTACAACACTTTAATGCACCAAATTTTCAGACTTACAAGAAATAAAGCATAGTGTACAACAAACACCACATTAATGCTATTAAATTGGTCAATTAATACACAATTTAATTTACCCATTCACCAAAATATACAACCATTTAACCACAATGTACAATCTAATCAAGCTTTCAATGGATATTCATATTGTATAACTAAATAAAACACTTTTTTTAACAAAATTAAAGAGTATTAACATTTTTAACAAAATCATAAATCTGATAAGATGCATATTACCGATTTGAATGTATTAACATTTTTAACAGCAAAACACATGGTAGTATGGTAGTATCATGATGATAGGTAACAACAAAAGAAGAACACTCTCACTCTTTCTTATGATCTTACTATGTATGAATCACACACAAACAATATTTCTCTCAAACAAATTCGGATAGTTGGATCTGACCAAAAAATAATTTTAATAAAGAAAAATAAATGTGGATCTATGTTGCAAATTGGTGGTGGATGATAAAGATCGAAATAGTAGTAGAGAATGGATAGGGAGGCAGAGGGAGGAAGTGGTTAATGGTATCAACAACGGGATGGAATGAGATGAATTTAAACAGTGTCGGAGGCAGGGGGATCTACAGCTACAACAGGGTATGCACTTGCATACCATGTGAATTCTGATTGTAGTGTAAAAAATAGTGATTTGTGGCTTTTATGCATGAATTTATGAAGAGTGTGTTGGGAATAAAATGATCAAAGTCAAAGAGCCTGTCAAGTCGATGAAGAGCCTGCTAGTTGATTTTGTTATGTACGAAGATGTTCTACCAGTACCTTCTGGGTAGAAGGTACTGCTAGCTAATGAAGAGCCTGCCAAGCTTATGTCAAGTCGATTAGATATTTTGTAATAGATATTTAGTTGAATTATTAGTCTTTGTACATTGTTATACGTTATGTAGAAGTAGAATAGTCTTCTGTGGTGACAGAAGAATATATCAGAGTGTACATGGGTAGTTGTATTTAATTGTAGGCGCCAATATAGTCAAAGTATAGTATTATATTCATCTACTTGACAACATGTAATAAGATATCCTTATCTTATAAAAGGATATCTTAGTCACTTCTTCATGCAATGCATCTTTTACAACAAGAACCACGAACCAAACTATCTCTCAAGTAACTTAGTTACTTCGAATCACAAATCCTTTTGACAATCATAGATTCAAGATTACTTTGTAATCCCGGTGATACTTAGATCATCCGTATTATTTCATCAATAATATTGAATCGTTTTGTATTAACCTAAGTTGTGTTATTTGTTCATTGCATTCACTCATTTACTCAAACTCACCACCTTGTGTTCTTTTAAAGTGTGTTGTAGTAGATTCCGCATGCTAAACACATTCAATACATAAATATCTCTCAAACACATTACTAAGATTCATATCCCAAGTGTTTGAACTTCAAGAACATTAAACAAAAGCGTTCCACAAGTGGTATTAGAGCTAGGCTTGATATTTACTAATTTAAAAGAAAAATGGATGTTGAACATATTCAAACCAATGTTGCAGCTAAACTTCCATTACTCAAGCAAAACGAGTTTGAAATGTGGAGACTAAGGGTTGAACAATACTTTCAAGTGCAGGACTATGCACTTTGGGAGATCATTGAACAAGGCAATTCCTTCAAACCCCAAATCACCACTACAACAGTAAATGATGCTCTTGTAACAAGAATACAAGATCAACCATCAAATGCAGATGAAAAAGTTCAGAAGAGGAATGATCTAAAGGCAAGGAGTATGTTACTGATGACTATTCCAAATGATCAACTTCTGATCTTCAACAAATACAAAGATGCCAAAACCCTTTTTGAAGCAATTGTGGCTAGGTTTGGTGGTAATGATGCTACCAAGAAAACACAGAAAACCCTTCTCAAACAACAATTTGAGAACTTCACAGCCACAACCAATGAGTCTTTGGACAGTATGTTCAATAGACTTCAGAAGCTTGCAAGTCAGTTAGCCATCCATGAAGTGATGATAACTCAAGAAGACCTAAACTCTAAATTTCTTAGAAGTTTACCTTCAGAATGGTCTATGCATGTCATTGTATGGAAGAACAAGTCAGATATTGACCAGATGAGTCTCAATGATCTCTACAACAATTTCAAAATAGTAGAGCATGAAGTAAAGAAGACTACTGGGTCAAGTTCTGGAAATATGGCTTTTGTTTCATCCCCAAGCATGTCAAAGGTTGATAATGAAGAACAAGGTAGCAGAGAAGAAGGTACTGCTAATACAACCTTTGGTACTGCTAGTACTTCTGGTAGTACCAAATCCATATTAGATGAAACAATTGGGTGTGCTTTTCTTACATCTCAGCACAATGGGTCTGTATTATCATTTGAAGACCTTCAAGAGATTCATCCTGATGATCTTGAAGAAATGGACATAAAGTGGCAACTTTCACTTTTAAGCATTAGAGCCAAGAAGTTGATGATGAGGACTGGCAAGAAGATTATGATAGATGGAAATGAGCCTGCTGGCTATGATAAGTCAAAGGTGGAGTGTTACAACTGCCACATGAAAGGTCACTACTCTAGAGAGTGTAGAAGACCTAAGAAGCAGGATGACAAGGGTAGAGGGTTTGAAACAGAAAATAAAGGAAGCTTTGAGAAGAAAGGAAGCTTTGAAAGCAAGAGTAAGGTTGTTGAAGTTGCAGAGCCAAAAGCAATGGTTGCTATTGATGGCATGGGTTTTGATTGGAGTTTCATGGGTGAAGATGAGTCAACTTCTGATGAATTGGCTTTGATGGCATTCTCCACCCCTGAGGTACAAATTATCAAATGTTCTAATAATTGTGAATCTCTTAAAGAATTAGAAATCATAAGTAAAGCTTATGATACAGAAGTATTAGAACATAGAAAAACCCAACAAACCTTATTTAACCATCAGTGTGGTATGTCCAAGCTAGAAAAACAAATCATTCACTATAGAGAAAATGAACTCACATTTTCTGATGCTAAAGGTGCTCTTAATAGACAAATATATTTGAAAGATACTGAAATAGAAATGTTAAGGACTGAATGCACTAAAGTAACATTAGCTAGAGACAATATTCAACTGACTGTTACTAAATTAGAAAATGCTTCTGAGTGTACTAAGAGCATAGTAGAGAATCAGTTGAATAAGAAAATAAAATCAGGGATAGGATATAATGAATGTCCACCTCCTTATAGAGGAATTCCATGTCCTCAGGGTAGTGATCTTGCTGTATCAGGTTTACATGAATTTGTTAACAAACCATTGGATAAACCTGTAGTGATAAGTGAACCTTCTGAGAGTGCTAAGAATGTTCCACTCTCTAAGGTGCTCACTGATAAGAGACCAGATGTCCTAATTATTGAGGATTGGGTATCTGATGATGATGAAGATCAGACTATTCTTATCAAAGGAATCAAAGTAGGACCAACCAGTCCTAAGAAAGTAGAAGTTAAAGCTAAGGCCAAAACTGTTTTGAAGACAGTTGAAAGTTGTAAAAATTGTAATAACAAACCTAGGGGAAGCCAAAGAAATTGGAACAACCTTAAGTCACAACAACTAGGTGATGACTTTGTTATGTTTAATAAGGCTTGTTATTATTGTGGTAGCTTTAATCATCTTCATGCTTATTGTAATAAATGGGTTTCTGGGAGTAAATCAAAAGCTAAAACAAATGATAAACATACTGTAAGACAACATAAGCCTGTTATTACAAAACCAACTGAAAAGGGTACAAGAAACACTTTCAAAAGTGTACCAAAAGTTGAGAAGAATCCTATTCAAAAGATAAATGTGGTCAAAACAAAAGTTTGGAGTCCAAAAACCAAAGGTCCTGCTAGACCAAAAGGTCCTGCTAGACCACATGGTACTGCCAAAGTTGGTATTGCCAAAATTGGTACTGATAGACCAAAGACCACACAATGGATTAAAAGGGAAAGTGCTGTTAAGTCCTCAGCATGTTGGATTTGGAAACCAATCCAATCAAATGGTGCATCAACAATCCTGAAAAGGTTTGACTTCATTGATGCAAGAGGCAAACCCAAGTCTGTCATGGCTTGGGTACCCCAAGGAAACTAATATGTTTTTTATGTGCAGGAACATTCAACTGATTTTGAAGATCAAGGATATGTTGATAGTGGGTGTTCAAGGCACATGACAGGCAACATGTCATTCCTCTCAGATTTCAAAACATTTGATGGAGGATATGTTACCTTTGGGGGTGGAATAAAAGGAAAGATCACTGGTAAAGGTACTATCAAAACCAGTAAAATAGATTTTGAAAATGTGTATTTTGTGAAAGAACTTCAGTTTAATCTTCTTAGTGTCTCACAAATGTGTGACAAAAAGAACAATGTTCTATTTACTGACAATGGATGTATGGTTCTTTCTTCTGATTTTAAGATGCCTGATGAGAGTCAGATACTTCTTAAAATTCCAAAAAGGAACAATATGTATAGTGTCAATTTAAAGAACATTGATCCCAAGGAAGGTTTAACTTGTTTGGTAGCAAAAGCCTCATTGGATGAATCTATGTTATGGCATAGAAGGCTTGGTCATGTAAACTTTAAAACAATCAACACTATTGCAAAATATGATTTAGTAAGAGGTTTACCCAACAAAATTTTCCAAAACGACCAAACTTGTGTTGACTGTCTGAAAGGCAAACAACATAGAGCTTCTTGTAAGCCCAAGACCCAAAACTCTATTACTCAGGCTTTACATATGCTTCATATGGATCTCTTTGGTCCTACTAATGTGTGCAGCTTGAATGGAAAGAAATATTGTCTGGTTGTTACTGATGACTATAGCAGATTTTCATGGGTTTTCTTCTTAAGATCTAAACATGAAACTAGTGAGATACTTAAAACCTATATCACTGAGGTAGAAAACCAATCTGATAAGAAAGTCAAAATCATCAGTGTGGACAATGGGACAGAGTTCAAGAATAGAGTTATGGATGACTTTTGCAAGGAAAAAGGCATAAAAAGAGAGTTTAGTGTAGCTAGAACACCTCAACAAAATGGAGTAGCAGAAAGAAAGAATAGAACACTTATAGAGGCTGCTAGAACTATGTTAGTAGACTCTAAGTTGCCTATTTCATTTTGGGCTGAAGCAGTTGGTACTGCTTGTTATGTACAAAACAGGGTTCTTGTGACAAAACCACATAGAAAAACACCTTATGAACTTTTCTTTGGTAGAAAACCATCTTTAAGTTTTATGAGACCTTTTGGTTGTCAAGTCACTATTCTCAATACCAAAGATCATTTAGGCAAATTTGATGGAAAAGCAGATGTTGGCTTTTTGATAGGGTATTCCTTGCAGAGTAAGGCCTATAGAGTGTTTAACACTTGCACTAGGCTAGTAGAAGAAAATCTTCACATAGAGTTTCAAGAGAAACTAGCAAATGTGAAAGGAGTTGGACCAGATTGGATGTTTGATGTTGATAGGCTTTCAGAATCTATGAATTATGTGCCTGTTACAGGTACAAATGCTAATGAAAATGCAGGTTCTGAAGACAATGTTGATTCTCCTAAAAATCAAGATTACATCTGGATGCCAATTTGGAAAAGTATGGATCTATCTTCAAGTGAAGAAGGACCTTCAGACACAACAATTGAAGGCAATGAAGAAGATCAAGGAACTCAGAATCAAGAGAATCAAGAAAGTGGTGCTAATGACAATGGTACTGCCAGTTCTTCAGATGGTCCTGCTAGTACAAGTATTGGTACTGCTGAGCCATTGAATGTTCAAATAGATGATTCTTTTCAAGAAGAAGTTGGGATTAGCAATCTTCCAACTACATATGAAGTTCCTAAAACACCAAACACTAGAATTCTCAAAGATCACTCATCTGATGATGTGATTGGAAGCATGACTTCTGGTGTTAGAACAAGATCTCAAGTTGGTTTATCTCAAGTCTTATCCTCAAATGAAGAAGGGTTAATCTCCTCTATGTATGAAGAAAAGAATAATGATAATTCCAATATATGCCTGTTTTCATGTTTTCTATCTCAGGCTGAACCCAAAAACATAAACAAAGCTTTAGATGATGCAAGTTGGGTGGAAGCTATGCAAGAAGAGCTTCTCCAATTCAAGATTCAGAAGGTTTGGATATTGGTTGATTTGCCAAGAGGTCATAGGGCAATTGGAACCAAATGGGTGTTCAGAAACAAGAAAGATGAAAGGGGTATAGTGATCAGAAACAAGGCTAGATTGGTAGCACAAGGATATACTCAAGAGGAAGGGGTAGATTATGAAGAAGTGTTTGCTCCAGTTGCAAGACTTGAAGCAATTAGGCTTTTCTTAGCCTATGCTTCATTCATAGGCTTCACTGTCTATCAAATGGATGTTAAGAGTGCATTTTTGTATGGTGAAATTGAAGAACCAGTTTATGTATTCAACCTCCAGGCTTCATTGATGCTGAGTATCCAGATAAAGTTTACAAAGTTACCAAGGCTTTGTATGGTCTACACCAAGCTCCAAGGGCATGGTATGAAACATTGGCTTGTTTTCTACTAGAAAGTGGATTCCAAAGAGGCAGGATTGATCCAACTTTGTTCATCAAAAGGACAAAGAAAGACATCTTGTTAGTGCAGATTTATGTTGATGACATAATCTTTGGATCAACAAACCAAGACTTGTGTGTAGAATTTGAAAAACTTATGCACAGTAAGTTTGAAATGAGTTCCATGGGGGAACTTACTTTCTTTTTAGGTCTCCAAGTGAAACAAACAAAAGAAGGCATATTTATCAGCCAAGATAAATATGTAGCTGAGATCTTAAGGAAATTTAATTTTGCTGATTCTAAGGTTGCAAGTACACCAATGGATCCAGACAAAGGGCTACTCAAGGATGCTGAAGGAGAAGATATGGATCTGCACAATTATAGATCTATGATTGGGTCCTTGATGTATCTTACATCATCAAGACCAGATATCATGTTCTCAGTATGTGTATGTGCAAGGTTTCAAATACATCCCAAGATCTCTCATCTCACAGCAGTCAAAAGAATCTTTAGATATCTTAAGGGTCAACCTAGGTTGGGTCTTTGGTATCCAAGGGAATCATCTTTTGAATTGATGGCTTATTCAGATAGTGACTATGCTGGTGCAACACTAGACAGAAAATCCACAACTGGTGGATGTCAATTTCTTGGTTGCAGACTAATCTCTTGGCAATGCAAGAAACAAACAATGGTGGCCAATTCTACAACTGAAGCAGAATATGTTGCTGGTGCAAGTTGTTGTGGGCAAGTTCTTTGGATCCAAAATCAATTGCTTGACTATGGGTACAATTTTCTTAACACCATTATTTATATTGACAATAGCAGTACTATTTGTATCATTAAAAACCCAGTTCAACACTCAAAAACAAAACATATTGAAATCAGACACCATTTCATAAGGGATTGCAATGAGAAGAGGTTAATTCAAGTAGTTAAAATTGATTCTGAAAAGAATTATGCAGACCTTCTCACCAAAGCTTTTGATTTAGGTAGATTCAAATATCTTGTAGGAGGTATTGGAATGATAAATCTTTGAAAAACATGTGTTTTTGTTCATAAAAATTAACTGGTATTGGATTTTAAACATGGTACTGCTAGTTAGTCAAAAGGTCCTGTTAGTTCATAATTGGTCCTGCTGATACAAAATTGCTATGTTTTGTTCATATAAATGCTTGAATGTTTACAATTATATAGATCAAGTGTTCTACACTTTGTTCTTTTGGTTTGCAACTAACATATTTCAGGTTGATAACAAAACAAGAGTTCTTTCAAACAAAAGGGGCAACAAAAGTTATATTCATCTCAGGAGAAATAACAATCTCAGGGGAGGAATTAATAGCCCAAAATGGAAGAAAGACCAATTTATGAAAGAAAAGACAAGAGCATATAAGATGATGCAGAGTTGAAATAGAGAGAGTTAGCTCATATATCTAGAAGGGATGAAGCATTTCTCAAAGGAGAAAGTTCTATCTAGATCAAACTAAGAAAGGTTTCAACTCAAAGGCATGACATTAGATGATTTCACTTGTTGAACTAATCATCCAAGATACACAGCATCATTGCCTTTCTAAATTTCCTCCATCCAAGGAAATTGCACCATCTTTGGGCCATCATGGCTTTTGGTATTCAGCTCACCAAGTTTTCACAAACTTAAGAGTTGGCTAGTCCTTAAGCAAACGGCTTTTGGTAAAGACAAATCAAATCCGTTGATGGTTGATAGTTTACCAAAAACTATATGGTTGTTAACTGACCATACTTAATTGTAAATAGTTAGCTAGTCCTTAAGCAAACGGCTTTTGGTAAAGACAACTCAAATCCGTTGATAGCTGGTAGTTTGCTAAAAACTATAAGGGATTTTTATAAAACTTTCAAAGGTACTGGTAGTTCAAAATTGGTACTGCTAGTATAAAAAGGTACTGCTAAATAGCCGTTGAGCCTGTCAGAAAAAGTTTTAGCCATTAGGCCTGGTAGTTAAAATTAGCCGTTGGGGTAGTTATGTAATTCACTGATGATTATATTATATTATATTTTACATATAAAAGATCTTTTTAACCGCCTTTTCATTTACTTATTTTAATCTTTCTTATTGTCGGTTAAAAGTAATTCTCTCATATCTTCTTTCATCAGTCACTATCATAATTCACATACACCTTTCATCTTCTACCAGTACTACCAACAAATCCCACCAACATATTAAAAATTTTCATTATGGCTTCCACAGTTGTTCTAGATTTTGTCCAACGTCACAATCAGTTAGCATTTTTGGAAAAGTCAGAGGATAATGCCTCATTTCATCAAGTAGTGGACTTTTTAAACAACTCCTACATCAGGTTTGCTTTGCTAGTCAATCCCACTATTTATGAAAATCAAATTTTACAATTTTGGCAATCTGCTAAAATTAAAACTTCTGAAAATGGGGAACAAAGAATAAAAGCCAAAGTAGATGGTAAACATTTGACTCTTACTGAGTCATCCTTAAGAAGGCATCTTCATTTGGATGATTCTGATGGTATTAGTCAGTTACCAGATACTGAAATTTTTGAAAATTTAACAAGAATGGGGTATCATGCTGAGTCCAACAAACTCACTTTTCTGAAAAAGCATCTTACTCCACAATGGAGATTTTTGATTCACACAATCCTTCACTGTTTGAGCCAGAAGAAAACCTCTTGGGAGCAATTTAGTGGCAACATGGCCTCTGCTCTCATTTGCTTAGCAACAAACAGAAAATACAACTTTTCTAAATATATTTTTGAAGGATTGATAAACAATGTGAAAAGTAAAACAAAGTTTTTGATGTATCCAAGATTTATTGGTTGCATCATTGGAAAATTACAACATGTGTTGCTTCCCACAGACTCGGTTTATGAAACACCAAAACTTTCTCACAAAGTATTTTCAAATATGAGAATTGGTTTTAGAGGAGAGGAAGTTCCACTTTTTGATGAAATGGTACCACAACATCCAGAAGAACCCACACCATCTGCTGATACACCATCATCTAGTTCTTCACATGGTTTCATTTCACAAACACATCAAAAATCACCAACACCATCTCCAGTACCATCAGCAACACCACCACCATCCCCACATCATATATCACAAACCCAATCACCTCAGACAATGCAGGAGTTGAAAGACAAGGTGAAGTTCTTAGAGAATGCTCTTAAAAGTCAAAATGAAAGGTTTTCTCAGATCAACATCAAATTGGTCAAGAGGGTTAAGAGATTGGAGGGTGAAGTGAAGAAGTTAAAAGGTAAAAAGTCTGCAAAGGTTGTTTTATCTAGTTCTTCACAGACAGATGCTGATAGGATAGATCACTCTTCCAAAAAGGGGAGGAAGGATAGGTCTGAAGATGAGGAAGAAGAGGAGGAACAGGCTCAATTTGAATTCCATGATGGAACTCAAGTTTATGATGAAGAGCCTGTTGGAGCAGGGCAAGAGCCTGCTAGGCCAGAAGAAGAGTCTGCTAGGAGAGAAAGGCTATTGGCTATGGGGTATAAAGGGTCTGCTGAGAGAGTGTACAAGAGAAAGAGGGTTTTAATTGCTGATGAGCAATCTTCTGCTCCATCACAAGATTCACCTCCAAAGGATAAGGGCAAAGGTATTCTGATTGAAGATGAGCCAAAGTCCAAGAAGTTGAAAAGAACTCAGCAAATTCAGATGGCTTTAGGAGAAGAAGAGGCCAAGAGCACTTGAAGCTTCAAGAATGCTTGAAGTAATGAAAGAGCAGAAAGATGCTGAAGATGCTGCTCAAGCTCTTATTGATTCTCAAGCTGCACAAATATTTGATGCACAACTACAATGGATTATCTCTATTGATCCAATTGTAAGAGGTCAAGCCTCTGTGTATATGGATGATGAGTCTCTCAGTGTAGAAGAAAAGACAGCCAAGCTTGAAGAATTCATCACCAAAAAGTATAGAGAAGAAGCCTTAAATGATGTATTTCAGCAGATCATGCAGTATAAGGAGAAAGGGTTTAAATTGCCACATGATCAGAAAGAGCAGATGAAGTTCTTCAAGTTATATCTGAAAAGGTCAGCAAATTGGAAGGATCATCAACTCAAAAGAAAATCATTTGAAGAGTTGCAGCATCTATACATTGAAGCATACAAAAAGAACCACTGCACTCCTCCTGAACACACACAAGAAAGGTCTTCAAAGAAGAAGGAAGATGCTCAGATGAAAGAAGTAGCAAAATTGGACACAGAGCAAGTAAGTAAAATGTTGATAACTTTACCTACTATCATACATGCTGATCCAATTAGGTCTAGACACCCTATAATTGATTGGGAAATACACCATGATAGATTTGGTAAGTCATGGAAAGTATCAAGGGTTGGGGGACAGTCTGCTATCTTCAAGAATTTTGAAAATTTAGTTAGAGCATCTGATAGAGCAGATTTGGAAGAATTGTGGAATCTAGTGCAGATTAGGCTAGCCACAAATTCTAGCAATGATGTTAAGGAACAGGAATTATGGGTTGAATTCAATAGGATGTTTGATCCTGATCCCAAAGATGATTATTGGAAGTTTCCATATTATGATCCATCTACAACCTGGGAATTCCTAAGTCATTGCAGTGTTCATCATTTGCACACATCAAGTGGGATTGAACTCTTTATGCTGGCTGAGAAAGAGTATCCACTTAGTTATGAAGTGCTCTCAACTATGATCTCCAAGAGGTTAAGGTGTGACAAAGATGATGAAAACTCAGAAATTGTTCAAAGTTTGCTAAGGAGCATATTTGAACAATGTGAAAGAAAAAGGAAGGATAGAAAGTAAGGGTTTTTGGAAGAGTTCTCAAATCCTCAAGGTATGTATTTTATTCATCAGAAACTTGTGTATTTTAATGGAAATAACAAGTTTAGGGGAGGATTGTTGGGAATAAAATGATCAAAGTCAAAGAGCCTGCCAAGTCGATGAAGAGCCTGCTAGTTGATTTTGTTATGTACGAAGATGTTCTACCAGTACCTTCTGGGTAGAAGGTACTGCTAGCTAATGAAGAGCCTGCCAAGCTTATGTCAAGTCGATTAGATATTTTGTAATAGATATTTAGTTGAATTATTAGTCTTTGTACATTGTTATACGTTATGTAGAAGTAGAATAGTCTTCTGTGGTGACAGAAGAATATATCAGAGTGTACATGGGTAGTTGTATTTAATTGTAGGCGCCAATATAGTCAAAGTATAGTATTATATTCATCTACTTGACAACATGTAATAAGATATCCTTATCTTATAAAAGGATATCTTAGTCACTTCTTCATGCAATGCATCTTTTACAACAAGAACCACGAACCAAACTATCTCTCAAGTAACTTAGTTACTTCGAATCACAAATCCTTTTGACAATCATAGATTCAAGATTACTTTGTAATCCCGGTGATACTTAGATCATCCGTATTATTTCATCAATAATATTGAATCGTTTTGTATTAACCTAAGTTGTGTTATTTGTTCATTGCATTCACTCATTTACTCAAACTCACCACCTTGTGTTCTTTTAAAGTGTGTTGTAGTAGATTCCGCATGCTAAACACATTCAATACATAAATATCTCTCAAACACATTACTAAGATTCATATCCCAAGTGTTTGAACTTCAAGAACATTAAACAAAAGCGTTCCACAGAGTGCATACCCATTGAAAATGGGGTGCATACCATGAGCCAACCGGATTCTCTGTAAATGATGGAAGAAGAAGGAGGCGCCTATATTTTGGTAGGGTTTTATCTTTTTTTTAACTTTTTAGTGTAGTTGTTTATATTATGAATAAGCCCATAAGAGCCCAGTTACACTTGCAATCTCAATCTACACAGTTAACAAGCCCATTTATTTTCAATCATTTATTTTGATATATTACATATTTACATGCAACTATTAATACGAAATTATGTACAAAACAATTTGAAAAGTAAATAAATTTGATATACTAGAACTATTTTTACTTTAAAATTCTAACTTTGACATATAACTTTTATAGAAGTCTTTTTTTGATCTTGGAGATTACATGTTAAATGCATCAAAAAGTTTTACGTTATAAATTATATATGCATAAGTAGGTGATCACGCAACCTTTTAGTTATTTGCAACTACCCCATTAATGTCGACCACCACAACCTCTTACATCGCCATGCAATTGATATCAGCATCCTTGTCATCGCAACAACGCATTGACAATCACATAACCTTTTAAAGTACTTGCAATTGTACTACTCCCTTAACTAAAGTTATTGTTATTTGTAAATTAATTGTTAAAAAAAGATATAGGCGAAGAACATCACATTGCCAGAAAAATTAGTCACAGGGTACCCGTCGCTGCATCGCGCGGGTACCCTGATAGATTATTTTATATAATGTATCAAGACACAAGAGAAAAGTGGGGCCCGCCACTTTTTAGAAATCCTGCCAAATCCGGCCTAAGCACATAGGATTTGTTTTTCCCACTATTACGATTTACAACAGTTAAATCGAAGAGTCATATATTTTACCAAACATTGGTTTCATGTAATAATTACCCAAATCCCGATCTACACCCATAAACCAAACGCACCATAAATTATCATGAATCATTCTTTCATTCCTGGGTCCACTTCAATTTCATAAAACTTGAACCAAACAATTAATAATATGATTCAATCTATTACTTGATTGTCACACCCCCATACCAAACGCAACCTAAGCTAACAAGGGAATTCCGGTTCGTACATATTTTATTGTGATTCACCTTTCCTTCAAGACTTACCTAAAATAGTGAGTATCAATTGTACTATATTTGTCCCAAAATAAATGTTCATTTTATAAATGCATAAAGTTTTAAAAAATTTCACAAATTATATTCTTCGTCAATCAAATATTATGTTCACCCCACTAAACTCTTTTCTAATATGTTAAAAATGAAAATATGATATTTATTTTGAAACATTTTAAAATAAAAATATAAACATTTATTTTAGATCGGATGGATTAGTAAAGATTACTCCTCCTTTATGTAGTAAAAGTCTTTGTTATCCTTACTCATTTTCATTTAGTGAAAAACGTGTTTTTTAACTCATAAAATTGGGTTCTTCAAAGGATTTTTCCTTTTTAAAAAATGGCGTATATTTAACGGCAAGATAAAGAAAAATAGATGGACTTTATTTAATGGTGTAGTCCTTGAAATGTCCACATCGATTATGTGTTCTCATTTTATCCGCGAATAGGGGATAAAACTATGTTTGTTAAAAAAAAAATGGGATTAAACTATGAAACGCACCGGGTCTATTGGTAAAATAACATAACACCCTCACGAGCTATATTATAGGTATTATTGCATTAACACCCTCACGGGCTAAGGGTAGGATATGTCTACATTCCACCTTTCTATACTCCACTTTAACGAGATTAACTATGTTCTTGTTGTACCCTCGATGCTTTGAACTCTTTTGCCATGCCATAATGTGTATTTACTGATGCATAATTTTGGGCATTTGTTTGCGCATCTTATGATGATGATTACATATAGGTATTCTTATGCGCAAAACAATAATTCTTTATATATATTTTTTTTGAACGGCAACTGTATTAAAAAAAACTAGCAAGGAGCTAGAAAGACATTACAAGGAAATAAGATAGGGGTTTTTTAACCAATACTCCCAAGAAAAAGCCCTATTACATCTACTAGAACACCATAAAAAGAACCAAGAAACAATGTCATCAAAAATCGTCGAACGATTAGGAAGCGAAGTGTCAAAAACCAACTGATTTCGAAGCCTCCAAATCCGCCACCAAGCAACATAAAAAACACCTTCTAAAATAGACTTGAGACGGGAAGAAAGCCGAAAGGATAGGAACCAAGCATCCCAATCCGAGAAAGAACAAATCTCCTGCCAATCCAAATCCCACCAACGACAAATTTTACGAAAAACAGCCCGAGCCACGTCACATCGAAATAAAACATGCTGAACATCCTCCATAGCAGCATTACAAAGAGGACACAGATGGGAATCCAGCAGAACACCTCTACGGCTAAGGTTAACTCTAGTAGGTAACCTATCACGGCGAGCACGCCAAGAAAAAAACATTAACTTTAATAGGAATGAATTTTACCAATCTCGTTGCAACATCCGACGAAGGGAGAAACAAATCATCAATAAAGTTTCTGATGACTTTAACCTTGAATTCTCCATCTCCCGACAAATCACAAGTCCACCTATCTTTGGAAGACGAGAGAACAATCGAGTTCAGAATTGACGAAAGATCATCCCACTGCTGCCGCTCAGCTCCATCACGCACATCCCGACGAAAAGAAGTTGAGACCGAAGAAGCTCCCATTTTATTAGCCACCACAATCTCCTTATCCAATTCGAGAGCAAACAAACGGGGAAACTGAACACAAAGAGGGACATCAGCTAACCATTTATCATACCAAAAACTAGTACAAGACCCGTTCCCAATCCGCTTCTTGCAATGCGAAGTAAAATCGAAACCAGAATCTTTCAAAGATTTTACTTCACGTAAAATAGAGCACCAAATCGAGGGTTGATCAGTCACATGAAGATCAAACTTTGAGCCATAAATCGCTTGAATAACTTTATACCATAAAGAGCCATCGCCAGAAATGAAGCGCCACACCCACTTCAACAAAAGAGCACGATTCAACGCGAAAAAACTCGAGACACCAAGACCACCGTTCATTTTGGACGCTAAGACATTGTCCCAAGCAACCCATGAAATTTTTCTATCCGAAGAATCAACACCGTTGAAGAAATTACTACGGATAGATTCCATAGTCTTCAACACGCCTTTTGGAATCTTAAAGATTGACATATAATAAATTGGAGAGGCACCAAGTACGGATTTAAGAAGGGTCAATCTGCCGCCTATGGAAAGAGTTTTAACCTTCCATTTAGATAGCCGGGCTTGGAGTTTGTTCACCAAGCCAACCCAAGCCGACTTCCGAGACATACACTCCCCAACCGACACACCAAGATAACAAAAAGGAGTGTTCAAAACAGCACACCCGATCCTATTCGCCGCCTGCAAAACAACATTCTGAGAAACCCCGACACCCAAGACTTGGCTCTTAGCAATGTTGATCTTAAGGCCCGACGCAAGATGAAAGCAATTAAGAACTTTAACAATATTATGTAGGTTCTGTTCAGACCATTCACCAATGAACATGACATCGTCAGCATAAAAAAGATGAGAAATATTAACCGAGCCATGCAATTGAAAGCCTTTAAACAGCCTATCGTCAACAACACGGGAAAAGGAGATATGTATTTACTCCATAATAAGAATGAAAAGATAAGGGGCCAACGGATCACCTTGTTTCAACCCACAACAAAAAGGAAACTCGGACGTTGGGCTACCATTAACCAATATGGAAGCCATGGAGGAAGTAAAAGTGCCACGGATCCACCTACACCAATTCGGCCCAAAACCAAACGCTTGAAGAACATCCAAGAGATAATCCCACCGAACCGAATCATACGCCTTGGCGAAATCAACCTTAAAAAACATAGCTTGCTTCCTTTTACGCCTACACCAGTTTAACACCTCATTTAAGATAAAAGGACCGTCCAATATTTGTCTATTAGCAACAAATGCCGATTGAGTCTCGGAAACTAAATCGGAAATAACATTAGCCAAATGGTATGTGCTTAAACACATACCATTTCTAGACCAAAACCGGACCCAAAAAGACCAAAAACCCGACCAAAATGCCAAATATATTGTGTTTTTGTGTTTTTACATATGCAGGCACGGATATCGAAGAAAAGGACAAAAATCAAGAAAGAACCGGAAAAACGAGCACGAGATATGGAAGTTTTATTTTTAGCCGATGCCCGGAAGAAATTATGGTCAAAAAGTCAACCGAGGTCCTCCATCTATCAGAAGTTGTCAAATTCAGCCCTTGGATTATCTTTTAAATAAAGGCAGCATTGGTCCCTCCAAAAATCAGAATTTTCAATATTAGTCCCTTTTCATTAAGACCTTACATCCTTAACCTTTAAATCTATTCTATATTTCTATCCGGATCCAACACAAGCTAAATCAATCCACCTATTAAACCCACACCTATTAAATAAACCCATCCCACCTTATCACAAAACCCAGCCCAGCCCATCTCTTAAATCCTATACCCGACCCAACCTTATTATACCCGGTCAAATCCTTATCACACACAGCCAAATAAAAATAAAAAAAAAACTCACATACACGCGCCAAACATTTCATCCCCAATTATTCACCACAAGAACCCTAAAATGACCGTACCATAAATTAACTTACCCCATTCATAATTACCCAATCATTAGGCCATCTAGAAGGGTCTGACACTATAAGGGACACGTGGGGGCAGTCTATTGGAGGAGCCACATCATCCCAAAGGATCTAACGGCTTGGATTTAAAGAGTGATGATCAAGAGATAATCGGAGGGTTGAGATTGTTTTGAAGAAGCACAATATCACTCGGATCAGTGACATGGCATCTATGCTGATGGCTATAAAAGGAGCTCTCATTCACGGTTTGAGGGGTGAGCTAGCTTAGGAGTAGAGTAGAATAGGAGTAATTAGCTTTAGTGTTAGCTTAAATGTAGTTAATTCAGTTTTCAAAAGTTGTAATCATTTGAAGTTTTAATGAAATTTAAGTTTTACATTTAAATCTCCTGTCATTTACTTTTAAAGCAAAATTAATTTCTCTAAATCTGTTTTCAAAGTCACATTTACATGTTCTCATAAGCTCATTTGAGCTTAATCAGAGCTTGTTGTTAGCTCTCTTAGTTTATTTCTGCTTATAATGGTGAGTGGTGATCCGGTCAACAAAAGTCAACTGGGTAAGAAATAGTGTTAATGGTTGATGATTCATGGTAGCTGGTTTGGTGTTAGCCTATCTAATAGATAGGTTTTGGTTGAATATTCACCCTATCTCAGTTAGGGCTTAAGATCTGTAAGATTTCATTTCCATTGCTAGTTTAAAAGTGCATTTGTTGAATTTTATAGTGAAGATCTGTGAGAATTAATAGTTACTGTTTAATTAGTTTTGTTTAGTTATAATTCAGCTTACTTGAGTAGATTGATTCATTATATAGTAGTTTGTACCTATTTTGATTAAGATACTTCATAAACAGCTTTGATATTAGTGAATTGGTGTATTTGAGTTCTTGTGTTTAGTTGCTGCAATTCTCTGTTGGTTTAGCTACTAATGTTGATTATTGAATTAAGTCTGATTAGTAGTTTGGAGATTGATGGTTTGAATCTATAAAAGTTTGTGTCAACAGTAGTGAAGAGAGTGATTGGATCTATTTTGTTCACTGTGTTATTGGTGCTTACTAGTTGAGATATCTGCATATGAAGTTTACACTTGGATAGTTTAAGTCAGAAGTAGCATAACAAGTGTAGGTTATTAGTTAAAAGTCAATTTGTTCTTCAATTTCCCACATCAGTTAACTACAGTCATTCTTAGTTGCTCATTCATTCAAGTTTGTTAAATAATTCGTCATATTAGTTTAGATTTTGAGTGAATTGAATCAAAACAGGCTCACACAAGCTAGAAAGCTTTATGAGCTTGTCAACTAGAGTAAATAGCTTAAATGTAAGCTGAGATTTGAATAAACAAAAACATTTTTATATTTTTTTATTATTTTTCTTATTTTTTTTCCTTAAATTTATGATAATAAAAGAGTAACTTGTAAAATAAATGAACAACAGACTTTTAGAAGCTAATAGAAATTGAAAACAGTAACAAACAAGCTTATACGAGCTTATGTAAACATAAAGTAATTGTAAATTACTTTAAAGGAAATAAGAGACAAGTGAATTTAACAAACTAAATTTAAACTTTCATTAATCAGAAACTGAGTACATAAAAGGAGATTACAAAAGAAATTTCAGCAGCATAACAATACATAAAAACTACTCCTAATAAGCTAGATTAAGCCTCTATTTATAACCGAGGGTGAGAAGGTTGGGGTCTCAAATGCCAGGCTGGCAATCCGAGGGATTGTGTTACTTTAGAGCTCATATACACCATTTGATCATTTCCCAATCATTCCCTTTCAATTAACACCCTTGGATCACTGATTATGATGTGTTTCGCCCAATGAAATAATGCCACGTAGCCCATTCATGCTTCTATAGCTTTGACACGCTCCTGACACCTTCTAAAAGCCAAGTAATTGTACGGAAATACCCTTAATTGTGGTAATTTCGGGGTAGGTAAAATTAGGGTTCATAGTCTTCCTGGGTTTAGTTGATTTGGGGGGCGGGAAAAATAGGTAATATTTTATTTACCTTTGACTGTTTTGACCGGGTAAAGCTTTTGGTGTTGGATCGGTTCAAGTGGGTTGTGAACCGGGTTTTAATAAAAGAAAGTGGGCTCGGGTTTTATTTGTGAAAGGGGTTGGGCTTGTGTAATGAATTAAGGGTAGTGGGCTTTGGATAATAGAAAAGATAATGGGTTTTTAGGATTTAGGATATATAAGTTCCAAGGACCCATTGTGTAAATTCTGAAAATATAAGGACTGATCTTGCCAACTTCCAATAATATTTCCCAAGGGTTACTTTTGACAATCTTAGATAATTGGAGGACCTCTGTTGACTTTTTGAGCTCAGCTTTGACTTTTGACTTCCCCGGCTCCGGCTACTGACACTTTTCCAAGTCCCGTGCTCGTTTCTTTGATTTTCTTGTGTCTTTTGTCGGTTTTCACGATATCCATCCCTGCACATACAAAAACACAAAAACACAATATCTTTTGGCATTTTGGTCGGGTTTTTGGTTATTTTGGTCCGGTTTTGGTCAAGAAAAGGTATGTGTTTAAGCACATACCAAATTCCCCCAGACTAAGCTATTGCAATGTCCTCATGCAATGTTATAAAACACGTTTTTGAAACCGAAAATTTCCAATCTCTTTTTACTAACTTTGGTAAGTAGCAAAATTTTCAAAAGAGATCAAGAAATCTTAAGTTCTAAAAACTCCCCGATTTTCCTTTTATTCTATTTTTGTATTTATTTTATTATTCATGTGACGGCTTTGTTGACAATCATTATCTAACGATAATTTTTAGGGTCATAGAGTAGAAACACAACTCATAGAGGAGTGACCATAAGGATAAAATTCTTCGTCCTTGATTTTTCACATGCTCCCAAACTAAGCTTATAAACGAGATCACAACCTACTTAGAAATTAGATGCCAACACTACTCATAGAAGTTACTTGTGTAAGAACCTCTTGCTCCCATCTTCTTATTTTTGTTTCTACTTATTTTATTTTTGTGAGAGAGATGAATTTCTTCATAAGCTTCTCATTTTCATAATTATTAGTCCGATAAAAATACCAAGTTTAAAACGCTAAGTAGTTTTCCATTTTCTTGCAAGAAAGTTTGCCTTAAAAATGAGGTCCAAATCAAGGTTATGACATACGTCCAAGACTAAAGAACTCATACAAACATGCAGACATTAGTTGTGGAGAAATATCACGTGCACCTCATGTGCCTGATCTAGGGTCATTCACATGCACCTCACGTGCCATCAACTTGTCTAACATTTAAGCACAAAATCCATACATCTCAACATACACTTTTTTTTTTTTTTTTTTGGATTTTTTCAATTTTTGGAGGAAAAACGGGGTTGCATGAGTAAACGGCAAAAATGCAAGGCAAAAATCGAATCGAAAGATTACCCCCCCCCCAGACTAGAACGAGACATTGTCCTCAATGTCTTAAAGGTACGGGTATCCCTACAAAAATCTAAGGCCGTTTATTAATTATGCCAAAAGATAAATGTAAAACAATAAGATTTTGGATATAGGATAAGCAGCGGATGATGAAACTCGAGTAGCGAGAAGAAAACTACGAGCACGAGAGTCTTCATCATCAGCATTCCTGGACACATCACAGAAAAACAACGAGGCACAAGATATGGAAGAGGATCCCCTCCTCTTTATTAAGAAAATAGAAAGAAGATAGATGGATAAGCATGGGGTGCCTCCCACGAAGCGCTTGTTTTTGTTAACCGAGTCACATGAGCTTGACTCGACCCCGAATTTAGTTGTCCATGGGGAAAGTTTGGAGATCCGGGATAACCATGGATGGTACGTCCCCTCCAAAATAGTGCTTCAACCTATGACCATTCACCTTAAAGTTTGGACCGTCATTTTGAGCTAACTCGACGGTTCCATATGGAAAAACTTGAGTGATGGTAAATGGCCCAGACCAGCGGGTTTTGAGTTTGCCCGAGAAAATCTTTAGCCGAGAATTGAAAAGGAGGACTCGATCACCAACATTGAAAATGCGGTTTTTAATCTTAGAGTCATGAATCCTCTTTGTTTTCTCTTTGTAGATCAAAGAATTTTCGTAGGCTTGATCCCGAAGCTCATTTAATTCATTTAATTGAAGCTTACGGTGATCACCCGCGGTCTTAAGGTCAAAATTGGCATGTTTCAAGGCCCAATATGCCTTATGCTCGAGCTCGATGGGTAGATGGCAGGCCTTTCCGTAAACCAGCTTGTAAGGAGTACACCCGATGGGTGTCTTGAAAGCGGTTCGGAAAGCCCATAAAGCATCATCCAATTTGTCGGCCCACGAGGCTCGATTTTCACCAACGGTTCTTTCAAGGATACGTTTCAATCCACGATTCGAAACCTCGACTTGTCCGCTTGTTTGCGGGTGATACGCAGTAGAAAGTCGGTGAGTGACACCATACTTGAGCATAACTTTTGCAAATTGATCATTGCAGAAGTGAGTACCACGATCACTGATTATAGCACGAGGAGTTCCGAATCGGGAGAAGAGATTTTTCAAGAACTTAACAACCACTCGGGCGTCATTAGTGGGGAGCGCTTTAGCTTCAACCCATTTCGACAAGTAGTCGACGGCCACGAGGATATACTTATTCCCTCGTGAAGACGGGAATGGCCCCATGAAATCGATGCCCCACACGTCAAAAATCTCACAGACTTGAATTGCATTTTGAGGCATTTCGTCTTTTTGCGAGATTTTTCCTTGACGTTGGCAAGAGTCACAAGACTTTACCAAGTCGTGGGCATCGCGGTAGATTGTCGGCCAATAGAATCCAGAATCAAAGATTTTTTTAGCGGTGTAGCTGGCACCATGATGTCCCCCTGTGGGTCCATTATGACAAGCGTTGAGGATGTCAACGGCTTCTTGGCCATGCACACACCGTCTTATCACTTGATCGGCACATATCCGGAATAAGTAGGGATCGTCCCAGAAATAATGTTTAACATCTTTGAAAAACTTCTTTTTCTGCTGGGACGACATCCCTTTCACCACAAAATTCCCCGCATGGTAATTTGCGTAATCAGCAAACCATGGGGTACTCGGATCATTTTTTGAAGATATTTTCCCAAGTGTCTCGAGAGGAAATGTCTCGGTGATTTCCTTATTCTCGAGAACACTTTGATGAGGATTTTCCAGTCTGGACAAATGATCAGCGGCTAGATTCTCTGCTCCTTTTTTATCACGAATGATAATGTCAAATTCCTGGAGCAGAAGAATCCACCGAAGTAATCTCGGTTTAGCATCTTGTTTTGCTAAGAGATACTTTAGAGCAGAATGGTCCGTATACACTATGCTTTTTGATAAGACAAGATACGGTCTAAATTTCTCAAAAGCGTAAACAACGGCCAACAACTCTTTCTCAGTAGTAGTGTAATGAGATTGAGCATCGGTCATTGTCTTGCTAGCATAGTGTATCGGTTGGAAGTATTTGGACTTGCGTTGCCCCAGGACTGCACCGATAGCATAATCGCTTGCATCACACATTAGCTCAAAGGGCAAGTCCCAGTCGGGGGCAACCAAGATTGGTGCTTCGGTTAACTTCTGTTTGAGAACCTCGAATGCTTCGATGCATTCGGGAGAGAAGATGAACGGAGCATCTTTTTCAAGAAGATGGGTCAGAGGCCGGGCGATTTTTGAGAAGTCTTGAATAAATCGTCTGTAGAAACCGGCATGACCAAGGAAACTTCGGATTCCTTTGACGGTAGTGGGATGAGGTAGCTTAGTGATAACATCGACTTTAGCTCGATCGACCTCAATCCCAGATTTGGAAATCTTATGGCCGAGGACTATGCCCTCTTTAACCATGAAGTGGCACTTCTCCCAATTTAGAACGAGATTGGTGCTTTCACACCGTTCAAGCATTTTCTCTAAATGGGAGAGGCACGAGGAGAAAGAATTTCCATAAACCGAGAAGTCATCCATAAAGACCTCCATCGTCGTCTCGATCATATCATGGAATATAGCCATCATGCACCTTTGAAACGTGCCCGGAGCATTGCACAAGCCGAAAGGCATGCGTCGGTAGGCAAATGTTCCATAAGGACACGTGAAGGTGGTCTTTTCCTGATCTTGGGGATCAATTGGTATTTGAAAATACCCGGAAAAGCCATCGAGAAAACAATAGAACTCATTTCCTGCCAAACGCTCAAGCATTTGGTCCATAAATGGTAATGGGAAATGGTCTTTACGGGCAGCATCATTGAGTTTTCGGTAATCAATACACACTCTCCATCCGGTGACGAGACATGTGGGAATTAACTCATTTTCTTCGTTTGTTATTACGGTCATTCCACCCTTTTTAGGCACACAGTGGACGGGACTAACCCATGAGCTATCCGAGATCGGATAAATCATCCCTGCGTCGAGGAGTTTAATAACTTCCTTTTTTATGACATCATGGATTTTTGGGTTAACTCGTCTCTGTTGCTGAACAGCGGGTTTGAAATTATCTTCCAGTAAGATCTTATGGGGTGCAGAATTTAGGGTCAATACCCTTTATGTCGGAGATCTGCCAAGCAATGGCACTTTTATGCTTTTTAAGCACGTCTAAGAGTTTTGTCTTCTCCTCATCTTTGAGAGCTTTTGAAATGATGACGGGAAATGTATCGGAATCTCCCAAGAAAGCATATTCAAGATGAGGAGGTAAATCCTTGAGCTCAAGCTCCGGAGGATTTTCAATAGACGGCTTAATTTCCTTAACGTCGGCCATTTTAAGGTCCATTGGAGGGGAAAAAGGGGTAGGGTCTTCATTCAAAAGTTGTTCAAGCATAAGAATATCCCCCTCCGGATCATAATAAGAATCATCATCTTCCGGTGAAGAAGATGTGTCGGTAGCAAGAAACTCATTGACCTCTTCCAAAAAGAAATCACCTCCCTCAAACGGAGTGAGGGACGGGGAAGAGTCGGAGATGATTGGTGAAGAAATAGTAGACGGAGAAGAATCATCAATAGAGGTAGAAGAAGAATCCAAAGTGGGATTGCCACTAGCAAAACCGAGAATCTCTTGAGCATACTCCTCCGTAGTAACGTCAATAATATCAATACGGTTGACGGACATGCAATTATCGTTGGAGGAGTATCTCGCGGTTTGATCCAAATCGAAAGTCACGGCTTCATTACCAACTCGCAAGGTAATCTCTTCATCATAAACATCAATCAACGCGCGCCCGGTTCTTAAGAATCCTCTCCCGAGAATGAGAGGAACTCGGGGATCGGCATCAAATTCGACAATCACAAAGTCTGCCGGAAAATGGAACTTTCCCACATTAACGTAGACATCTTCGGCTATTCCAATTGGTCGAGTAATTGATCGATCTGCGAGCTCGAGAGTCATCCGGGTCGGAGTGAGAGCGGGGAGAGATAATTTTTCCCAAACGGACTTAGGCATTAGGTTAATGCTAGCGCCAAGATCGGCCAAGGCGAAACATTGAACCATCCCCGGAAAATTGCACGGAATAAGGAACTTTCCGGGATCTCCTAGCTTTTCCGGAAGCTTTTTAAGGAGAACCGCGGAACATTGTTCATTCAACGGGGTTGTTTTTGCCATCTCAAACAATTTATCTTTGTTGCTCAGCAAATTCTTTACCATCGATGCAAACTTCGGCATTAAGAGAGCAGCATCCGCAAAGCTAATTTCGAAACTCATATCTTGAAAAATTTGATAGAATTTCTCCATCTGATGCGTATTCTTATCATGGTGCTTTTGTTCATCAAGTCGCGACGGATACGGAAGTTTTATCTTAACGGGAACCTCTTGTTCAAAATCAACTTTCACTTTTCCTTTTGACGATTGGACAACCGGAGGTTGGATGTCTTCGGTCCTTCCGTTATTAGAAGGAAGTGCCGTATCCGTTGTCACCCTCGGTTTCACGGGCGACTACCTTGGGAGGAAGAGAAGAAGAGGTAGTCGGAGCCATAGGTCCATCATAACAAACACCACTACGTGTTGTGATCGCCTTAACGTCTCCCCTCGGGTTTGCGATCGTGTTGCTTGGAAGAGAAGTAGTACCCGAACCCGAGGGTTGATCATTTAAACGTTTCTTAATCTCACTCATTTCCTTAGTTAACAACTCTTGAGTTCTCATCAAATTTTGATTTTGAAGCATTAATTGTCGAAGAATCTCATCCGAGGGTGGCGGATTTGGAACAACATTTTGATTTTGATTAAAATTTTGCCCTCGGTTGTTGTTATTAAAACCTTGATTATGAAAATTTGCTTGATTTTGATTCATATTTCCTTGATTAGCATTGAAATTCCCGTAAAAATTCCCTTGATTCTGATTTCCTTGAAAACCCCGGTTTTGATTTTGATTAAAACCATTGTTTTGAAAACCATTATTTGCACGATTTTGATTATTGTTAACTTGATTACGGTTTTGACCTTGATTTTGACTTTGATTATTGAATCCCGGTGGTGGTCGAAGTGAATTGTTTGAACGGTAGCTAAGGAGATTACGATCACCTTGGGGTTGGTAACCATTACCACCCGAATTAGTAGCATACACATTCTCGTGTCCATAAGCCCCGGTGGCCGGACACTCGAAATAAGAATGAGGACCACCACATATTTCACAACCATGGTTAATGACATTGACTTGGTTGGGTGTTTTCTCAATAACAAATGAATCGAATCTCTTAGTAAGTGCAGCGAGAGCATTCATAACTTCTTCATTGTTCTTACTACTAGCACTAGACGTTTGAAGCTTGCTCCTTGAATTTCTCACACGGGCTTTGTTTTCAATTATTCCGAACGCCTCTCGAGTATTACGAGCCAATAAGTTTCCACCGGCCGCCGAATTGAGTGAATCTTGATCGGCAAGACTCAAACCATTATAAAAGGTATCGATTTGATGAAGCTCCGAAAAACCGTGGTTCGGACATTTCTCCAACAACTCCTTAAACCGATCCCAAGCCTCGCTGAACGATTCATCAAAGGCTTGTTGGAAACGTAAAATTTGAGCGCGGAGATTAGAAATCTTAGAAGGAGGATAGAAATGATTCACGAACTTTGAAGCTAGGTCACCCCAAGTATAAATCGAGTTCGGGGGTTCCTTCTCAAGCCAAGTTCGAGCCGCTCCCTTAAGGGAGAAAGGAAATAACTTCATCTTGATCGCATCATATGATACTTGATTAAGCTTAATGGTCTCAACTATATCCGTGAAGTTCCTAATGTGAATGTGAGGATCTTCACTCTCGAACCCGTGGTAAGAGATACTAGTGATGAGGTTCAATAACCCGTGATTGATTTCAAATTGATTAGCAAGTATGTCGGGAATCACAATGCCCTTCGCACACCATTAAATGGTGTTTGAAGTTGTTCCTCCATCGGGCGGAGGTCGGGGCCCGGTTGTGCTCCTTGATTAGGCTCCACCGGAGGAGCTTGATTGTCGTTCATTTCCTCAACGTTTGGGAAATGAGCACGGTGTGTGTGTCGAATTACCCTTTCGGGATTTGATAATGGAGAAATAAGATTTTGAGAAGATGAGCGGGTGTTCATACACCAAAAAGGAAACAAAAATGAAAATCAAAAATCTTTTTGTATTTTTGGTTGGGAATTATTTTTGGCTTTTTTAATATATTGAAAAACAAAAGATTTTATTTTCTTTTTGGTAACCGTTACGTTAACCGTAACCGTTTCCTTTAAAACTACGCGCAGCGTGGCGGGAAGGCAAAGGTAGCTCCGAAGATGCTTAAAAACCCGCCTTCTTCAGCTCGACAATTTAATGTCAAGCTTCCTTAAACCCCGTAATTAGGTTGTAGTAATAAAGTAATCCGATAACGATTAATTTCACGATTTGTTTTGTTGTTATTTGGAATGGTTTACAACCGCCCTCCTTCAACGGAAGACCGAGGATGTTTATTAAGATGTATTTATGAAAACACTTTTAGGAAAAGTGTTTTATTTATTATATTTTTGTATTTTTATTTTTTGAGAAAAACAATAACTTCCAAGGAAGGATCTTCAAATCACAAAAACAACGGACGAAATCGACGCACTCGTTTCAAGCCTTCCCCGGCAGCGGCGCCATTTTATTGATGTGATATATTTATTTATTTTTATTTTTGATTCCAAAGAAATTGTAACGAATACAATTTCCCCGGGTCGTTCTCCCAACGAAGGTTTGACGGCGAATAAGTCGAATCGGAGTCGTGAAAATGTGAAGTGAATAAGTGACGTGAAAGATTATTTTTTTTTAGTATTGATTACACTAAAAATAAGGAAAATTAAAAGCAATCTACGCTATTAAAATAAATGCACACAAAAAGAAATCAAATAAATGCAAATCCCGGGCTAATCCCGAGAATTATAAAACTAATAGTGAAATTATAAATCTAAAATGCAAAGATTAAAAGCTAAGGGACTAAAACCGCAATTAAATAAAACTAATTTAATAAAAGAAAATTAAGAAAACATTTATAAAAACTAAAGGGACTTAAATTGTAAATTCGGAAAATTGTTTAAAACTAAAAACGTTTTGAAATAAAGACGGGGACTAAATTGTACTTTTTTGAAAACTTGATTAAAACTAAAAACGTTTTTTAAACAAAAACAAGGACTTAAGTGGACAAAAATGAAATCAAATGACTGGTTTGTAAAATCTGAAAACTAAAAACGTTTTACCCTAAAGAAAACACCCAGGTTCGATCCTAGGCTACTACAAATTATCCAAACTAATTTTTTTTATTTTTCTTCTTTTGAAATCCAAACAACAACTATCTAATACTATTTTTAATGAAAAGAAAAAGCTCAAACAAGATTAAATAAGCTAGAAAAACAGCTTATACTCAGTTCAGTTGAGTTTTTACACTTAACTTGAAAACAGTCCAATAAGCTCACAATAAGGCTAAATTAAACTAACCAAATAAGCTGAAAAGAACAAACCAAAAGCAGATACTAAAACACAGCTAGCTTGACTAGCTTTTGCCCCAATAATATCACACTTACATCAAATAGAATTCAAGAAAATTACTCATGAACTAGGGCTAGTGACTGAGGTGCAGGGGAACATTTATGCAGCCAAGTAACTTTTTAGCTTATGATTAAGTGCTTATAAGAGCTTCTAAGTGGACTTATCCTATTGAAACTTTGAGTCTAAACACCAGAGATCACAATTCCACAATCTAACCTTACTTATAACTACCAACTAATCCTAAAAATCAGATTGAAAATTTGCCTAGTCTAAGCAATTTTGACTATTTGAGTTGCACTAGAACTTTGACCAAGTTTAATTTCAACAGCCTAAATCTATCCCTAGGTGTAGTATTAAGATGTTTAATCACTAAAAACAATTAGATAAACACAAATTTCACCAAATCACACAATGGCAGATACTTTTCAGCTCTTATGCAGGCAGTGATGTGATTAAAGTGAGGATTGGACTTTTTCTTAACAAACCACCAATATTATGCTTATTCTGAGCTATATAAGAGTAATGCAGATGAATTAGACCAAAATAACCACCAACTAACACCAACAGCTCACTTATTATCCTAGATCCAAACACCCTTGAACTAACAGATAACACTATCAAGCAAAGATCTAAGTCATTCAACACCACAACAATGATCAAACTCAGTCATTAATAACTATCTAACATCAAATAAACAACAAACTTCCACAATTATCCACTAATTATTAAAATCACAGATCCACTAATTTAGATGCAGTCACACTTAGTTTTAACAAAGTAACATACAAATTATCAAACAAATTCACATATTACTATAACTATCTGAATTAACATCTAACAAGTTACAATTAAACAAAAACTTAACTAATAACAACATTACACTAAAACAGTTGAGTAGAAATGAAAATGAGAAAATTCTTACAAATCAAAGCCCCCTCAGCATGAACAGAGGGGGTTCACTATGCTTGCCTGTCTTTTGACAGGCCAAATGGACTCCTTATTGGCTGTCTTTACTCCTCAAATAAGCTGGCTTATTAAAGATAAGCTGAGTTTGACTATAGTTGACTTTTTGAGAGATTTTGACTTTTGACTTCCCCGGCTCCGGCTACTGACACTTTTCCAAGTCCCGTGCTCGTTTCTTTGATTTTCTTGTGTCTTTTGTCGGTTTTCACGATATTCATTCATTTATAAGGTCATTTTATTATCGAAGACGGTATCCTCACTCCCGGAGGAGTGGAAAGATGGAGAAATGATGGGATAAGTGAAGAAAGGGTGAAACACACGGATGACGAAAGCAAAGTCATATTCTGAATCACGGGAGGGTTGGGTGGGAAAAATATCAAGCACCGGAACATCATGTTCAGAAATCTCGTCCACCACTCCAAAAATATCCTCTTCTGCATTGGATTCAAAATCTACATCCGGTGGTTTCGCGGGTGGACGAGAAGACGGTAAATCAAAGATAAATGAATCAGCCTCAGAAAGTAAATCATCATCATTAATTTCTTCAATAAGTACGTTTCTTTGAAAACCATTCTCGCCATTCTCAATACCCGGTGGTATCGAGTCATCCGAAGCAAGAAATCGATCGACATCCTCTAAAAGAGGATCACTTGACGGATTATCGGAAATAGGTTCGGAATCAATTTCAAAATGAAAGCACTCATAATCCGGAAAAGAGATATCAGCATGAATAGTGGGACTGCCACTACTCGTCTCTTCAAATCGAAAAATTTCAAGCTCGGGTAAGAAATCACTATCCATATCGGGGATAGGAAATGAAGAAGTCGGAGGATCATGTAATGCCTCGATCTTAGAAATGAGAAGATAAATTGTAGATAATTTCTCACGAAGAGCTTCATCTTGGATTTCCGTGTCAATATCTTCTTCATTCTCTTCTTCTAAGCTGACGAACTCAGAAGGTAACTCCTCCACATAGTCGATGTCTCCGCAAGATAAAGAATCATCATTGTCGGAATCGGAGAACATCTCATCATCGTTCTTCTCAACATGAATATCATCACACGGCTCATCATTCGTATCAACGAGATTATCAAAACGATCATTTTCAACAAATTCACAATCACCGGTAGAATTTTCCCCGGACTCACTTTGGATTGGGACGAGGTTCTCAACACTAGACTTTTGGAATTCGTCCGATTCCGTTGCCGGAATAGTGTTTAGATGCTCGTCCCCCATTATTAAAGAGTCCTCGGGTTCTACGGGAGGAAAGATAGGTGAAATTTGAGGGAAAACGTTGAATGGCACAAGTCTCTCCTCGTCAGCACAGTTCTGTAAGGCCTTCCGAAAATTAGCCTCTTTTTCCTCGGCAAGTAATTCTTCTATAGACTTCTTATGAGGATCGGGAGTAGAAGTATAGTGTTTAACCACCAATTTCTTAACTTCTTGGAAGTCTTCCCAAATTCTTTCAATTTCGCGCATTCTATCTTGATTTGGACAATTGCCGGGATTTTGTGGGGGTTGGTTAAAACCATGAGAATCGTAACACGAATTTGGCTCAAAATAAGAATTATCAAACGATCCCCCACAATTTTCAAAATTTGACGAACTTTGAAATGAATCACCATTATAATACGGTACTTGCTCATACGAGTTTTGAAAAGGAAGATTGAAATCGTTTTGAGGATAATTATCAAAACTCGTATCACAAGCATAAGACGTTTCATTACTCGGGGCGTAGCACATACAATTGGTGTATCCACATTGATTACAAAAACACTGTCCACAAGGTACTCCTTCTTCAGAGGGATTTCCACAATTAAAACAAGTGAATGGAGGCGGCGGTGGAGGGTAATCGGGCACGTTTGAAAGATTGTTGAACGAATTTTGAACATACGTGTGAGAATTACAAAACCAACAAACTCCATCACGAATATTACTACCACATTGCTCGCATGTACACCAAACACACAACCCTCCGAAGAAGGGTTCTCCACACTTAAAACAAATAGGATCCATAAGAATTAAACATAAGAGGGTGTGAGAAGAAGAATCAAACTTTAGAGGGTAAGAAGATCAAGAATCAAACGGTATAGAGGGTAAAAGAAGAGAATCAAACATGAAGAGGATAACGGAGATTCTTTTTGGATTTTTAGAAACATGGAAAATCACAAAAGAAAAATGAAAAATAAATTTGAAAAGAAAAATATTTTTGGATTTTTATGTTTAAAAAAATTAGATTTATTATCTTTTTGGTGATCGTTAATCAAGCGTACTCGTTTCTTTCAAAACTACGCGCAGCGTGGCGGGAGAGAAGAATGGATCTCTCTTCGGTCTGCAATTTAATGTCAAGACCTCCTTAAACCCCGTAATTAGGTTGTAGTAAAGAAATAATCCAAGAAACGTTTAACTTCACGATCTCTTTTGTTGTTTATTCGGAATGGTTTACAACCGCCCTCCTTCAACGGAAGACCGAGGATGTTTATTAATGGTGAAAACACTTTAGGAAAAGTGTTTTTTAATTATTTTCTTTTTGTATTTTTATTTTTTATAAAAACGATAACTTCCGAGGAAGGGTCTTCAAAACACGATTCGACGAACGAAATCACGAACTCACTTCAATCTTCCCCGGCAGCGGCGCCAAAAACTGATTCGTACAATTATAGTTCAAGGAAAACACACGTGGAAATATGTGTTAACCCGAGTCGTTTGTCCCGACGAAGATCGAATGGAATTTGTGTTCCCGGAACGTGATTCGTGTAATGAATGAATGTGTATAAGTGAGAATTGTGATTACTACAAACAATGAAATAGCAATTAAAAACTACTAATAAAGCTATATGTACAATTAATCTAAGCACGAGAATCTAAAACTAAAAACCGGAATTTAAAAATGTTACGCGACGAATTATAAAACGTAAATAAAAATGATTTTCAAAATTTTAAAACCTAAAAATGCAAAAATAATTTTCCTATATTAAAACTGATAAAAGAAAATTTTTGGAAAAAGAAAAATATTTTTTTTTGACTTTTTAATAATTTTTTATGAATTTAAAACTAGATTAAACTATTTTTAAAATGATTAAAAATGAAAATAAATGGAAAAACAACTTTAAAGATGCGAAAATATTTTTGAAAAATCTAATAAATCTGAAAACTAATTTTGAAATAAAAATGAAAATTATTTTTGTATTTTCTGATTTATTAAGAATTAAAAGTGATTTAAAATGATTTAAAAACTACTAAAATGCAAAAGAAATAGTAAAACAGCTCAAATAATTCTGAATTTTTTACAGTAAATCTAAAATGTTATTAGAAACCTACTGGAAACAAAAAGTTTGGAAAAATCAGCTGAAAAGTGCTTATTGGACTAAAAAGCAGTTTGGATAAGTGCTTATTATTAAGCACTTATCTCCAAAATGTTTAAAACTCTCACATAATATCCCAAGTACTTAACTAAGCTCAAACAAATCCAAATCAGAATAAAAATCACTCAGGAACACTTAAATGGATCAATTAGCAATTAGCATTAAGCACTTTGAATAAGCAAAAGTGGTACAGAATAAGCCAGAGGTTCAAGAATCATGCAAAGCACTTAAACAAGCTCTAATAAACTCAAATATAACAATAAAGCTCAGAATACAAATCAAATAGGTCAACTGCAGATCCTGTGTAAAATCAGCAAACCATGTTCTAACCCTCCTACTTTGCAGGCCTGATTAGCAGTCCAAATAAGCTGATAAGTGAAACCTTAATGGGGCAAAGTCTAGACCACCCAGCTGAGATCCTAAAAACCCTAAAAGCCCTATGAGAAACACCCAATTGCTTGCCTAATTGAAGCCTAATTCAGCAATGGAAAACTCAAAGAAGACTGCAGCAAATTGGTGTATGCTGACTTTTTCATTACCCTACATAGTTGACTTATTTGAACTTAATCCTACCCTAATCTGATTAATTTGTTGTTTAAAGCTAAATCGGATATAACATTAGCCAAACGATTAGCTAATACTTTCGTGATCACCTTATAAACGCATCCAATCAAACTGATAGGTCGAAAATCATTAACGAACTTAGCATCATTAACTTTAGGAATTAAAGCGATGAAAGACGAATTACACCCCCTTGGGAATGTACCAAACTTAAAAAAATAGTCGACCGCATCGCAAAAATCCGCCCCCACAAGGCTCCAATACTTTCTAAAAAATTCAAACGTATAACCATCGGGGCCTGGAGACTTATTCTCGCCGCAATTCCAAACAGCCCTACGAATTTCGTCCCTCGATACTGCTCTATCCAGCTCATCCACCTGATCCGAAGACAACCGATTAAGAAAAGGAGCATTAAGTTTAAGACGATCATGACACGGATGCTGAAATCGAACTTCAAAGTGATTCTTAAAAGCCTCCTTCACAATACTCGGATCAGTACACCAAGTGCCCTCCACGAAAACACCACGAATCGACAACTGAGACCTTTTCTTATTTATAATACCATGAAAGAATTTAGAATTTTCATCTCCTTCGATAGCCCATTTGATTTTAGATTTTTGAACCAGATCCTTAGCCTCCAAAAGATTAATATCTTGTAGCCGACGGTTTAGATCCATCCGCTTGAGAAGGATGTCATCAGAAACGTTTCCCCTTTCCAAGTCTTTATCAATATAGATTAATAATTCTTTATATTTGACACCCGAAACCAACCATGAAATTTGTATCGTATAATTTTATGCTTGTGTCAAATAGATATTCAGTTGTGTTCTTTTTGAGATATCATGTCTTTTCAAGTTTCGAGAGCCAAATCTTTGTAAATTCAACCATTGTTAATTCTTGTATATAATTATGTATTACAAAACATATCTTTACTTCATGTAAATATAAAAATAATTAAACTTGGCCTTGCTTAAAAACTTACAAAAAGAATAATGTTGTTTAACACTTTAACTAAAATACCCTTACTAATAAAAAACAATACAATCTACTAATTATTCAAAATACTTAATTACAATTTAACCACAAACTTTCTCCACTCTCTCTTACACTTTTATATACAAAAATTAAAATAAATACAAACACAAACAAATTGATGCTACTATATAACGTCTTCGTTATGCACAAGTAATCATATAATATCGTTAAAGACACTTTATTCTAACATTAAGCAAATATGAATTCCACAATATATTTTTCTCAAAAACTTTAGTGAACACCAAACCAACTAGACCTAGTAATACAGCCGGATGCTCTGTTGAGCTTCTTATAATTTTCAAGCCAGCGCTATAATAATGTTATCGAGTTTAGTTGAAGATTGTATTTATAAGTGTCATGAAATCTCAATGAACAAAATAAACTTAAAGGGTAAAATTTTACAGTAAACTAATAATATAGGGGTCTTATTATAATATACTCGAACAAAAGAATATACTCTGTGGAATCCCCGCCCGTTTCATTTCAAAGTCCACGCGCTTTTCTCGTGTCCTTGTTTTTTTTTTTTTTTTTTTTTTTTTTTTTTTTTTTTTTTTGCTTTCTATATTTTTAATTTCCTCACATGATTTATGAATAAAAAACTTATGATATCTTACTTTAATTTAAAAACTTTTGGTGCCTAATCATGAAATAATAACATACCTTTTAAATGTGATTTTAAAAAATATACATTTGAACTTTAATATAGGTGCATGAACAACAAGGTCAAGTCTTCATGATCAACAACTTTGACATAGTTTCTATACAAACTCATATTTCGTGTGCTATTTCATTTAGTCATTTAGAAGTTAGAAAATATTTCCTCTAATTTTGTCCTATTTTGCTAGCGACAAAAAGAAATTGATTAAAGTCTTTGTCGTCTGCTACTTTCATTTAGTCATTTGGAAGTTAGAAAATATTTCCTCTAATTTTGTCCTTGTATCATCTTTTAAGACCGGATGTAGTCGCACCCATCGTCACGCGTGAGCCTAGCCAAAAAGAGAGACGAAAGGTGATACCAGTCACCACTCACACGTTATGCAAAGTAGGTGTTTTTATTATTGTTTATTTGATTTGTGAGTGTGTGTAAGGTATGTTTGAAAGGTGAGAAGAGTGGTGACCATTGTGGGTGAAAGATAAAAGGAGTAGTGATGTGTTAAATAGTAATGCTGCTTTGAGTTGAAAGGTGAGAGAGTGGAAGTGAATGGTGACCATTGCACCTAGTCTAAGACCGAAGGTAATGGGTGTGATGGCTCACACCTCACACCAATTTCCACACCATTCCCACTACCAACACACAACCTTATGCATGAGGAGTGCTCAAGCCAGCAATAATGGTGACTATGGTCACCTCGGCATTGTGCTAAATGGCAATGTTTTAAAAACCGGTTTTTTAGTCGAACCGGCCATGCTTCCGTCACCGGTCGAACCGGACCGGTTGAACCGGCCGAACCGCCCAAAAAAAAAAAAAAAAAAAAAAAAGTCAAAAAGTCAAAACCGGTTGAACCGGACCGGTCGAACCGGAAAAACCGGCCGGTTCGCTACAGTAAACGGGACTATAAAAAACCGGGGTTTTTTAAACCGGCCGACCAGCCGGAGGCCGGTCGAACCGGCCGGTCCGGTCCGGTTTTTAAAACATTGCTAAATGGGGTGTTTTTATTATTTTTTTATTTGGTTTGTGGGTGCGTGCAAGTATTTTTGATATGTTTGTATAAAGTGTGTATTTTAATGAAATGTGTTGGCATTGGTGACTACTACGGGTGAAATGTGAAAGGGAGTGAGAGGAAGTGAGATAAGAGAAAAATCTGAAGTGACGCTAATATAAAAATTGAGTGTTGTGACCATAACCTTTAGTCTAAGGAGATTTTGTTTTCATCATTTTTCATTTTAAGTCATTTCTTTTAATTAAGCGAAAACCGAACATCTTGTCACATGACCTAATGTGTTAAGCATTTTTCATATTAAGACAATTAAGTCAAATACATACGTCACCTTACTATTTCATATTGGATTCTTATCAGTCTCGCAAGCATCTTACGATGGTTCTATTTGCAGCAATGTAATTTTATTTCTTAATGTCCACTATGACATATCTGTCGCAGGGACGAAACTTGAACGTCATTGATGCAGGGTCAGCTTGAAAAATATTTATTTTAAAGGAGCCGACTGGAAATTTTATATTACAAATGACTAAAGCCATATATAATAGAGTGTAAAGCATACATAGGGTCAAAAAATATAGGAGGGCCACAACCCCCTCGGTCCCTTCTAAGTTTGGTCTTATTTTGAGTTAAAGGTCATGATTTCAAGAGTTACACGATGGGTATATTTCATAAATGGTTTGTTCTCATTTCTAAAATCAGGTAAGTACCGGTAAGCGACTAAAGTTGGCATTAGTTGAATTAATCATATATACTTTTACCCAATCAGTTTCAATACAACTTGCATGCTTTAAAAATATGGCATAAATTTAACACATTCATACTACGATGATATTGAGTAGTTGTTGGGTGTTTGTACACATGTTTGGAGGTCACGGTGCAAGACTGTTGCCTCAGCGTTGCTATAACTTTGGTATTACACCATTACCTTGACCTAAAAACATTGTCAAACTTGTGTGTATGTGTATGTTTTAAGCATGTTTAGCTTGTCCAGTGTTAAGCGGACATGGCAACACCTTTCCACGACTTTGGTGTTACTTAGCATGCTCTTACATCGATCTACAACTTGAAATCGTAATGATAGGGCTTTAACTTTGGATAAAACGACTTGATGATAATTTGGTTATTTACAATAAAAACTTCAATCAGCTATATAGTATATACTCGATTGAAATCACTGGTCATACTAATTATTTTCAAAACACTCTAATGATGCATGATAAAATTGACGTAAGGGTCCAAGTACATTGGATAAAGATCCTTTCAAGTTTACCTCTCATGTTGGTCATGTTGAACCAATTTAAAACAAGAAAATGATAAAATGAGACCACCACTAATTGAAACAAATGACCCATTATTTTATAAGATAATTTCATATTTACCCATCGAAAACATCAAAATTCCATATTTTCCCAGAACAAGTTTTCAATGCACAAGTAGCCTTTAAAAAATATGGAATTTTAATGTTTTAGTTGGGTAGATATCATTTTATTTCCTCACAATATCACTAACATGAGAGAGTTAAACATGAGAGGATCTCAAAGTACATTATCATACAATCTTTGCCTCTTTCGTGTCATTAACAGAATAAGACCATACTTTACATGATTTACCACATTTATCAATTAACGACTTACCTGTCAATCAGTGTAGTAGGTTTACATGGGCCTCTAATCTACAATGATAACTCGGGATTATATAAAAAACGCCACTAGATTTATAAAAGATTTCAAGCATGCCAACATTTGATATCATTTATAACAAATTCCCCATAACGACAAAGATCCATCTAATTATAACTGGGTTGACATTAGGTCATGGAGATTTGAACCATATTGGCTCACGAACAATTTTTCAAAGTAACGCGGCTTTGAATTATAGGGTACATGTGCCGGATTTTGACTCGTTTATTTATAACTGGTAGATTCAGGTATGCATACATGTTAAACAAAGTATTTCAATTCAGCGCTACCTGACCCGCCATACAAAAAGTATTCAACCTGACCTGATGTACCAAAAATATTGTGCTATGACTTACTTAACCCAGCCGCTCCAACCAGATTTATAACATCGCAACTGGGAAATAGAAAAAGCCACAAGCATCTCAGGTTAGCAAATTTATGGCATCAGAAGAACAACAAAAGGCTACGATCAATTGATCATGTAAAACTTTGACAGCCAATCTTGCTAACAATATCAAAACCCCCCATCCAATCAATATACCTTCATCTATGTACCCATATAATATTCGAGTTAGAAATATAACCTAGTTTTCACCAATAGCGCAAGGAATGCATGGCGGATCTTTCGCCTGATCTTTAGGTGTGATGTTCTCCAAGCATTGATCATGAAATGTATGCCCACAAGGAAGGACCGCAACTGGTGGTGGGACAGAGGGTTGGAACACTGCACCTTCAGATGTTAAAGCAAGGTCTCTCTTGCATAATAAGCACTTATATCCGCTCAGTTTAGGAGTTGTGTTAAGAGCTGTGAATAATCAAAGTTGTTACTATATTGCATTGATGTATAATAATTTAATCTTGTTAAGAACATCTGAGTTGTTCAATATATAATCAAGGAAGCAAATAAAAAGATATGATGTAAGACTAGAGATTGGGCTATTGATGGTAAAATCGTACAAGTAGCATTTAATTGAATTTCAATTTAGCAAAGTGCAAAATTGTTCTCAAGCTAAACAGTTTAATCATGCACATAACATAGAAAGTAGAAATGCTAATTTGGAACCATTAATGTATAAATGGGTCAACTTGGGTTTTATTTAACTTTGACGGGTCAACCAATAACTATATAGGTAAGTATAAATACAGCACTTATTTTAGAAAATAGGACAACAAATTTTTGCAGGTTAACACCATTATTAACTCGTTTCGACAATGTACCCAACTTGCCGGACGCCCGGACCTACCCCTTTTCCATGTCTAAAAAGAATATATCCGTTAACCTGATGGAGTTATCAACTACGTTATAACACATGCAGTGACAAATGAATTTGCACAACAGAAAACTAATATTGATAAAACAATAAACAAGGAAGACCTAAGCATATAAAGTAACTCTGCATTTTTTAGATAACAGAGATGATCCCATCTATATAGTAACTAGGTGATAACAAACAGGATAGAAAATGCTGTAGCTATAAGTTAAGCAGCTTAGTGTTACAACCCAAGCCCTTTAGGTTTAGATACACAAGGACATTCTAGGTATTTTATATGTAATCCAGATAAAAAAAATATAGGACAATGTGGTTAGATATGTTCGTTACAGCCCGAGCTCTTCAAGTCTAGACACGCCACATATGTGCCACCTGGATACCAAGTATGCGCCTTATAGATCAAAGGAGAGCATTCCTTAGGACTTCACAGCATCCTAGGTCCCATAAGGCCATTAAATTTTAGGATTATACACAGTTCTTATGGCCTTATGGGACCTAGGATTATATTTGGTATATGTATTAAGAGATGATGTGCTGTTTGGGTCAGTTTTCAGCCCGTAACTGACTAAATAGAACATTCGCAAATTAAGTTGGTATTCTATGCAAAAAAAAAACACACACACACACAGAGAAACTATATTACATGGGGTGGAATTTTTGCAGCCATATATAAGGAAAATAGATTTACCTTTGTGAGTTATATGAACAACTCCAGCAGCAGTTGCTGGAGGAGCACGATGTCTTATACTTGATGCACCCAGTTTGGAAGAACGAATAGAACCAGCAACAGGACCAGCAGGTTGTTGTGTATGTGACCCAACTGGTATAGAAGGACGCACAGGAGCAGTTGGTACAGGAATAGCTGGTCTTGGCATAGAATGATGAATGGTAGGATTAATTATCTTCTGGCGCTGAACCCAGGGGGAAGGTGGATGGGGTGCAACTGCAGTTCTCAGAGGTGGGTGGGGTGCAACTGCAGTTCTCAAAGGTGGACCGGGTGCAACTCCAGTCCTCAAAGTTGGGTGGAGTGCTGCTGCAGTTCTCTTCTGATATGGGTTAATACGGGAGTGACCATCAGCAGTTGTAGCTGGAACAAATAATAAGTGAAAATGAGAGAATCTACAAAATATATAAACTTAGGAACTTTTACAAGTTGTATCATTTCAGGTTCCTGTTGTATAGAAATTATAAGTGGCCATTTCAACTAAATTATGTAGTAAAGGGTCAAACAGGTACAATATAAAAGTTTCTAAAAAAGTAGATCAAATGGATTAAACAGGTCGGAACATAGAAATTACAAAATTTAATGACTAATATAGTCTTTTTAATCATTTTTAATTTCAACTACTCACAAATTTATAAGTAAAAGAAAAAAAAATGTCTTTGATTTTGTTTAGATTTACAAAACGGGTTCAGTTTTACTGGCACATAAAAGTTACTCATATCCAACCGAATCCATCTGACCCGTTACCTGACCGTCCATTTCACAAGATTACAGCTAGAGATAGAGAGAAAGAAATATCCAAATACCATTGGTGGAAGTTGCTGCTCGAGGATCCTTAGGAAGCTGAATAACTGCATTTTGAGATAGACCTGATTCAGACAAAAAGCAAGCATCAAATATGCAACACTGCCAACACAGACTAGCATTGTATAGCTAAAAATATCGGGTTCCAGTTACCATGAGCAAAGGGTTCTTGAGAATTCATCGGGTAACTCACAGGTGCTCCACCAATCCGATCTAATTGCCATGAAAATATTCTCAGGTTTATTAACATTACCTTGATAACATTGAAAAAATTTAATAAATAGGCCATACCAATGGAAGGTTGACGTAGATGATCCGCCAGGCGAGTGGATTGTTTATGCAGAAATTGATGCGTCTGACCTGAAGATATAAAACATAAATAACTAAATGCTGCCGACACAGTAGCTTGGAGAGATTTTAACTTTCCCAAATGCATTAAGTGATGTTAAACCTTACTTGTTCATTCATTAATAAAAGACTTGTCACTGTCAATTCCTTCAGTGCTAGACACAAAAATATTAAGTCAAGACCTACCTTAAACTTTTATGATATCAAACAACATCCCAATTTTCAGATGCTATTTACTTTTTTGGTTTATTACAGTTCGCACGTAAGTTACACCATATGTCTACAATTGTATAGTAATATTAATGTCAGGGTACCTGTGCTAGTTGCCTGCAAATTTGTTCCCATGGGAGACATAAGTCGTCGAGTGGCTTGAGGGCTATCTCTCCCACTAAGCTCAATTCCCAGCCTTTTCGGGAATGGACCATCTGGGCCAGCTTGACCACTGCTCACCCAACCTACTTGTGGGGCCATTGTCCTCTGAGAAATCAGATCCTGAGTAGGCATGGGCATGGCCCTTTGTGATGAAAATTGTCCTGCAAGAGAAACATACAGAAAACATATTGCTTCAGTAAGGATAGCACAGTTCAAGTGTCTTCATAGATAATTACTAACTAGAAAGTGAATTGCGTTCTTAAAATGAAGGAGTTTCAAACCACAACAACAGGAGAACTAGGGCGTGTCTGGATTGCTCATTTAAAAGGGTTTATCAGCTTAAAATAAATAGCTACAACCTGCTTATTATCATGTACTTAATTTAGTGTAAAATAAGCAAATAAACAGTTTCATCCAAACAGTCAAAACTCTAATCTGCTGTAAGTAGACAAGCTCTTTAATTAGCAAACCCAAACACCCTCTTAACGGCAGTTTCCACCTATATAATTGGATTTGAACACCAAGATAATTATATAAGTGCAAACGATAAAACTTGCTTACCAGCATAATTCGCGGGTATAGAACCACTTCCAAGTCCAAGAGAAGAACTGACGTCATTTCCTAAACGACTGTCCTGCACCTGACCAGAATGTCTATACGAGTTGACCCATGAAGGCATAGCCAATTCTGGTGCTACATTATTCATATTAAGTTGTTGGGAATTTAAGAACGGTGCAGAATTCCCACCCATTGTTCCTGAATGCCCAACTTGATTACCTACAATCGATCTATACTGATCCAAATTACCAGATGTTATATTCCTAGGGATGACATTCTGCATATCGTTTTGTTGCATTTGTAAAATTGGATAAGCGTTAGAACGACTACTGTTGGTTGGGGTCATTCGATCCATACGACTAAACTGATTAGACTGATTATAGATACCGCTAATGTTTCTCTGAATACCCATTAAGTCAGCGTCTGAACCTTGATCCATAAGTCTCCGAACACGAGCTAATTTTAACTCAGTTAGAGCTGCTTCTTTTAGCTTGTCAGAAGTCTCTCTACTGTTTGGTTGATACCCAGACGTAGCTTCTTCGTTCCCTCCAATTCCAAGACTCAAGAAACTACCCTCATCTTTTCCTTGAACCCCATATTGACTGCTATTTAAATCGACACTGTTTCGGGTATGAACTGGTGTACTGTCCCTACGGTGAAACTGAGATGATGAACCACCAATATCACGAATATCTAAATTTACTCGTGGTCTATTAGAACTTCCAGTATTAGATTCTCCACCAAAATTTCTTCCAATCGTTGCAGTATTACTAGACCATAGATTATCAAGGTTACCAACACGCGGCCCATCGTTCATCAGACCAGCAGAAATTGCGCTTTGTCCTAAATTCAGACACTGAGAATTCCAATCCAAGTTTTCAAAATCAGGACTGAGGTTAACTTGGGAGTTTGGAAAGCTATTAGTGTTCATTTCAAGATCCATAAAGCTTCCACTAGATTCGGGGATACATTGGGCGACATCCTGATGATATTTCTCCCAACCAGGGGACAATAGCAGTTTCATATCGTCAAATGAATCGAAAAGATCTCCATCTAGAAAACTAAAACCATTGGTTGCATCTTTACTTTCTTCTAGTAGTGGACTGCAAGAAACAGGCGCCTTACCCTTTTCATTCACTCTGCTTCCCATCATCTGATCATCCAATGGTTCTGTCAATGATTCAGTAAAAAGCGAAAAATCAATCACCAAACGATCACAAAACACATAATCTACCAATTAACCTAAATGCTCACATGATAAACAAAACGTCCCACTAATACATATCACAATACTATCCAAGCACACATAATCCACCATTTAAATCAAAGAATAATAATGAGCAATCACCAAATGGCCAAAATACAAATTTTCCAATAATTCACTAACAATGAGTCACTAAATGATTGAAAAACACATAATCCGCCAATTAACTGCCCAAACCTCAAACGATAAACAAAACGTTCCACTAGTACACATCAATCACCAAATTATCCAAACACACATTATCCACCATTCAAATCCAAAAAAATCATACAGATCAACCACCACACCAGATGGCGAAAATACAATTCTTTCAGTAATTCACTACTAGTGAGCACATGATCAATCACCCAAACTATCGAAAAACACACGATTCACCAATTAAACCATTAAAACATAAACGATAAACAATACATTCTACTAATGCAGATCAATCGACATATAACTGAAACAGGCATAATACAGATGAATCATCAAATGGCGTATATGCATTTCTTCCAAAAATTCACTAAAGGTCAGTCACCAAACGACCGCAAAACACATAATCCACATACAAAACCCCCAATTAGATCAATTAACCGAAAAAACCTCAGACGTTAAACAAGACATTGAACAAACACACATTAATCATCTAAACACACATAAGTCATAACCCATCATTCAAATAACCAAATTGCCAAAACATGATTCTTTCAATCACTCAATACAACTGCCCACAAGAGCAAAACAGCACATATTCATTAACAGAACCAAACAAAGCCCTAATTAGGTCAATTAGCCCCCTAAAAAAACAGAAACAACGCACAATTCAGTGATTCCACCTTTCAAATCAAACAAAAAAATTGCATATAAACAAAACAACATAAAGCCTAACATAATCAAATTTATAGATCAATAAAAAAAAAACTATAAAAATACATAAAAAGCATGAGTCGTATCACATGATACTCATGAATGTGAAGAAATTATAATCACACTTAGTTTAACAAGAACAAAACATAACGATCATCAATTAATCACAATCATCAAACAGAAAAACACAATAATCAATCAATTAAAGAAACAATCATCAACAATCAGATGTACACCTGACCGTTTCCACTAAACGTGTGCCTAGTGAGGTTTGAGCTCTAGACCTCTCGTGAGGAGGTTAGGACTAGGCGATTTGGCGGTGGTTAATCCACTTCACCATCACGAGTAATAAAACAATATAAAGCCTAAAATCATCAATTTACGCACACACACAAAAAAAACATAAAATATTCTTTAAGAAGTATGACTCGTCATCATCATTACACGCTTATTAGCTTCATAACAACAAAACCTAACAACCGAAACACATCAATTAACCTGAAATGAGAAAAACCGCATCCGTTTATAAACATGAAATTCAACAACAAAACCTAATAATAATCATAACAAATGATCAACGAAATTAACAAACAATTCGATCAAATAATCACATCTATTTTCAACAGATAGACATATGATATAACAAACTATACACAAATAAATAAAACAATTTACAATCACTGAGTACTAATACGACATAAGCTAACAATCAAAATCTCTAAATAATTATTAACCATCACTTATCGAAAATCATACACGATTCGATCGAAAACTCACATTTAATCTCAACATATATATATATATATATATATATATATATATATAAAGAACAACCTAAAGAAATGAAAAAAAAAAAAGTATGAGTCATCATCATCATCATCATCATCATCACATGATAGTGATGATGAATGTGAAGAAATGATAATCAAGCATCATTTATGAGAATACGATCAAATATAATTATATAATTTATACTCACTGTGTGTTTAGGTGTGTATGTGTGTGTTTTTCACATCAATAAATAAAAACCTAACAATCAACGAAATTAACATACACAAGTGGATGAAATAAACATCTAAATAAGACGAATTATAATCGGTGAGTGTTTTTCATACATGTTGATCGAGTCAGAGGGGGGGAGAGAGGTGTGAGTAACTTTTTTTTTTATTTTGGCGCTTTTAGGGCTTGGGGGGGTTTTTTAAAGGGTTCGGTGTGGGGTCTCAGTGACTGTACACGTGGAGGACCTATCTGTGACGTGGAAGGTGTGACAGCTGGCATTTTGTAAAAGATGAGGAAAGGTTGTTGTCACTTTGTCAATTTCATTTGCTAGTGGAAAATTCTGTAGGATCACACCAAAACAAAACATAAAATGAGAAGATGACGGTGTGGTTTAGTTAAGGGAAAATAGATTTGTTTTCACAAAATGTTTTGTGAAAAATAAAATAAAAATAAAGATTGCATTTAAATTATTGATTTTCAATAAAATTCTGTGCAAAACACAAAATTCATATTTTTAACTTTAATACACAAAACTACAAAACACTTTTTTTTATTGTTTTCACCTATTTTTTTTTTAAATACCCCCAATCCGTTTTCTTCGGTTTTTATCCGTTTTCGTATGTTTTTTAAGTTTTCATCCCATTTTTTACGTTTTCTTATGTTTTTTTACGTTTTCGTCAGTTCTTTTACGTTCTCGTCTGTTTTTTTACGTTTCGTCCGATTTTTTACATTTTTGTCTTTTTTTTATGTTTTCGTCCGATTTCGCCAAATTTTTAACGTATTCTTCCATTTTTACGTTTTCGTCCGATTTTTTACATTTTCGACCTTTTTTTTACGTTTATGTTTTTTTAAACGCTTTCGTCTGTTTTTTTACGATTTCGTCTGTTCTTTTATGTTTTCGTCTATTTTTTTACGTTTTCGTCTGTTCTTTTACGTTTTCGTCTATTTTTTTATATTTTTGTCTATTTTTTACGTTTTCGTTCGATTTTTTACGTTTTCGTCCGATTCTTTACGTTTTCTTCTGTTTTTTTTTACGTTTTCGTTTGAATTTTTACATTTTCGTCTTTCTTTTACGTTTTTGTCCATTTTTTTCTTTACGTTTTCGTCTGGTTTTTTTACGTTTTAGTCCATCTACTTACGTTTTCGTCCATTTTTTTTACGTTTTAGTCTATTTCCTTACGTTGTCGTCCGTTTTCGCCCATTTTTTTTACGTTTTCATCCGTTTTTTACGTTTCGTCTGTTGTTATACGTTTTCGTCCATTTTATTACGCTTTCGTCCTTCTTTTATTTTTTTTTACGTTTTCGTCTTTTTTTACATTTTTTTAGGTTTCGTCTGACGAAAACGTAAAAACAGACGAAAACATAAAAAAACGAACGAAGACGTAAAAAACAGACGAAAACGTAAAAAAATTGACGAAAACGTAAAAAAACGGATGAAAACACTATAATTTAGAAAACGTAAAAAAACGTAAGAAAACGTAAAAAAAACGGACGAAAACGTAAAAAAACATAAAAGAGAGGACGAAAACATAATAAAACGGGTGAAAACGTAAAAAACGAACGAAAACGTAAAAAAACAAATGAAAATGTAAAAAACATACGAAAATGTAAAAAACATACGAAAACATAAAAAAATCGATGAAAACCTTAAAAACAGGCGAAAACGTAAGAAAACGACGAAAACGTAAAAAAACTGATGAAAACGTTAAAAAACCGACGAAAACGTAAAAACGGACGAAAACGTAAAAAAACATACGAAAACGTAATAAAACGGACGAAAACGTAAAAAACAAACGAAAAAGTTAAAAAAAAAAAAAAAAAAAAAAAAAAAAAAAAAAAACATGTTTTAGTTATTTTACGTTTTCGAATTATAGTCGCTTGAAGATTTTTTCATGTTATTTGATGTTATATTTTACTTTTTTAATTCTTTATTTTCTCGTATTAGATTTTTTTAGTTATTTTATAATATTACAAAGGTGAATAGATAATTGAGATAGAAAAACAACAACACTTAAACATGTTTTCTAGTTTTGCAAAATGGAAAACACAAACACATGTTTCTCAAACTACACGCGTTTTCTAAAAATTTTCATTATTTTGTGGAAATAAAACTGCCCTCCCTTTTCCTACAAAACAAGGAATAAGAAATGAAAGAAAATGTTTTCCAACTAAAATCCACCTCTTATAACTATGAGAAATGTTTGGGAGGATGTCTAATTTTATGCTTAAACTAGCTTATAGACCCGTGGAATCCATGGGATTTTAGAGGGTTTTTGATTAAAATAAGGTAAGTACGTGAATAAAGTAAGAAAGAACAACGAACGTAAACGCTATGAAATTTTCTTGTAACAGAATAATAAGTTATAAGTCAATGATATTATAAACTACTATGCTTGTAAATATCTATGTAATAAACGTCTATTGCCTCGTGATCTCCAATTTTGAAGGTATTGAGAAGCAAATGTATGTAGTGATCATTGTGACACTTCAACCCAATGTTCATTACGTGAACGCCTAATAAGTTTAAAAAATATGTAAGTAAAAGAAGTTTGTGATTAATAATAAGTGTAAATATCGTAAGATCCTATGGTCAAGATCGGGATCCTATAAGATCTTAAGCTTCTTAAGATCATACGTAGGATCCGGATCGTTTTTGCTTTGTAGAATCGTAAAATTGTAAGATTCTAAGATCAGGATCGAGATTTTAACAACTATGCATATAATTTCTTGGTTCCATGGCCTGACCTATTTTCGTCCTCTGCTATGGTTTTGTAAAAAATGGTAAATGCTTCGTTTGGTCCACATGGTGTTGGACCCCATTTAGATTCATAATTCTACATCTATATTTATGCAACTATGCAAGTGTATTACATTAATTACAATTATCCAAAGGTAACTAAGGGGTGTTTGGGTAAGCAATATTTAGGCTTACCTTTAGGTAATTAAGCACTTTTTTGTGACAATACAACCTTTAGGTAATTAACCATTTTTTAAAGTTACGATATGGCCTGAGAGAACAATACAACCTTCCATATTTAGTACTAACCTAACTAAAAAAAGATTAACAGCCTGACTAATATTTGTAATGTTAATAGTTGGTGGCCCTTGTGATATGAAAAGATATACTCGTATAAGTATATAAATAACTCTATAGTGCCATTTATCGTTACTCCACGTATTGCAGAAATTGAGAGGTGGTTCTTGTGACCCGTTTAGTTATGAATGGGTTAATTTGGGTAATGTTTAACCTCTCACGGGTTGAACATACAAAATCAATAAAATTAGCATACGAGGGAATTGTTTGAAAGATACCCAAAAGGTTATTGTTATCTAACTAATAGGTGGCCAAATAGATTAATTAAATGTAAATATACAGAAAAATAAAGACGTGAAGAATTTATATTGATAACTTTCAGCATTGGCCTTTTAGTATTGAAAGACCACACAAACCTGAACATGAGTTCTTAAAAAAGCTTTGTATGCCAACTTGATAACTTTTGCATAACGAAAATAGCAAATAAATGTGTATTGCCAAAAAGAAAAGCATGAACATGAGTTATTAAAACAAAAACACAAACTTGGAAACACAATGAATTCTTTAAATCCTACAAAGCACTTCTTTATAAATAACGTTGGTAGTGCAATGGCCATGCTACCTTCATGGTATATCTGTTGGTGTTAGTGAACCTCGTGCACACAAAGAGCTTTTACATAAGTCGCACTAACATGGCTTTTACATAAATTTGGCATCAACATACATAACTTTGATTAAACAATGTAGTGCTAAAACCAACTGTTACCAAAGAATCCTCATAGAGCAAAACAACATCTCAATTGTTGTTTCTGTATTCGTGAGTGCAGATATTAATGTTATAGGGCCATTGATCCACAGTCTTACTTCAACATCCAAACCTACAAACACCATAAACACAGTTTACATTTATACTTTATTAGAAACTAAGAGACATTGTAGGGGACCGTATCGTTCCTTATCCAATTAGCTAAATACAGGTCAATATGGAGTTTATTAGGTTGTATTATGAATGCAACAGGTCATACTCAGAAATTAGTGTCGTGAAAAAACAATAAATATGGCAGCGTATCATAAATTGTTAAAAGTACTTATTTTGAAGATTTATTTTACGTGTTTCCTACATTACAATGGTCATATGATTATTGTGATTAATGCTTAGGAAGAAATTACTTTCTTTTTCAAATGTAGGTTGTAACCGTTTTTGAGATGGATTTTTTTGTTTCAACTTGTTGTTAAGAACGTATAAGGCATCATAAGCTCAATTTTCATATAAAAGGAACTATGGAATTTCGGTTATAGTAGCAAAAAGGACATTGATGACATCAAATAACGACATATTATTAGCATCATTTATCCTATATTATTGACTTGTTTTATATCACTTTATATGAGAATTGATACTTAATCATTTACTTTTGTAATTCTCAGTTATAAACAAGCATTAGGTGAATGTTAATGATTTCGGACGGAAATTGGAGCAAAATGAATCAAGTTGGAAAAGTCTACTGAACTGAAGGAAGATGCGCCGTATAATTCTTGATAGATACGTCGTACATAAAGACTTAGAGATTAAAGACCATTGCCTGACTTTGAAGCATGCGCCGCATCTGATTTTATCATGCGTCGCATATGAAACTTTGGTCAACGAAGAAGAACCAACTTGTTCTACTCCAGATACGCCGCATCGGACCAATCCGATGCGCCGTATCGGCCATACACAATCCTTACCAAGAAATCAAGTGGAGATTAGAAGCTTAATGAAGAAGTCAAGATTACAAGTCGACACTTGAAGATGCTTTCGTATTTTGGCCATAAAATCTTCATCCGGACTCCGTTTTAGTTGATTCAAGCGGCCACGGAAAGAGAAAAAGGAGATCTACCTGTATCTGAAGGAGATGCGGCTCATCAGGTCTTTAGATGCGCCGTATTGGGAGATGCTCCATATCAGATTTATAGATGCGCCATATCGGGTCAGTTTCAGACTTGGAGGCTACGTTTACTTATAGATGCGGCGCATCTAACTCTCTAGATGCGCCGTATCGACCCAGATTTCAGAATCTATAAATACCGAACTCATTAACGAATTAGGGCATCATTGGGGACCCTCGGGATCATTCCCAGGCGTCTGTAAACGTCCCAAAACAGCAGAAGACTATATTGAAGATCCATTCCATCCACGAAGAACATCTCAAGCCAATTTACTTTGTTTAATCATTCGGTTAGCGTGTAGTTTTCATTATGATTTCTATCTTTTATGCTATGATTCAAACATTGTGTATTGTTACTGAGATTATGGGCTAACACCCTTAGGTGTTAGCCATGTTTATGAAGTTTTATTAGTTTTTATGATTTTTTCGATGTGTTTGCTTTGTTATTGGATTGGGTGCTTGTCGATAAAAACTCGTTTATTGCTTATAACTAGTAGAAGTCTATGTAACTAGGTTATGATCCTTATAACTTTAATTGATGTGACTTAACTACCTGTAATTGTGGTTGCTTAGGTTGAGTTATTTGCGTGTTAACCCGAATCTCTATTAGGAATCATTGTTTGGCATAAACGGAACGTGTCTACAACCTAATAGGACTAGTAGCGTGTAATACCGAACTAGGTTAGATGGTTTAAAGCAATAAGTTAGTATTGATGCTAGACGAGTCACTATGATCATGTCCTCTTTCCCACCACGATGGTAGGTTATTTAATCGTGACAGGATTAATAATCGGATTGGCGACAAAACAATTGAATGAATTAAAACAAGTAGACATAAGCATGTATAACTATAAAATGGATTAGACGTGGCTAACCCGTTCTTCCTATCTATCTTCATCTATCTTTAATTTGCTTTTAATTAGTTTAATATTTATTTTCTCGTATTTAGTTTAATTAAACACACAAAATCGTGATAGCCTCTCAGGCTAAAACCCCAAAAATATTTACTTGCTTTCTAGGTTAGTTAGTTTAGTAATTAGAATACCTTTAGATCACTTTAGCTTCGCTCCTAGTGAACGACCCTTGCTTACCTAAAAACTATCTACATTGATCGGGTACACTGCTCGTGAGTGTTTAGAGTCTATAGGTTAGTTCGGCAATAAATAAATTTAAAACTTGGTTGATTTTTATAGACCTAAATAAAACACATCAGACATATATATAAGAAATGAACAATAGTCAGAAGAAAAATGGTCCTTATATTTCTCAAAAAATTTCTTCCACTCCTTTATTGGTCAAACTAAACATTCACTCTTTTCAAAAACAAATTTATGTTACTTTTGACAGGAGAGAAGTACCTTTAACACAAACTGGAAAATTCTAGACATGATGGTGTTACAGATAAATCAACCCGACACGCCTCATTTCAACCCATGTCAATAAACTACCATGTCCTAAACAGACGGACCCCCAAAATTTACCACCTATGTAAAAATCTGTCTATACGTGAACAGAATTACCATAAAAAAACACGATGGATGTAAGTTATATAATATACCATGATACTGTTTCCTTTCTCGAATTTGAGGTCGGCTCCTGCAGACTCCTCAGTTAGTGGAATCCCGCTTTCCCTTATTAAACTTCACACTATAGACAACGCAATCATGTAAATAAATTCAACGATTTCCAATGCTATGAATAATCAAGTCATGTACTTCTATACCTCAATTTTAGAGTTTAATATCCAGTTTGATAAACAATATACCAATCTGTACCCCAAATGATAGGATTAACATAGTTGAATCACATACATTTGTTCCAAGAATGATGATTTTTTTAAAGATTCTTCCCACCGGAAGTTAAACGCAAAAGAACAGCACCAAAAGCTACTAAACAACGACCAAGACCACCATTGAGCCATAACAATAATGTTTTAGTTTTCGGCATACTGTTAGTTGGTCACCCGGTCAACCAACTTGCAAGAGACTCTTGTTTAAAGTTGTGATAGGGTGTTTGGAGAATGCTAATGCATCATGGATTTACACATAAAGAGATTATGACCCCTAAGTAATCAGAGATTTATAATTAGCTAAGCTTAAACTTTAAAATGCAATAATCTCTAGCCACCTTAGAAAGAAATGCCAAAAACACCTAAATAACATAAAGAAGGCCGATAACTAGCTTTGAGGGTGTTTGGAACTGTGATAGCCTAATCGAGCTAATTACATAGTTTTTACTTAAAATAGTTTTAAGGATCAACAATGAAACTTGAAAAAATCACCTCAAAATCCCAGGACAACTTTTAACATGTCAAAATGGGTTGCGTTAGTATGACATACTAATATACTATTGGTGTCCCTCGTTTTTTAATTTTATGAATAATGATGACGTTAACTATGAATACAAAATACCAAAGAAAATAATCTAAACTTTCTTTAATAAGACGACTTAGTGAGGTGTAAATATTAGAAAACCCTTTGCCGACTTTCATCCCATTTAACCAGCTCAAATGTTTCATTTTCAGCCAACAATTCAAACTTTACCCATTTGACCCACTGGATAAAGGTGCATAGCTAAAAAACTACCAAAAAAATTTACGACCAATCGTACTATCAATTAAAAAACACGTGTTATCTTTGATGTAATAGGAATACGGCTAATCGTACTATCAATTAAAAAACAAATAAAAGGATATAAGATAGAGCATAAATCGCCATAGGTGATAAGCACATCAACTTTTCTTAGTGTACAATATAATTCTAACACTTATGGTTCTGTATCACTTTATCTAATGCAAGGGGAATTGAAAATTGAGATCTTTGAAATGAAGAACATACAATGAATGAAGAAGGTGTAAATGAATACAAATTAAGCCTAAATTAGATCAACCCAACTTAGAAAACCAAATCCGAACTTAACTCATGAAATTTTAGGGATAAACAAAAATGAATGGTCACATATGCACAAGTGAGAGAAAATTAATATATTTAGTGAACCTGAGAAAATTTCTTGCAATTGGTAACAACTTGTTCTTGGTATGCCTTGTACTCTGGGGTTGTAGCCTATAAACCAAACAAATTATAGTCAAAAGTTATCTCAATCGACTTAAAAAGAATTTTTATAAAAGCTAATCAACATGAAGTGAGATAAAATAGTAGAATTTATATAAGTCATATAGATACAGTAACTCACTTGTTTGTCTTTTTTGTTGATCTCATTAGCCCCTTCCTGAAAAAGATCATGGCTCCATGTGGTCCACGTAGTGACTTGTGTGTCGTGGTTGTTACAACATAGCATATTCAAAAGGAGATGGTATAACACCAGCAGCAACCAACCCACTGATGTGTGCCATGTTAACTAATATAATAGTTTTTTGTTTTTCGCAAACCTGTCAAAAAATGAGATAGTCAAAGATTTGAGATATCAATACTCATGAATAAAAAGAAGAAATAAGACATTACTGCCATTTACCTTGCGCATGCAGGCGTAATCATATACTCAAGCATACGCACTTGCACCAGCTACACCTAATTTTGACCTAAAGAGGACAACACTTTTGTCCATCTGCAACATAGATAAACTTTTTTAATAAGTAAAAATAAAGAAGACTGTTATTTTGAACATGAAACATAATGCTAACTCATGCCGCTGTATAACTTATCAAAATAAATATAACCGGTGCTTTCATCCAATCTGTATGGCATTGTCTCGAACAATATTGATACAACCAAAATCTTCTTCGTATCTGTCTGCATCATGAAAAAGAAGAGAAACATATCAAAATAAATACTTGTTGGAAATTACTCATACGACATGACAAACCATTAGCTTGAAAAAGAACTTCAGTAAACCTGATAATCATACGCGTCATTTGTTTTAGTTGCAACCTATATAAGTCAAGCCACCAAATTATTACCAAATGGACTGTCATCAACACCAATAAATTAAATTCAATATCTAACCTGTCTGATAAGAGCAGCAGTACCTGCATTTTCCATGGCATCAGTTGCTTAATACGCGTCATTTGAATGAGTCAAGAATTATTTTTGATGGTTTTTTTTTTGAAATGGATTGTTTTACAATATTGACAGCAAAACAACAACTATTATACAGGAAATAAATTAGGATTTATGACTGATTGTAGGAATGCTTTAATTAATTAGCAAAAATAGCGGTGTTGAATGATTTCAAAGGTGGAACAATTTCCTCTACTTCAGGAACATTTTTTTTCTTTGCCTATTGGTCCACCACCTTGTTGTTGCTTCAGTAGAGCTACAACGCAAAAGTAGAAAAAGAAAGTCAAAGTCCAATTCTACCTATCTGACTCGCACGATATAAAACACAACTCAAATTAACCTACGCTATGCATGATGTAAGATATTTTTGGTGCTAATTAAGTTAATTAAACATATTATAAACTAAACAGGCCCTCGACTACAAAGGAGCGTTTCATATATGTTCATATTAGACTAAATAACAAATGTAGCAAAATGGATATGTTGCATGTTGAGGCCCTGCCTCCATTTACTTGAATAGTTTTTAACATTTTAAATGTGAACTTACCTTCTTCAACTTAGAACCTCATCCATTGATGATGCCCGTTTTCTGGTAATACATTTTTTGCCGCTGGCTTTCAAGAATTGGTCAACAAATGCAAATAACATCCACTTTTAGTTAATATACGAAATTAAAAAGCGAAATGTTATGGTTCTAGACATTTGGCTTGGTAGAGATCATAATAGATTAGATTCATATTCAAGCCTTCAATCTGATCACCAAATATTTTTCAACTTTAACCACATTATGACTACAACTGAATTTCAAAACAATTGTATTTTAGTGTAGTGCCTGTAGGTTATTAGATGACAGAGAAACTTACCATCATTCTAGCGTAAGCAGACCCAATATGACCAGCTCCAGTAACACCAACAGGTTGTGCTATATCAAACAACAATTAGGTGCCTACTAGTTGGAACAGGGGATTCAAATACAAAAATAGCATAAACAATTCAAAAACTGAGAAAACCTGTGGCTAATGGGTCGACATGATCGATTGAAATGGGCAATTATGGTAACGGGTCTAAATGAGTACTATATGGTACAGGTTAACATGGATTGGGCTATGTTAATTTCTCTATAGTACCTCTTATGCGCATGCAAATATGGTAGAATGAACAGTAAAATATCTGTTGTCTTTCCTGAGGTATTACCAGTTCTTGATGATCCTCGACCTCCACGTGTTTCATCATGTAGGAGTTGGTCAGGTGGTTGTATAATAAAGTGGGAAGTAAAAAGGTAATAATAAACCTTTTTACTATGTGCATTTCAAACCATTTGTAATATCATAAGTGTGGAAAACTAGAAGGGGGGGGGGGGTTGAATAGTTTTACCGGTTTTTAAGTTCTTTTAGTTCTTTTAACGTTTCTTAAAAACTTTGCTATTGGAAACCTTTGATTCGATTCTTATGTGCAATCAAACAACACCAATATGAACTACACTCTAAACTAACTAATAATAAGTGATAAAAGTAAAGAGTAGAGATGGAAAGATCAAACCGGGACAAAAGGATTTATAGTGGTTCGGCTACGAAGCTCTTCTTCGCCCTACTCCACTCCCCGAGTACCACACTCGAGAGTTTCAAGCACTATGTCAACAACCTCCCTTAAGGCGGAGAAAACCGTACACGTCGCTTAACTTGTTTTCTGACACTAAGCTAGATGTCGAATGCTAATCTTAGCTAGCACCAATCTACCACGATCCACACTATCAATCACTCAAGCCCGATGGCTTCAAGAAATCTCCATGATCTCGACACGATCACAATGATCAACACTCACTTGACTAACACTATCCTATTGACCCTTGATCTCTTGATCAATTACACAAGCCCAATGGCTTCAAGAGATATTCACTATCTCTATAAGATCACAATGATCTTCACTCACACTCTCACAAAAGAAAAATGATCTTGATGCATGCTATGATACAACAAGGATGTAACAAATGTTACAAGAAACCTAACAACTACTACAACTCTTGTATCTTTTTGGATACCTTGAGTTCTTCTCTTGCACTTGAAGAGGAATGACAACACCTTGTACCAACTTGGATACTTTGTGTTCTTCTCTTGCTATTGAAGAGGAATGAAGAGGATCTCTATGTTGGATGATTGAACCACTCTTTGAACAAAAGAAAAACTAAACTAAATGATCAAGAAAAGAAAATGGTGTGAGAGATTTAAACTTAGAAGTTTCTGTGTGAGAAAGGGTGAAGAAAATCTGTGAAGTGGGCTGGTATTTATAGGCAGAAAAAATCTGGCCGTTATAGGGGGACGGCTCCACTAAATCACCGACGGCTCCACTAAATTTAGTGGAACCGTGGAGCCATGTCAGACAAAGACGCTCTATTTTTTGTCTTTTCTGGTGAAAACTTATTTGGGGAAGTTTGGAGCTGATTTTGGGGGGGGGGGAATAGCTGTTATGTATTTTAAACTTATTTTTCCATTAAAACATTTCTTAATTATTCAAAAATAATTTGTAAAGTATATTTTTGAAGAAAATGTTTTGTCACATAAAAATGTGAAGTGTAAAACTCAAATTCACTTCTTTGATAATTAGTTAAGTTGTAACTTTGTTCTAGAGTGATTTGTGTAGAAACGGGATCTTCCGATTAAAAACTTGTTTTCTTTAATTTTAACGTAACGTGATTTCACATTTTGTTATCCTCAAAACGTGAAGTTATCGAAAGATAGAAATAACGTTTTTAGAACATTATTTGCATCAACAATCTCCCCCTTTTTGATGATGACAAAACATAAACTCATTTTAGGTTAAAATTAATTTTAACAAGTTTTTAATGAGTTTACTCCCATTTCTCCCCCTTTTTGTCGAAGCAAAAAGGTTGCGAAGGCTCCCCCTTGATGTATACTCCCCCTCGTTTGGAGGGCACCAAGGAATCGAGCAATGATTCGTGCTACAAAACAAGGTTAGATAACAAGTATGCAAAGTCTAACATGTAGCACACATGACAAATATCCAACCACAAAAATGACTAAATAACCAAGCCCCCAAACATAAAACAACCTCATAAAAGAGAATATCCATTCATAAAGAAAAGCAAGGGTCATACATAAGTATGCCTACATAATAAGCATAAAGAAAATGGACAACAAGAAGCATAAATCCCTAATGACTAGAGGCAAGCTTCATTTCCAAGAAGTGTCCTAAAGGTTTATTGGTGAAAAACTAAACAAGATCATGTTTAGTTTTGTGGGCTATGAGGTGGTGGAGATGGTGACATCATGGGGGGTTGTGGTGGTGTTAAAAGATGTTCCACATAGGAGAACATGAAGTGAATTTCATCTCTCAAAAAGAAGATGAGGTTACAGTTATGGAGGCAACATAGGCAATTAGCACTATGTATATCAAAGGGATGAGGTTGGATGGGTTGAGCCATGATAGGGGAGGGTGGTGGTGGTGAGTTTGTTGGTGATGGAGTTGGCATGGCATAGTCCAATGGAGTTATGGGTGAGAGTGTGTAATCCATTGAAGATGGTATGGTGTTGAGGGAAGGAGATGATGAAGATGTTGTGTAGGTAGAGGATGTTTTGGAAGGTGCATTAGGTGGTGATGGTGAGTTGGGAGTAGCTTGGGAAGGTGGTGTCATTGCTTCATCATCTTTTGTAAGATCCACAAAGAGGGGTCTTGTTGGTGGTCTTATGGTTATTCTAGGTTTCTTTGAGATGTGAGAAGTGGATCCTTGTGTGGAGGACATGGTGTGTGTGTGTGTGATGTGGGGTTGAAGATGATGTGCAAGATAATCTTGCAAGGATGAGGCCTTATATAGGCAAGATGGGTGAAATTTGAATTACAGTGGATGAAAGTGTCCTATGGTGTAGCAAGGGAATCTTAGGGTGTATGTGAGGCTGGAAAATTTGTAGGTTTGAGGTTAGGGTTGCAGGGATTTAGGAGGAACAGTGAAAATTCGTCAAACAGGTACACGGTTCCTCTAAACATCACACGGTACCGTTAAATTTAAAGGTACCGTGGCCTATTTAGTGGTACCGTGACACTATTTTCACGGATTTTCATGTGTAGGCTAGTTTTGTGCAGCTAGAGGGATGATTTCTAGGGGAACTAGTTCCTGGAAATGATAGTGCCTCAAATCACTAGAGATTTATTTTCCTAATATGTCCCATATCAAGCTACTTCTAGTATATAAAGATCATCATGTGATTTGAAAAGATAATCATAAGCATGCAAGCAAAATGGACAAAATAAGCTATCATCCAAATATCACATAAGATATCCATGCAAGGTGATAGATTAAGCTTTAAGCATGCAATAATATTAATCTATTATAGATAAATCCTAATAGTAATACTAATCTCTTCCTAACTACTTATGACTTGAGCTTTCTCCCGTTTTCATCACACTCTCGTCTTGAGCATGCATCTCATTCTCATGATTTGGATCATCAAAGGGTGCATAGTGGGTGGAGGATTCGGAAATGAGAATGGATGAGACATATGACTCGTTTAGGGGTTTCATGACGGGTTTGAAGAGTGAATATTGAGGATTACGAAGGTAAGGGTGAGAGTTCATGAAGTGGTGATAGAGACGGGTTAGGAACATCCCATAGGGTATCAATTTATTTTTGTTACCCTTGAGATGTACAATTCGCTTAGCGAAGAAGTAGGCGAGATTGTAAGGTTGTTGGGTGAGGAGACAGTAAATCATATGAGCACAACACGCCGGAAGTTGCTCACGATTTCCTGTTAGACTTAGAACATTTTCTCGCAGGATGACTGCCCAAGAAAGTAGTTCATGACGAACCTCATCCAGACGAATTTTCGTTGGATTTGGGTAAGAGGAGGAGTACTTAAGAGTACGAATGAGTTTGGTAAGTTCGGTTGGAGAGGGTATGTAGGAACAATATGGACTATCCTCTTCACGAAAGTTGAAGAGGGACTCAAGACACCAATCTTCAGTATAGGCACATTGCCCATGATTGGGAATTCGGAGAATTTGAGCAAATTGCTCAAAGGTTAGGACAAATTTGAAATTTCAGACCCAAAACCAAAGTGACAAAGAGTGATCCTCGTTACGTACGAGTTCAACTTGTCGAAAGAATTCTAACACAAAACGAGGACAAATGTGCTCGTTGATGTGTAGTAGGCAATCGAATCCTATAGCTCTAAATGAAGTGTTGATATCCCTATGATAAATTAAGGACGGATCAACGACTCGACCTTCATGAAACCGACGGGTTTCAAGATTGACATAGGCACGAATGTGGTTACCGGGTGTTGTGGGTTCATGAGATATTTCGGGTGTATAGGTATCGGTTAGAAGATGATCAAAATCATACTCATGAGACATTATTGTTTCCTATAAGAAAATTTTAGGAAAAATTAGAATTTAGAGTAGTTGCATTAGAGACACGTGCCTAGTGTGTGCCTATATGCATACTATGTGGAGGTGCGGTAATCTCGACTCTAGAATTAAAAATAATGAGATTTACCCAAACACTCCTAATTTACTTTTGCTCAAGCAAATATTGTCGAAAAATACATATTGATTATGTAATTCAATCAATATTCGCGAGATCATGTATGCATGAGAAAAATGTTTTTAGTTTGCATCAACAATGCACGAAAAGTTTTTCATGAACCTAATTTCGTGAAAAAAAATTTCGAAAACAATGGAATTGGGGTGTTTGGCAACTTCAATGTTTTGGTGCTAAGGGTTTTGAAAAATTTGAGTGTTGATGACTTCTTATTGCAAGTTTCCTAGACATGAATATGTGATTCAATTTTGTTTATGAAAATCTTATGTGAAGGGAATCACATATTGTCTAATCTTAGTATAAAGACTTAAAAATTGAAAAGCCCCAATTCAATTTTCATGTATGAACAAACCCTAGACTCAAAATTGAAGAAAATTAAAGTAAGACAACTTACAATTCTTGTTGAAAGAGTGGAAGTGATTGATAATTTTGAAAATCAATGTCTTGAATATGATCTTGAAGGGGTGTAATTGAATTTTAGAGTGTGATGTTTGGTTTTTACAGTAGTTGCAGAAGTTGGGAAGGTTTGAATTTGGTAATGTGGGAAAAAGGAGACTAAAATACGGGATGTATCAGATACACGGTTCCACGGTACCGTTAAATTTAATGGTGCCGTGCCACCTTTAGTGGAGCCGTGATCTGATGGGATGAAACTTCGTCCCATTTTGATTTTTGACGAATAAGTCTCACTGATTTAGTGAGACTTTTTGATACGAGGAAAGAATTTATACCTAATAAATTCTTTTGACGAGGGGAACCTAGTCTAGACGAGATGACTTCAAAGAGTCATGAGATTTATGGAATATGTTCCATCATTCTTAGACCTAGACGAAGGTAATTGAAGGATTCTCGTTTGAGAGGTTTGGTTAGGATGTCGGCGATATTGTCTTGAGAAGGAACTTTCTCAATAGAAATATTTCCTTTCTGAACATTATCGCGAAGGAAGTGGTGACGAATTTCAATGTGTTTAGTACGGGAGTGTTGAACGGGATTTTTGCTCAAGTCAATAGCACCTTTATTATCACACATAATTGGGATGTCATCTAAATGGATGTCATAGTCATTAAGGGCTTGTTTCATCCATAGTGCTTGTTGACATGTCTTTCCGGTGCTTACGTACTCGGCTTCGGTCGTGGAGATAGCAAGAGCCGTTTGTTTCTTGGAGAACCAAGAAGTTAAGCAACAACCCATGAAGGTACAAATGTCGCTCGTACTTTTTTGATCCGCATAATCTCCCGCATGATCAGAGTCGGCATAGACAACAGTTTCTACATCGGTCCCCTTGGGATAGAATAATCCCAAGTGTATAGTGCCTTTAATGTATCGGAAGATACGCTTAACCGCTTCAAGGTGAGAGGTTTTGGGATCCTCTTGGAAGCGAGCACAAAGGCAGACACTAAACATGATGTCGGGCCTACTTGCCGTGAGGTATAGCAAACTTCCTATCATACCTCTATACTTAGTGCTATCCACGGACTCACTTTCTTCATCTTTCGTGAGTTTTATTTTCGTGGACATGGGAGTTTTCATGGGCTTAGACTCTTCTAAACTAAACTTCTTAAGCATCTCCTTACTATATTTCGATTGATTAAAGAAGATATCATCTTCCATTTGTTTAATTTGTAAACCAAGGAAGAAATTTAATTCGCCCATCATGCTCATCTCAAACTCGTCACGCATGATCTTAGAGAAATCATCGCACAGTTCTGGACAAGTTGAGCCAAATATGATGTCGTCGACATATATTTGAACAATAATGAGATGTGAATTACGTTTCTTTGTGAAAAGTGTGGTATCTAACACTCCCATGGTATATTCATGTTCGATCAAGAATGCCTTTAGTCTATTGTACCAAGCTTTAGGAGATTGTTTGAGACCATAGAGTGCTTTCTTGAGTTTATAAACATGATTCGATTTCTCGAAATCAACGAATCCTGGAGGTTGTGCAACATATACCTCCTCGTTGATATAACCATTTAGGAATGCACTTTTCACATCCATTTGGTATAACTTAAAGTCTAAGGCACAAGCATAGGCAAGGAGTATCCTAATAGACTCTAATCTAGCTACGGGTGCATAGGTTTCATCGTAGTCTATTCCTTCTTGTTGGTTATAGCCTTGTGCTACCAACCTTGACTTATTCCTAGTTACGACGCCATTTTCGTCGAGTTTATTCCTAAACACCCACTTAGTTCCTATGATGGTTTGATTCTTAGGAGGAGGTACTAAATCCCAAACTTGGTTTGCGGTGAATTGATTAAGTTCCTCTTGCATGGCGACTACCCAACTTTCATCCTTAATCGCTTCACCGACATTCTTAGGTTCTACAGTTGATATGAAACAAAATAAATTACTTTTGTTTTGTGCTTGTGACCTAAGAGTTCTTTGGTTAAGGTTTCCTATGACATTTTCAATGGGATGGTTCTTGGATTCCTTAATATTGACAACTTCGTCAACTTCAACTATTTCATTCTCAATGTCATCTTCTAAGGGTTTCTTGCCATTAACCTTAATGGCTTCATCCTCATCTAAGTCATCATCCACCAAGGGTGATGTCTTAGTTGGTGGAGGACTTTCATCGAATGTCACGTTGAGTGACTCTTCGACTTTCATTTTTCCTTGTTTAGGACTACATAGGCCTTGCTATTTTGGGAGTATCCTAGGAAAACACCTTCGTAAGACTTTGGGTCAAACTTGGTGAGGTAGTCTTTAGTGTTTAGTATGAAGCACTTACTTCCAAACACTCTAAAGTAATCAAGAGAAGGTTTTCTACCTTTCATGATTTCATATGGTGTTTTTCCTAACATAGGTCTAATTAGAATCCTATTAAGTATGTAAGTTGAGGTGTCCACCGCATTACACCAAAAATTTTGCAGAATTGATTGTTCATTCAACATCGTTCTACTCATCTCTTGTAGAGTACGATTTTTCCGGTCAACTACCCCATTTGATTGTGGAGTGCGTGGAGCCGAGAAATTGTGTGTAATACCATTAGCATCACAATATGCTCCAAATTGCACTTCATTATCAAATTCCCGACCATGATCCATTCTAATAGAAACAATTGTACATCCTAGTTGATTTTGGACTTTCTTACTAAAGATTTCAAATTCCTCAAACGCTTGTGTCTTATTCTTAAGAAATCTAGTCCAAGTATACCTAGAGTAGTCATCAACTATCACTAAGGTGTAGTAGTTTCCTTCGTAGCTCCGTACGGCGGATGGACCAAATAAGTCCATATGAAGGAGTTCTAGGCATCTAGAGATCGAGACCATATTCTTAGCTTTGTGACTAGAATGAGCTTGTTTTCCAACTTTACAAGCGTCACAAAAGTGTTGATCAAACTTAATCTTAGGTAGGTTTCTAACTAGCTCCTTAGACGCCAATGATTATATTAATCGCATATTGGCGTGACCTAATCTCCTATGCCATAGAATGGAATTGTCATCTATGGTTGCTAAGCATATCCTATCCTGAGGCTTATTTCCTATTTTCATAACAAATAGGCCATTTCTCCTAACTCCCTTGCCTATGGTTTTACCATCCTTAATAATCTCACTACCCTCTTCGGAGAATATAACTTTATACTTATTATCTACCATTTGACTAATGCTAAGCAAGTTAAATCCTAAGTTATCTACATGCTCAACATTTCTAATAGTGAGGGAGTTTTGAGTGATCGTACCTTTGCCTATAATGTTGCCCTTAAGTTTGCTACCGAAAGTGACATTACCTCCGTTGTATGCTTTGTATGATGAGAAAAGACTTCGGTTACCCGTCATATGATTAGTGCATCCACTATCCTTGACCCATTCGTCAGGCTCCAAGTCGATTCCCAAGCATATCTCATGAGAAGCTTGAGCCATTAGGCATGTTTCGTCCTTGGGCTTCTTTTCTTCATCTTCACCGCTATCACTCCACGAGCCTCCTATGAAAGCTCGTTGGTTGTTGGATTTCGGTGGTTTGGGACACTCTCCTATGAAGTGATTAGGATCTCCACATCTAAAGCATTTCCTATCACTTGTCCCTTTCTTTTCAACTCGGTTCTTTTGTGATGTCTTCTTTTCATCACGAGGTTGTCTAACGAGCCTACCTCTTCTCCTAAAGAACTTTTTAAATTCCCTTACCGCTAACGCATATTATTCATCTTCACTATCGGAACTCGAACATTCCTCATCACTAGACTCCTTCTTGGCTTTCAATGCAATAGATCTAACTCTCTCGCTTTTGCCCTTAACTATATCGGAGTCTTTCTTGATTATCATCTCGTGAACCTTAAGTTTCCTATTAGTTCATCGAGCGATAGTGTTGCCAAGTCCTTTGACTCTTCTATGGTGGTGACCTTTGCTCTCCATTTAGGATGTAGAGCCCTAAGAAACTTCCTAACATAATTCTTGTTAGAATAACCTTCATCAAGAGCTTTAAGACTAGTGATAATAGTATTAAATCTAGCAAAAGCATTATCTATTAACTCATCTTCCGAAATGGAAAATTGTTCATATTGTTGAACAAGAAGATCTATCTTGTTCTCTTTGACTTGGTTATTACCTTGGTGAGTGACTAACAAAGTTTTCCAAATATCTTTTGCCGTATTACACATGAAAATTCTTTCAAATTACTTTTTGGGCAAAGCATTGTAAATCATCATTTTAGCCTCATTATTCTTGGCTAATTTCCGTTTAAGTTCATCACTTTGTTTATCATAAGAAACTATTTCATCCTTTTTAGTTACCGGATTCATTTGAATCGGTTGAAAGTCACCCTCGGTAATAACATGCCAAAGATCAATGTCTTTTGATTTCACATACGTTTCGAATCTTGTTTTCCAATAGATAAAGCAATCTGTTTCAAAAAGTGGTGGTCTTTGCATAGATTGCCCTTCTAGATATTTGTCGGAATCCATTGATCGATTTAAGTTTTAAAATACAATCTACTTTAAAATCTTGACTGACGTGGCTTCTGATACCAATTGTGGAAAACTAGAAGGGGGGGGGGGTTGAATAGTTTTACCGGTTTTTAAGTTCTTTTAACTTTTCTTAAAAACTTTGCTGTTGGAAACCTTTGATTCGATTCTTATGTGCAATCAAATAACACCAATATGAACTACACTCTAAACTAACTAATAATAAGTGATAAAAGTAAAGAGTAGAGATGGAAAGATCAAACCGGGACAAAAGGATTTATAGTGGTTCGGCTACGAAGCTCTTCTTCGCCCTACTCCACTCCCCGAGTACCACACTCGAGAGTTTCAAGCACTATGTCAACAACCTCCCTTAAGGCGGAGAAAACCGTACACGTCGCTTAACTTGTTTTCTGACACTAAGCTAGATGTCGAGTGCTAATCTTAGCTAGCACCAATCTACCACGATCTACATGATCAATCACTCAAGCCCAATGGCTTCAAGAGATCTCCAAGATCTCGACATGGTCACAATGATCAACACTCACTTGACTAACACTATCCTATTGACCCTTGATGTGACAACCGGTACTTTTTCACTAATATTTTAATAATAAATTTCTATTTATTATTGCACAACTGTTAAACTAAACAATTATATATCTACTTTGGGAAGAAAACCCGCACGCAGTAGTGTACAATAACTCGCCAAAATTATTTAAACTTATCAGTAAAAGTGAATTTATCATTTCCTAACAATTTCAGACACTAACGAATCAAAAACGAGAGGTTATCTTGTTTTTCCGAAAAACCGACACCACATGCGTACCGACACCACATTAGTAAAGGTTGGATTTTAAAATTTATTTTTATGAGTCGACAAAATTATTTTACATCAGTAACGAGAAAACGGCTCCAGAATTATATTTTTCAAGTTTACGTGAAAGTGCGTTACTGTAAATAAACCTTAATTAAACGTGACACGGGGTACACTCAATACACTAAAAGTTTAAAAACAAATAAAATTAAACACACTTATTCCCACACCATTACCCTCACGTGAGTTATCTGATCTTTTTTTTCCTGATCCCCTTTTCATCTTCTTCGATACACTCCAATACAAACCCAAATAAACCCTACCAAGGACTAGATCAAATGGAGATGCAAGAAACCCAATCTCTTCTTTATCTACTGCTTTCCTTTTCCCTATTACCTCTTCACCACACGCAACAATATTCCCTGGCTCCCTGCTATCTTGCATCACCATCAATCTAAAGATTTTAACACTTTTCTTACCTTCCCAAGCTTCATCGAGACTCAAACCCACTCCTCATGGTTCGAATATTCTTGAAATCAGGGCCAAGAAAGGAAGGTTAGCCAAATATGGTGAAACCTTATCCTTGAATGATCAAAAGTGAGTCAAGAGTTACCATGGATTACCCCTTTAAGAAGCTCGGTTCCAGGAGAGGCTATGTCACACCAAAAATCATACCACTCACCTTAAACAACATCTCTGTCGAGTAAAGCTAGGGAAGAAGGAAGGGTGTGGCTAGCTTGGAATCGAGTGGGATTTCTTGGGTGACTCTTGGATTCGATCTAACATCAGTTCTTTGTAAGGATTTTTTTTTTACTCAAACTTGTAATCCTTGCTTTCTTGTTGAAACACTCGAATGGTACATAAATCTGGTAATTTTTGTTTCCTGTTAGACCCTATCGAATGGATATCTATTCTTGTGATTTTTATTCACTCTTTGGATTATCAGTATATATATATATATATATATATATATATATATATATATATATATATATATATATATATATATATATGTGTGTGTGTGTGTGTGTGTGTGTGTGTGTGTGTGTAACGCCCCGTACCCGTTTAGACTAAAATTAAAAACTTTTGACGCGGAAACGTTTGACTAAAACGGACTTATACAAATTCTTCATTTAAATGACCAGAAACTATAACATTTACCCCTTTAAAATACTTGCAGGAACATATACTCGAAAACCCTTCAAAACATTTCACAATGTTTTATAACACAACTAACAACCCTTCTGTAACCGACGATACGCCGTATCCCAAAAAGGGATACGCCGTATCAAAACTGATAGACCATGCGCCGTATCAACCTGAAGTGATACGCCGTATCACCTTAAACCTCTTATACGCCGCATCTGATATATTAGATACGCCGCATCACCTTAAACTTCTGATACGTCGCATCTAATATACTAGATACGCCGCATCGACCAATTTAGACAGAACATCAGCAGGAAAACCTGCATATACTCAACTCACCACCCAAGCCACTTTGACACCTCAATTACAACACTATAACTTGTATCAAAACACTCACTTTACATTCAAAACCATATCAAACTATAATACACGGCAATTGACCCGTTAGACTCCAAAATGGGTACAAACACGCTTAAATCCAAACGCTCCTTTAAACATTCACTACAAACACTTAAAACACACTTGACGACTCGTTAGACCCCCAAACCGTTACCCGACCTTGACACACTTTATACGACTCATAAAATAGACTCTCGGGGTACAACTTTGACTCGAGCTCGGTATTCTACCTAGCTCCTAATGCTTGTTATCTCCCAAATCCATTTCCAATCCTCATGCTACAATCCAAGCCTTCCATTCCGCCGCACTTAAGCCTACAAAAACATTAACAACTAAAAGAATAAGCTTACGCTTAGTAAGTAACTCGTCATAAATCATATATCATACACATATTCCCACATAAGCGTCATAATCGCATAAAAGCCTCTAAGCTACCACATATCACTCATATCATACACAACTTCATAACATAACCACATTCATTCATCACAACCATAACCAACAACATACCTTAACTAATCCAAAGCCGATAACTAACATACTCCAATCCAAGGTCACTAGCCATCCATCCTTAGCTTACAACCATACTAGTCCAACTCTTATACACTTATACCACCACAATACATACATGATAAATACATACATAACACATGCTTTAGGGAGAGTTACTTACCTTAGCTCCACGCTAAGCACATAATCAATATCATCATCATCTATATCATCAACATCATCATCATCCTCATAAGCATCCTAAAACACATAATCATACATAACATATAATACATAATCATTAACTATAATCATGGTTAATACAACCATAACTAACCTCTAAACACTTCTAATCATCATATAATCATATATTGATTATATGATAATCAATCCCATCATTTAATAACTTAAACCCATTATAAACTCATCACATAATCATCATTAACTCTTAATTATCTTAAAACACCATTTACCCTTTAATCCCAAGTTAGGGTTCACAAACCCTAAATTCTTAATCACCAATTAAACTCTAATTAAACCTCGCGAACATCATACCCTATGTAAGAAACAAGTTATAGGCTTAACCCTTGAATTATCACCATTAAACCATCATCATCTCATCATCAAAAGCTCCATCTTCTTCCCTCTCTTCTCTCTATCTCGACATCACAGGAACACACAAGAATTGTGTGGAAATGTCTAGAACCCAACACATATAAACTAGCTGGGAGGGCATTTCTGTCATTTCTACCCATTTTAGGTCGATGCGCCGCATCTATCTTTTAGATGCGCCGCATCTACTGATGCTCCGTATCTATATTTTAGATGCTCCGCATCTACGCCTCACCAGACATGCACTTAAAAGACTCAACAACATATTCTTAGTCAAACATACTTAGGCTCGGGTCAACTTCATCTAGGGTGGGGTCCCAATATCCGGGAAACGGGTCTAACAATAATATATATATATATATATATATATATATATATATATATATATATATATATATATATATATATATATATATATATATATATGTGTGTGTGTGTGTGTGTGTGTGTGTGTGTGTATATGTTAAGTTGTGTTGGTTGTGGTGTGGCTTAAAAATAACTTTAGAAACTAGTTGTTGGCTCAAAACCTTGAAGTCTTGTCGTTGGATAGATTAGTCTTGGATTGGTTTGTCCCAAACGAGCTACTGTGATGATTTGATTTGCTCGAATGTTGTTGTTTTGGTCAAGAGCTACACTAGTCGAAACATAGTCTCTAAATTGTGCTCACAACATGTTTGTGTTTATGTCAAAAAGGGAATGTCAAACTTTAAAATGATTTGTGAGTGTTCATAAGTCCTAGGTTCGTGTGGTTTTGTTCATACGTTAGCTCATGTTCGTAATGGTGTTGTAGTCGAGTCGAGTAGTACTCAACCCGAAATTAAGCAAGACCATTCAAGTAACGTGAAGAACTCCAAAATTCTATTCTATATTGTGCCATGGTTGGTTAACACTTGTGTTGAGTCGACTTTACTAGTCGATTTGCAACACCATTCATAGGTGTCAATGTAGGGTATTCACAATGCAAGAAACACTTGTTTGAGGCCTTAGTATGGATCGAATGACAAAGAACTAGAGAGAGAAAGTGGGAACTTCTAGAGAGTGAGAACTATGTGTATATTAGCTTGAAATGTAGGGAAGTTCCAACCCTTCCCTTGCAAGGGAAGGGGTATTTATACATACTACTTAATATGCCCCTAGTGGGCTGTGGAGAGAGCTGACAGAGGGTAAAGACCCGACCCACTCCACAATACTAATTAATAACTAGTCTACTAATAATATTACTGATAATCCTACGAGCTATGATGAGCTAATAAGTACTCGGGGTGACCGAGTCTTCAGCTGAATATTCATATTCCTAACAATCTCCCCCTAAGGGAGGTCACCCCAGAAGTACTGTTCTGAATTTCAGCACTTCTTCCTTGGATCTTGACTTCATAGCTCGTAACCATTGATTCTTCAATTACATAGATCGTTGTGCAAACATTCGTGATCTTCAGATGACTTCTCTTTTGTCTTGGATGAACTTTGAGTAATCTTTGAAAGTATCATCCCACTTGAGTCTCCAAGTCATCTTTCAGTAGTAGGTCTCCATGTGATGAAATATACTTAGAGCCGACATGCTCACACGATATGGTGTCATGATCTTCAGCATCAGAGTTAGCAGAAGCTGTGTTGAAGGTCTTTTGGTTGATCATGACTTCTTTGATGATGATGTAGTAGAGTGAACATGTGGTGATGGATTGGCATCTTTTCTGCAACCAGCTACAACAGCAACCAGCTACAGCATTCCACTGCAACAACCGCCAGAGATTCCTGCATACGACAGTTAGCAATAATTCGACCGGTACTTACAAGTTTGGACTTCGAGATTGTTAACAGCATAGTGTGGAAACTCTCTCTAATCCTTACCAAGACCGTTCCTAATCGAAAACCCACAGAGGGCTTTTTAAGACTATGCCGTAGCATTTCAACGATTAGGTGAGTCGCTGGAGATCACTCCACGACTGTAGACCGGTTGAAACCGCCGCGACCACTAAGCGTAATCCACGAGGAATTACCGAAGTGACCTGCTTTCAGGGCTGCTTGATGTTGACCCTGGCAGGAATTTCCATTCAATCATTGAGAATTACATTTGTAAGGTCTCTCATGAATGTTCTGGCAGATTGCTAAGATCTGCGTAGGACTCATAAGTTTACAACTGGTGTCCTTAATGATGAACTACCAGTGTAGAAATAATCCGTGTTCCTATGAGATCTTATCCTGAATCTCGTGGTTCTAGACTCTATTGTGCGTTTTGATTTGGTGATCGGAGGCTGGAGAGGACTGCCACCTTTTCAATATCATCTGACTCGGAGCGAGAGAGATGATAGAAATGTATTGAACTCCGTGACAATTGAAACAAGAGTCCTTTGAGGGACCTTGAGTGGCTAGGGAGGGTTGTGCAGCGTATCACTGGGTCCATGATACTTTGTCTTCAATGCCAGCAATCAACTAAGTGATTCTGACAGCATATGTATTGACCCGGTTTCTGCCTAAGTTGTAAGGAGGCCTTCTTTCTTTTCACCCTTTATCTTTACAATTCTTTTTCATTCTTCAACCCCTTCAGTGCTTACCGAGACTTCATTACTAGAACCTTGTTGGGTTTGTTCCAGTACTAGCTCCATCTCAGTCGGCACTCTTCCCTAATTCACATTTCTCCTTTTTTAATCATACCTAAGGACTTCTACACTATCTAGTGGATTGTCCCTGGGCAGATCCCTCCGGCTCTGGCGGGATCGTGGGAACTTGAGCCTAACCTAACCATCCTTATAACTCCATGCATTAATTAAAATGGTCAGTCTTTGGTATTCTTCCACGATTGCCATAAAACCAAATCCTTGAAAAATCTCTCAAAGTGTTCATGATTCTGAAACACATTTTTGCAAACACTTGAGAGTTTTATATTTTTCAAATGCTCCCCCTCAACATGTGCTCGAATAATTGTTTTATAAATTTGCACATGTTAGGTAGAGCTCGCACTTTTTGAATTGATCAACTTTCAGTGAACATGACCGATTCGAGACACGCTTACATCACTGGTTAGACCAGCTTGAAATTATTACCCGTCCTGGTCAAGTCCATAGAAAGTTTCTCGAAACGGTACACTCTACTCAGACACATCCTTTTCGAGACACGCTTACATCACTAGTTAGACTAGCTTGAAATTATTACCCGGCCAGGATATGTCCTTTCGATTCATGACAGTATATGTTTCGTCAATTCATTTGTTAAGTCTGAGTCACGATCTCATGTTATGCCAAATTCTTTGCTCCCCCTCAATAAGTGCATTGGTATACAAAAGAGTTTAGCACTTACTGGAGAGCTTACATTCACATCCAAAACATTTTGCTCCCCCTCAATATGTGCATTGATATATAAAATGGTTTAACACATACGGGAGAGCTTGCATATATGTTCAAATCATCACATTTTATCAGATTTCATATTTAAATCACATTCTCTCCCCCGATCAAAAATTTCAAACCAATTGAGATTTGTGATCCCAATTGATTTAAATAAGTTAGAAAAATGTGAGAGAAAATGTGTCCGATTTAATGTTTTCTGATAATGGAACATACTATGCTCCCCCTTAATCTAAGAGGGAGATTCACTGCTTATTATGCACAAAGTGATTATTATGACACAAATGATATTGACCTTTTCGCGCAGACGATGTAATCATCCGCTTTTCTGAGTGAGTCAGTGGTCAACATCGATTATCCATCCACCAACAAAAACGTCCAAGTATTGTAGATCCCCACTTGGCGAGATCGGAACAAATATTGCTTTGTTTCACTGAAGGTGGTGGTGGTGATGAAGGTGTTGTTGTTGTTGTTGCTGCCGATGTTGTTGTCGTGGTGAATTCTGAGCCAATCAATAGAGTTTGAACGTCTGATCAAATGGTTAGAATGGGAACTGGCACATTCATTTTGGCCATGGAATCTGCATAAGAATATCAACACAGATATACATACATACAGATACACTATTCCTTAATAGCTACCCTTCAGCAGCTTGCCACATTATAATACCAAGTTCATCTTATAATCAAACCACAATCAGGAACTACGTCAAACCACTATCTAGCATGAAGAGCAAATAGCAATCATGAACATGGCCATTCACACGGATTTCAATATTCAATTCAGGATCTTAGGAACATGATTCTAACATAATAGCAATCTACCTAAGCGAATCCTGAGAACATATGCACAATATCAACAACAATTAAGCAGCAATCGACTACCAAGAGTCACACAACATTTGAAACTCATTCATTCAGATCATACAAATGTCATTGGAGTATTCAAAAACATCAAACATAACTGGTTTTTCTAACTTCTTTTAGGTTTTGAGTCTTAAGGTGTTTAGGGGATTATACGAGGATTCCAAAGTAACATAAATGAACCTTCTAGATACATAAAGCTAGGAAACTATAAGCAAATTGCACATAATGTCCTAAACTTTCTAGCAACTAACACGTTTGGCCATTTGATATAAAGTTTTAGCAAGATCCTCTTCAACTAATTCCCCATTAACTACAAAACCATTTCTAACAAGTATGATTAAACCAATAAATCCGTTTGATGATATAAAATTTGAATTCACTCTCCCCCTCAATCAATGACCTAGTTAAAGATTTGTAGTCGTTGATTGAGTGACAAATTTTATGCATAATCCAAGTATAAACAAATTTCATACAACACATAATCACCAAGTGTCTCACAAATAATTTTCAGAAGAATCATTGAATGAAAACTATTTGTATACAAAGAAGATTTCTCTTCCTTTACCAGAAATGATGCACTGAAACGTACATCAGATCGAAGAAACATGGATATAAAGTAATCCATGCCCAGGTGAACATCACCCAGTTGAAGGAACAGCCGTCTTTTTGGCGACGTGCTTTCCCCATTTTGAAGCTCGGGTTGCTATCTAAAGTAATAGCAAGCCATTTAGACATGTTTTAACCATCCATTTTAACTTCTGCTCGAGCTTCATTTAAAGACCCGTGCCATTATTGAATGACATTTCTAAGTCCGTAAATGTTATCGATAAACAGAAGACATGCCTAGGTGAAACTATTTTTGGTATTTTCTATTTTTCTGATTTTTATGGTTTTTCTTGGTTTCAATATTTTTCTATATACAATTTTCTGGCTCTATAATTTTCTATTTACAGCATGATTTAAGATATGTACAAACTATATTATTCAGTTTAAGACGATGATGAAATGAATACCGAAATGAGGATACGTTCAATATGTTGTAGAAATATGTGGTCAATCATCTCTTAAACTTTCACCACCAAAGCTTTCGAGGCTCCTGAACAATCGACGGAACTTGAGCCTTCCCAATGTACAGCTTTGATAGCTTCCCCCCAAACCGACAATCTTCATACTGAGCAGAATCTAAGCTCTCTTTCAAGCTTACATAAGGTAAGTGTACAGCGGAAACCGTAGCAAACCACATCAAGTATTACTGCTCCTTTTTAAGAATAATCATCGTGATTCTCCGTTCGGGGATCCTCAAATAGATCAGCAACGAATCATCTCACATTTGAATAATTCTTCTCACATTTCTTCCCGCTGAAGATTGAAGAAATGCCTACCAGCAGTATCCAGAGACCACTTCCCCCCAAGTAGTTGAAGAAATTCAAACAGTCTCATTGTATGAAGCCCGAAAACCCGAAGTACACACTCAATCCCATTAATGAAGTCGACAATGCATCATCAAGATCAATAAAGACCCGAAAATCCCCTTATCTCCTTTCAGGACATTGCAGATGAGAATTGTTACACCAAATTCAGCTAAGTCCCGAGTGTAAGCAATTTATCCCGTATGTAGTCGACATGATAACACCAAGACAGTACCATAATAGCTACTGAGTACCGGATGTACACATTTCCTTCAGTAGGATACCGACTAACCATAGGAACCATCATACAATTGTGTACCTCTTTTATCATCAGAAACTGACATTCTCTTCCCACACTTAGTTGGAATGACACACCAGAAAGAACGAGTTAGAACACTGATTTTCTCTGCGGTTATGACATTTGTCTTCCTGGAATAATCTTCAATTGAGAAGAAGTATAAAGCCCATCATGTGTACTCATTGTGCATTCAGATGTATGTCTCCTTCCCCTTGCTGGTTTTGATACCTCAGAATCAGCAACATATTTTACGAACATATTCTTGAAATCTTGTGAGAAGAACAACTTAGGCTCAAGTAGATCAAGTGAGAATTAACCGCTGCCGAAACTGTCACTGACTATCTTTATCAACCCTCAAGTAGGCCTTATGATGAGATAACTGATGGAGCAAACCCGATATACCAAACTTGAGCCTGAAGATAGAATTCCCCATTCTTGTGACTTACGCTTGCACTAATGTTGGAAGAACGGTGTAGAGAATTAGTGCTCCAAGCAAATCTCTAAGTACTAAATAACCAACCAAGGTATGAGACATTAACACCTCTTACGATTATCCACAACGACATCGGCGTGTGACACTGAGTACTACAACGTAACTCCTTTAAGTGATAGTTACCCCGACGACTGGTAACTAGATAACCTAAGACTTCAACTTAAATCTTAAGCACGAGCAAGTTATCATAGAAAGTCATGCATCCAACCAACCCCGACTTCAAGATAGGATAAGATCACGCCTTTGAGGAAGTCAACTTCAATCTCGAATAAGTGATACCTAATCAACTCCATGGTCACAATTAGATGCCCAGCTCAAGTGAGTGAACCAACAACCAAGTATACATCGAATCACTTGTTCACACTTCTCCCCCTCAAAGATTGCATACGAGGATGCCATCTTTGATTGAGCAAGTGCATATGAGGTTGATCCACTGTTCACACTTCTCCCCCTCAAAGATTGCATACGAGGATGCCATCTTTGATTGAACAAGTGCATATGAGGTTGATCCACTGTTCACACTTCTCCCCCTCAAAGATTGCATACGAGGATGCCATTTTTGATTGAGTGAATAAACGTCCAATCGGATGGAAGTAGATCCACTTGATATCTGAATAAGCATGGAGCAAGTATGAAGCCTTTTGATGAGAATAGTCAGAAACATGGAGAGTCGTATGACCACTTCTCAAATCTCAATCACCAAGTAGTTTATTCACCTTTCTCCCCCTCAAAAATTGCATATGACGGTCAACTGCCATTTTTGATAGAGCAGGTGAATAAGAATATACTCCAATGTACGTTTATCTCCTTTGGTGACTGAATGAGCATTTGAAGAACATGAAGCTTGATAAGAATGGTCATAAATAAGAAGATTCCTCTTCTTCCGAAGATATAGCGCACTCAAGCGTACGCCTTTCTTTTCTTTGATGAACGGGGCCTGAAGAGATGTCAGCAGACGCCATTATGAAAACATTGAGACCCGAGGCTTGAACTGCATTGTTCAAACGTCATAGTCATTGAAGAACGAGGCCTGAACTGATGTGTACAGACGTCATTAATGATTCCCCTCATATGTTGTGAGCAGCCTGTGTCCAAATGTCAAAGGACGATCCGTACGACCTGCATTTGAAAACAGACGAACGAAGAGAATTTGGAGAGCCGGATCCCCAATTAAGGTTGGGTTCCAGTTGGTTAGTGCAAACAATCTTTGGGGCTGCTGAAACCATAGGTGCCTTGGTTTTAACAATAGGGGCAACACTAGTAGATGCAATGGACCTAGTTAAGGGACATTGTGTATCTAAAGGGATAACTCTACCAGTAGGCTTCCATTCCTTAACAGGCACTACTCTAGGAATTGTAATCCTTGTTAAAGGGCAATGTTCCCCTAGTGTGAATGTTCGGCCCGTGGGCTTCCACTGAAAGCCCACATTGGTAAACATTTTCCCTGTAGGTTTCCAAGATTGCTTCATTTGTCTAGCTCTCCAAACTTTCCTAACTGGGGTTTTTTTGGACGACTTCAGAAATTTCATAACACATTTATCATGATTACACGAAATTATGCATTCATTACATGTTTTGCAAAGTGAATTTGGATTCGAATTATGATTCCTTTTGTTCAAATCTGACTTGTTGTTTCTCATGTGGTCTTCTACTTTCCTTTTAGGAACACTTTTAGCTAGTGAAATCCTAGAATTCTTTATGTTTCTCCTAGGTTTTGACTCGCTAGCTTTAGTGTCACTATTAACTCCTGTAGAAGGACTGATGGGAATCTTAGTCTTTTTCACTTCTAGTTGCTGAACATGTTTTGATGTGTTGGGATCTGAAGTTTCCAAGGATACCTCAAAGGTTACATGCTTGTTCTTAATTGTGGATGATGATGCAACTATTCTATCTCTTTGGTTGTGAGACTTAGGGCCCGTGCCAATGGCATATTCTAACTGTTCCTGGATCCTTTTTGTGAGGACGCAGGCATAACCTACTGCCTTATCGAGTGGTTTTCCTATTCTGTCCTCTTCCACAACCTCACGAAGAGTGTCAAGTCCATCCCTAAGGTGACAGAGATACATTTGATGGACAGGTCTGTTGTTTCTCATGGGAAATGGAATAGGCCCCACATCAACATCATGCATTTTACAAGCAGAGACCTTTGATGCAACACAATTACAAGTGGTACTTGGCATTTTACCTTTCACCCGAGCCTTAAGATTCTCAATTTCATTTGTCAAAGAGGTTATTTGATCATTGTGATTGCTTCTTGTAACTTTAATAGAATCATATAACTCTTTGAAATGTTGTTTAACCTTTGAATTTTCTTCTCGATAACACTCATTTTCATAATGTAACTTATTTATGGTGTTTTGATATTGAAAATTCTGAGAATCTGAAGACGAAGGTTTATTGGTGCCATACACTTCACACTTGTTGGATTTCAATTGGGCAATTTGGGCCCTCAGCAGTCGAATCGTGTTCGTGTGAGCTTGAATTGTCTCATCTCGTTTGCTTAATTCAAAATAAGTATCAAATTCAGGAGCATCCAAGGATGTCTTGTCATTTGATATTTTATGTTTTTCATTTAAATGTTGATGTTTCAATTGCAAATTAAGATATTCAACTTCTAATTTTGAAAAACGTTTAACCATATTATCATGGTCATCATTTTGAATTTTTTCAAGCAATTTTAAATTCTCCCCCTCAAGCTCAACAACACGATTCTGGGTGACATTTAACGCAATAGCATACTCATTAAATTGACAAGCAGACAATGCAGAATCAGTGACAGTGTAAAATACATCTTGTGCAATACATTTAGCAATCAAGTTGTCATTAGTAATGAGTATGTTTTTTCTTTCAATCTCTCGACTCTTAAGTTCTATTGCATATTCATTCACCTCATTTTTCATATCTTTAAACACTACTTCCATTTCTTTTATTTCGGCTTTAAGGGCAGTTTGCAACCCTTCAAAGTGTTCTTTAAGTAGTTTAAAGAATGGCATGACCTCAGTTAAGTAACACCTTTTAGCATGTTCAAAACACCTTTCCCCCTCAGTAATACCGGAGGGTGTGATTCTCTTCTTGCATGTTTTATCGAAATCAGCAAATAGTTGCCAAAGCACATATAAGCTAATAAAGGTTTTACATTCAGTGGGAAGAGATAAAGGCACCAAATTCCTAGGTGTATTGGGAGGATACACTGTTATGGACGCAACTTTTCTAATGAGGGGGGTGTTGGCCTTAAGTTTTTCTACCTTAAGTTTTTCATTATCTTGTTTCCAGAATATCTGTTCAGGTGTTAACTTCTTTTGAGGAGCAAACACAGTCAAACGATTTTCCTCACTATAGTCATGGGGTTTGATTATTATTCGTCTGACTATGCACTCGGGATCCCTCATTTTCTCATTCATTCTAACCCTTGTTCTCTCACTTAACTCATCCTCTTATTCTGTGTAGATATGCTCAGGCGGGTCATGATTAGGCATAAACATCACATTAGAATCATTTAATGCAGGTTGGGCTATCTTAGCAATTTCATGAATAGCTAATTTAGATTTACCTACATTACTTTCACTATGCTTGTCACTTAACTTTCTGTGCTTATACATCATTTGGGCAGTCTGTCTGGTTTGGTCTTGTGTGTACAACTTATCTTCAAGCTTATTTTTTAACGTCTTGAGTCTAGAGAAATCATTTAAAAGTGTTGTTTCTTTTTGTTTGAATTCTAGCTTAAGTGTAGTTATACACTTTTGAACTTCCTGTTTCTGTTTGACAGACTGTTCTAGCTGACTTTTCAAAGAACTCAACTCTAATTTTAATGTTTCTTCTCTTACTCTAGACTCTTTAATAAGTGTACTCATTTGACCTTCTAATTTCTGCTCACGTTCATTAAGCTCAAACTTAGCACGCTGTTCATACATAGCCACTTGTTCTTTATAAATGTTTAGTCTAGTGATCAAGTTATCATCAGGGACAAATACAGTGTTCTCATGCAGCACATAATCATCATTTAGAACAGAAGATGCACAACTAGGTACAACAGACGCTTCGTTGTGATTCACATATTGTTCATATGGGAAAACATTGCTATTTCCCATATTAGCAATATCTGACTTAACAACGTTTGTCTGTTGTACTTTGTCGGGAATCTTCTGTTCATGCAACACATTATCATTATTAATGACAGAAGATACCCCATTAGGTTCAGCCGACGCTTCGTTGTGTTTCTCATGTTGCACGTTGTTCCTAACAGTATCTGACTCAACAACTTTTGTCTGTGGCTGATGAAGCTCTTTCTCTTGAGAATTCGGGCACACAAAGTCTCTATTGGCACCAACATAGTCAAACACGTTTATCTGTCGAACATCTTTGGGAATCTTTTGTTTGTCAATCATGTTGTACAATCTGAGTATCTCTGATATAGCAGAATCTGAAGTATTTGACATGATATTAACGTGCACGGGATTTTACAATTCTATGATTTAAACCGAGAAATAGATTCTTTCGCGGGGTTTTACAAAATCAAGAATAAACCGTGGAATGATGCTTGATATGTGTTATGATGAAGGTCTGGTAGACTTGTTGATCTGATTGGTATGGTTGTTGCAAGTTATTATGGCAAAATTTTGGTCTGAAAAACTTAGAAACTCAATAACTTCATTCTGGAGCGATTTCAGGCTTCGAAAGTTGGGTTGAATGAATAAATTCATTCAACGTGTCCTTCTCCTCGGTCTCACGGTCGTTTTGACAGGTGTTTCGCTGAAAACGGAGTTACGGTTCAAAAGTTATGGCCGTTTGAAGTTTTGACGTAAAAAGTCAACTTTGGTCAAACCGCATTTATGATCAATCAGACAAACCGCATTCGTGATAATTCAGACAAACCGCGTTCGTGATTATTCAGACAAACCGCGTAGACACAAACCGCATACACACCTCAGAGACAAACCGCGTAGACACAAACCGAGTTCACGCTGCAGAGACAAACCGCGTAGACACAAACCGAGTTCACGCTGGAGAGACAAACCGCGTTGACACAAACCGAGTACACGCTGCAAAGACAAACCGCGTAGACACAAACCGAGTTCACGCTGCAGAGACAAACCGCGTAGACACAAACCGCGTACGCGCCTTAGAGACAAACCGCGTAGACACAAACCGCGTATGCGCCTTAGAGACAAACCGCGTTGGCACAAACTTCCAAACACGTCGCTTTCAATGCTGTTTGTCCTTTTGCCTAAACTAGTAATAGGACAAGCCGCGTTCTCGATGTGACACAAACCGCGTTCAAGAACACGTCCAAAATACACAAACCGCACCCAAGAACACTTGGATAAAAACACTCGAATCACCCAAAAATACCACACAAACCTTAAATCTGTGAATCCAAGCACCAAATACTACTCTTATACTATTCCTAATCTAGAAAGTACAAGGTATAACAACTTCTAATCACTAAACAAAGCACAAAATGAAATTTATGTAACTTATCAAATCGAACTAAAAAGCCTCAAAAACTAAACAAATCCGTGAATACCAACTCTCATGGACCTAACCATGGCTCTTGATACCAATTGTAGGGTATTCACAATGCAAGAAACACTTGTTTGAGGCCTTAGTATGGATCGAATGACAAAGAACTAGAGAGAGAAAGTGGGAACTTCTAGAGAGAGAGAACTATGTGTATATTAGCTTGAAATGTAGGGAAGTTCCAACCCTTCCCTTGCAAGGGAAGGGGTATTTATACATACTACTTAATATGCCCCTAGTGGGCTGTGGAGAGAGCTGACAGAGGGTAAAGACCCGACCCACTCCACAATACTAATTAATAACTAGTCTACTAATAATATTACTGATAATCCTACGAGCTATGATGAGCAAATAAGTACTCGGGGTGACCGAGTCTTCAGCTGAATATTCATATTCCTAACAGTCAAGTTCCACAATGAACTCGAGACTAAGTCTCGCCCACTCTAGCGACTCAAACTATTTGTCAAAACTTTGTTTCGAGCTCGGCATTTGCCAAAAACCTACTCGATACTGTGAGCAAATAGACTTTCCAATACTAGTGCTAAAAACCACTTTTGTTGTCTACTGGAAATTATTTCCAGCGTGGGAAATGGAAGCACAACAAATGGGAAAGAGTTGGACTCTATTTCACAACCAAAACTTAGACAGTAGGACTTTGGGCCAAAGCCCAACTACAACTTGAATTGTTAAAAACTGTTGGACTCCCTTCTGTCCTTCAAACAAGCCGCAACCCATGAACACTAAAGGCCCAAAAATCACTAGCCTGTTTCACTGTTTTATGTGGGCCGCAGCCCCTTTTCCCCCTCCTCGACACACACGTAACGTCTATAATAACTCAATGATTTTATTGATCTAAGGGTCATTTAAAAATATACACGACGACTACATATAAAAAGAACTCGACAAAAATTAAATATCGCAACTTAAAGTTTAAACAATTATTACAAGTCTTTCGGATAAAATTATAAACACGACACGATCTTGTGAAATGAGAACATTGCGAGACGCTTGATTTCAAACATTTGATTTTTAAACAATATGTATATATGCGACGTGAAAATGTTTAACAAGTAAAAACATGAACTTTTACTAATAGTAACTTAATTTTTACAGGCAAATATTTAGAAAATTAGAATCCATATACTAGTTAAATGTTTTTCCTAACTTACAACTCAAATCGGTCACGTAAAAACATATACAGATTACATAAAAAAAAAAAAAAAAAAAAAAAAAAAAAAAAAAAAAAAACGAAACGATTATTTTCTTTTAAACTCCAAACTTATTAAAACAACGTTTTCTCGCAACATAAGTTATAACTCACCATATGTTGGTGAAACCTTTTCAACTAAACATTTTCTCCACAAGGACCATATGTATATATATATGAAAGGATATATACACACGTACATTCACTTAACATACTCATATGTCGTTCACATTGACATTCAATAATCGTTATCCTTCGTGCGTATCTTTCCGATCATCTTTAAAGCAAGAATCGTTATTCCTATTCTTTTGTACGTTCGTACAACCCGATGAGCCAATAACTTCAAATGTTAAAAACATGGTTTTAACCTAAATGCTGCCACACCAGCAACACCAACATGAACTTTTGAAATAATTGAAATCCTTGAACTTGAATTGTGAACTAAAACAAGCCTTACTAATCTAGGTCGCGTGTCGGTGCTGAACCCTGTCTGAACTATTTTGTGATCTGACTGCTATTTACCAAGGTGAGTTCATGGCCCCTACTTTTATTGACTTTTAAACTGTTTCCGGGGGAGAATACATGCTCTTTTTAATTTAACTCGATGACTGTTTATTTGGAGAAATGCGAACTTTTTAGTTAAGATATGACTGTTTGGCTAAAATACTAGATTGTTCATGCGAATGCGTTATATGTATACACACACACACATAGACCAGGGGTACTGGACAAGACCGGGCGTAACGGTCACATACCGGGCGTAACGGTCACATTACCGGGCGTAACGGTCATACTACCGGGCGTACTGTTCATTACGAGCGTACCGCTTAACTGAATTTTATAAACTGGTGTTCTATATTCATGAATATTTAAACCTATGAACTCACCAACCTCGTGTTGACACTTTTAGCATGTATTTTCAGGTTAAGGCGATAATCTAGTGGTGAAGGCTTTCGGCAGGGCATGGCATGGTCATAGAAGACTCTGATATAATTGGGACCACATGAAATCTTTTATGGGCTTATATTTCCGCACCAATTTTTGAAATGTTGTAAACAATTCTCTTTTGAATATGAAATCTATTTAAATAATTGAGGTAAAACCATTCTTTATACTTTGTGTTGTGATACCAATTTAGTAGCACCCAAACATGTATGCTTCCGCTAAAACCAGATTTTGGGGTGTTACAGATTGGCATCAGAGCCTTGGTTATAGAGAACTGGGTATTTTTCAAACCTAGACTATAACTACTTTTACAAAAACAAAACCCTATGACCGCCACATGCCTGCCTGCCAAGCCGGTTGCCTTAACTACTGTTTTACTTAACACAACTATATGCTATGCTTTACCGTTTGATGATTTATATCATACATGACTTACACTATATACCAAAAGTATTTTTCAACATACTTATATATGCATACCGCGTTTGTCACAACTTACCTTCCCCGACACAATTTCACTACCTGACTCCGAGTTCGAACGCTCGCTCAATTCTTTTGAAACAACTAATTTACCGACATCAAGAAATCCATCAAATCCATTTGGTTACGATCGCAACCTATCGCCTTAAAACATGTTTTCTCGAGACATGTACTTGTAGGACGCATCACTATTAGGTCTCACTCTTCCGTCATTATTCAGAAAGGACATGTCGATTGGGAAGCAAGACCTAGTCTCCGCAGCTACGTGATGACTATTAATCTATGACAAGTGTGATTGTCTATTCAATTGCGCCTCTTCTTTCTTGTTGATTTTTCCGCGTATTTTACTTGTGATGGTTGTACCCCCGTGTGATACAGTTCTCTTCATTTGAAACCTCATTCGTTGTCATCTTTTACGATATAGATAAATGGCTCCTACAAGAAGAACAACCAGGACCGCACGTGGTCGACCTGCTGGGAATGGAGCAAACCCACTTATTGTGAATCAAGCTATGCTAGATCAGTTGGTTAATGACCGTGTGACAGCAACACTGGCTGCAACGAATGTAAACAACTCGACTACTAATGTCGGAACCTCAAGACCTGCAAACAACAACAACCGCGACTGCACCTATCAGGAGTTCCGAAGGACCATGACTGGAGGTCTTGGAGGAACCGAGGGAGCTGTTGATTTGGTCAGATGGATTGAAAGGCTGGAGACTTTGTTTCGAATATGTTGTTGTGCGGATGAAGACAGGGTTAAGTATGCATCGCTCACCTTCTCGGATGCTACTCTAACCTGGTGGAACGACTATCTGAAGTCTGTGGGCATTGATGCCGCATACGCAATGCCATGGGAAAATTTCAAGGAAATGGTGCTAAAAAAGTATTGCCTTTGCAACGAAGTTAAAAAGTTGGTGGTCGAGTCTTGGAACCACAAGGTGCAGGGTACCAACATTGCTGCATACAACCAATGCTCTCAAGAGTTGGCTCTGCTATGCCCTGAGATGGTCCAAACTGAAGCTCGCTTACTGGAGAGATACATTGGAGGATTAGCCCCATACCTTAAGGGTAAGGACACTACCACCAAGACTGCCGATCTCCATAAGACTATGGATGTGGCCAACAAGCTAATGGACGAAGTAATCGAGAATACCACCGAGAAGGTGATTGACAACAAAAGAAAGTGGGAAGATCACTTCAAAAACAACAACAACGATGGTCCGAACAAGCGACAAGAAGTGGTCAAGGTCTATGCTGCCGTCACCAGTGAAAAGAAAGGTTATGTAGGGACGTTACCCAAGTGCAACACGTGCCCGTTTCATCACAATGGGCCTTGCCCCATTCAGTGCGGGAGCTGCAAGAAGATCGGTCACCAAGCCAAGGATTGCAAAGCTCATACTCTAGTGATAAACCCGAATATCACTGTCACGTGATTTGAGTGCGGAGTAATTGGGCACTTCAGGAGTGAGTGCCCAGAAATGAGGAATAAAAATGAAGGAGTTCGCCAGGATCCTAACGACGTTAAGGGTAATAACGATGGTTGATGAAAGAGTTCCCTGCTTCGCATAATAAGACCTAAGTCTAGACCTTCTTGGATTGTATTTCCTCGAGTATTTGTATTTTCTTAAAGATTTTCTTTTCATTGCATTGTATGGATATTCATCTAATGAATTCCCGAACTTATGTGTCAAGGTGTTATGATAACTTCTTTTCGTTACGCTCGCTGTCGTGCCAACCATATTTGAAACTTTCTGCAAGCTATTATGCTATCATTTTATATACGGCCGTGCACTTTTATAAACTATTTTGATTTCTAATAGAATGGCCAATACTGTTTCAAACTCAATACTACCTTGACTAAACCAGACATGGCATCATCAATCCTCAATTGAACATAGCCTGATCACCTATGTTTAATTCAGGAAAAATCATGCTATGATGGGAATAGTCACCTCAAGAACCTTGTACTTCAAAGCGAACAATTCACATCTCAACTGTCAAAGCTCAACAAATTTTCGAAAAGGTCTCGAATTCATATGGCAACGTGAAAACAAAATCAAGCGTAAATGCCCTCAATTTTTCTCAACTCTGTCGGGTAACTCTAAGTGAAAACCGAGGACGGTTTTCCTTCTAAGGCGGGAAGGATGTGACAACCGGTACTTTTCCACTAATATTTTAATAATAAATTTCTATTTATTATTGCACAACTGTTAAACTAAACAATTATATATCTACTTTGGGAAGAAAACCCGCACGCAGTAGCGTACAATAACTCGCCAAAATTATTTAAACTTATCAGTAAAAGTGAATTTATCATTTCCTAACAATTTCAAACACTAACGAATCAAAAACGAGAGGTTATCTTGTTTTTCCGAAAAACCGACACCACACGCGTACCGACACCACATTAGTAAAGGTTGGATTTTAAAATTTATTTTTATGAGTCGACAAAATTATTTTACATCAGTAACGAGAAAACGGCTCCAGAATTATATTTTTCACGTTTACGTGAAAGCGCGTTACCGTAAATAAACCTTAATTAAACGGGACACGGGGTACACTCAATACACTAAAAGTTTAAAAATAAATAAAATTAAACACACTTATTCCCACACCATTACCCTCACGTGAGTTATCTGATCTTTTTTTTCCTGATCCCCTTTTCATCTTCTTCGATACACTCCAACACAAACCTAAATAAACCCTACCAAGGAGTGGATCAAATGGAGATGCAAGAAACCCAATCTCTTCTTTATCTACTGCTTTCCTTTTCCCTATTACCTCTTCACCACACGCAACAATATTCTCTGGCTCCCTGCTATCTTCCATCACCATCAATCTAAAGATTTTAACACTTTTCTTACCTTCCAAGCTTCATCGAGACTCAAACCCACTCCTCATGGGTCGAATATTCTTGAAATCAGGGCCAAGAAAGGAAGGTTAGCCAAATATGGTGAAACCTTATCCTTGAATGATCAAAAGTGAGTCAAGAGTTACCATGGATTACCCTTTAAGAAGCTCGATTCCAGGAGAGGCTATGTCACACCAAAAATCATACCACTCACCTTAAACAACATCTCTGTCGAGTAAAGCTAGGGAAGAAGGAAGGGTGTGGCTAGCTTGGAATCGAGTGGGATTTCTTGGGTGACTCTTGGATTCGATCTAACATCAGTTCTTTGTAAGGATTTTTTTTTACTCAAACTTGTAATCCTTGCTTTCTTGTTGAAACACTTGAATGGTACATAAATCTGGTAATTTTTGTTTCCTGTTAGACCCTATCGAATGGATATCTATTCTTGTGATTTTTATTCACTCTTTGGATTATCAGTATATATATATATATATATGTATATGTTAAGTTGTGTTGGTTGTGGTGTGGCTTAAAAATAACTTTAGAAACTAGTTGTTGGCTCAAAACCTTGAAGTCTTGTCGTTGGATAGATTATTCTTGGATTGGTTTGTCCCAAATGAGCTACTGTGATGATTTGATTTGCTCGAATGTTGTTGTTTTGGTCAAGAGCAACACTAGTCGAAACATAGTCTCTAAATTTTGCTCACAACATGTTTGTGTTTATGTCAAAAAGGGAATGTCAAACTTTAAAATGATTTGTGAGTGTTCATAAGTCCTAGGTTCGTGTGGTTTTGTTCATACGTTAGCTCATGTTCGTAATGGTGTTGTAGTCGAGTCGAGTAGTACTCAACCCAAAATTAAGCAAGACCATTCAAGTAACGTGAAGAACTCCAAAATTCTATTCTATATTGTGCCATGGTTGGTTAACACTTGTGTTGAGTCGACTTTACTAGTCGATCTGCAACACCATTCATAGGTGTCAAGTTCCACAATGAACTCGAGACTAAGTCTCGCCCACTCTAGCGACTCAAACTATTTGTCAAAACTTTGTTTCGAGCTCGGCATTCGCCAAAAACCTACTCGATATTGTGAGCAAATAGACTTTCCAATACTAGTGCCAAAAACCACTTTTGTTGTCTACTGGAAATTATTTCCAGCGTGGGAAATGGAAGCACAACAAATGGGAAAGAGTTGGACTCTATTTCACAACCAAAACTTAGACAGTAAGACTTTGGGCCAAAGCCCAACTACAACTTGAATTGTTAAAAACTGTTGGACTCCCTTCTGTCCTTCAAACAAGCCGCAACCCATGAACACTAAAGACCCAAAAATCACTAGCCTGTTTCATTGTTTTATGTGGGCCGCAGCCCCTTTTCCCCCTCCTTGACACACACGTAACGTCTATAATAACTCAATGAATTTATTGATCTAAGGGTCATTTAAAAATATACACGACGACTACATATAAAAAGAACTCGACAAAAATTAAATATCGCAACTTAAAGTTTTAACAATTATTACAAGTCTTTCGGATAAAATTATAAACACGACACGATCTTGTGAAATGAGAACATTGCGAGACGCTTGATTTCAAACATTTGATTTTTAAACAATATGTATATATGCGACGTGAAAATGTTTAACAAGTAAAAACATGAACTTTTACTAATAGTAACTTAATTTTTACAAGCAAATATTTAGAAAATTAGAATCCATATACTAGTTAAATGTTTTTCCTAACTTACAACTCGAATCGGTCACGTAAAAACATATATAGATTACATTAAAAAAAAAAAAAAAAAAAAAAAAAAAAACGAAACGATTATTTTCTTTTAAACTCCAAACTTATTAAAACAACGTTTTCTCGCAACATAAGTTATAACTCACCATATGTTGGTGAAACCTTTTCAACTAAACATTTTCTCCACAAGGACCATATATATATATATATATATATATATATATATATATATATATATATATATATATATATGAAAGGATATATACACACGTACATTCACTTAACGCTAACATACTCATATGTCGTTCACATTGACATTCAATAATCGTTATCCTTCGTGCGTATCTTTCCGATCATCTTTAAAGCAAGAATCGTTATTCCTATTCTTTTGTACGTTCGTACAACCCAATAAGCCAATAACTTCAAATGTTAAAAACATGGTTTTAACCTAAATGCGGCCACACCAGCAACACCAACATGAACTTTTGAAATAATTGAAATCCTTGAACTTGAATTGTGAGCTAAAACAAGCCTTACTAATCTAGGTCGCGTGTCGGTGCTGAACCCTGTCTGAACTATTTTGTGATCTGACTGCTATTTACCAAGGTGAGTTCATGGCCCCTACTTTTATTGACTTTTAAACTGTTTCTGGGGGAGAATACATGCTCTTTTTAATTTAACTCAATGACTGTTTATTTGGAGAAATGCGAACTTTTTAGTTAAGATATGACTGTTTGGCTAAAATACTAGATTGTTCATGCGAATGCGTTATATGTATACACACACACACATAGACCAGAGGTACTGGACAAGACCGGGCGTAACGGTCACATACCGGGCGTAACGGTCACATTACCAGGCGTAACGGTCATACTACTGGGCGTACTGGTCATTACGAGCATACCGCTTAATTGAATATTATAAACTGGTGTTCTACATTCATGAATATTTAAACCTATGAACTTACCAACCTCGTGTTGACACTTTTAGCATGTATTTTCAGGTTAAGGCGATAATCTAGTGGTGAAGGCTTTCGGCAGGACATGGCATGGTCATAGAAGACTCTGATATAATTGGGACCACATGAAATCTTTTATGGGCTTATATTTCCGCACCAATTTTTGAAATGTTGTAAACAATTCTCTTTTGAATATGAAATCTATTTAAATAATTGAGGTAAAACTGATGAACTCAAATAAGTACATTTTATTACTATCATTTATCCTATTAATTTGACTTGTTTTACTATATTATGTATGAGGATTGATACTTAATCGTTTACTTTTGTAATTCTCAGGTAAAAACAAGCATTTGGTGAAACTTAGCGATTTTGGACTAATTATGGAGCAAAACATGCAAGAAGTTAAGAGTCTACTGAAATGAAGAAGATCAAGACTAATCTGCTCCAGATGCGCCGCATCTCACTCATTACATACGGCGCATCTATATTAAGATATCACCAGATACGATCCAAGATACAAGAGGACATGCGCTGCATCTAATCATGGAGTTACGCCGCATCTTCTGGCGGTGTACGAATATTCCTGAATATTATAATCTTGGACCCCACACGAAGTTAAGTCAATGCGCCGCATCTACTTACTAGATGCGCCGCATCTCACCTCAGACAGAAACTATAAATACCCCAAGACCAGACGAATTCCGGAGCTTTTGTCAGAGCAATATATTAGATTCGAAGACCGAAGCAGCAGAACCCTAGGACGAATTCAGTCAAGGAGGCAGCACAAGATACACCAAACGAAGATACAAGAGCTGTAAGAAGGTGCTGCATGTGTTTAATTCATTAAGTAGTTTTGTTTTATTGTGTTAGCAAACTTTAATTCATCAGGATTGGTGGCTTGTGTAATGTGACAACGAAAGATTGCACTCCCTTTAATACTTGCTTTCCCATCAATTAAAGTTTATATGTTGATGTCTTTGGTTACTACTTATTAGTGCATTGATAACCTCTGTGTTTATTAGTGGCTTGCGGGCATTTGACTGCGGAAAATAATGTGGCTCCCACGGTTATTACTAAATTGATCACTTAGGAATAACTTTTAGACATAAGTAATCATTAAGGGTTTACTCGCCGATAAGAATAGGACCAACGAGAAAGGGTTAACTACATACACTTCATATAAAGCTATCAATAAAACAAGTGACAATCTACTTAATCATAAGGACAGCCCTCTTATTGACTCGAGTATTTATCTGTGTACGTGTGTGCTACTTGCTGATTCGTGCCTATTGGTTTATTTTATTATTTAATTGCAAACAATTCGTGCCAGTCTCTCAGGCTGAAACCCCTTTGCGTTAGGATATTAAAATACTGATTAGAATAACGAGATAATACGTTCCACTCTTAGTGATCGACACTCTACTTACCATTATATTCATACTGACCGGGTACACTGCTCGTTAAGTGTGTGTGTTATTGATAAGTCGGCTAAATATAAATTTAAAACTTGAGTAGGCATTAAAACTGATAAACCGCAACGACACATCACGCGCATCAAGTTTTTGGCGCCGCTGCCGGGGAGTGAATTGTTATTATCTGTTAATTTGATTAGTATTTTAATTAGGTTTTTCTTTTTATTAGATTAATTGCATCATTGTATTATTTTGCATATTTGTTGTTTTGTGTGTTATTTGTTTGCTTTTATTTTTGTTTTTGTGTTTATTTTTGTTTGTGTGTTTTTATTTGTTTTTATTTTTCGTATTTTTTCTGTTCTGCTATCGTTGTACTGTGCTAAATCAAACGATACGGCGCATCTGATCTCTCAGATACGGCGTATTGCGTTTAATTTTTTAAAAAAAATACAACGCGTTTAATTAATTCGATACGACGCATCTTTTCCCCAAGATACGGCGTATCTGTTTTTAATAAGAAATTTTTTTTCTAAGCGATAAAGTATTACGACGCATCTGCTTTAGCAGATACGGCGTATCTGTTTTTGATAAAAAAAATTTTCTAAACGTTAACGCCATACGACGCATCTGCTTTAGCAGATACGGCGTATCTTTTATTTTAATTAAAAACAGTTTTCGAATTATTAAACAGATACAGCGCATCGATTTCTGTCGATACGGCGTATCCTCTGAATCAAAAATCTCGTATTTTTAAACGTAACAAAAATACGGCGCATTAACTTTCGTCAATACGACGTATTTAATTTTAAATAAATATCGATTTTTGATTAATTAATTCGATACGGCGCATTCATAAATTCTAAGCGGCGTATCTATTTTCTGGATAAAGTCTGATTAAATTTTAACGATTATAAGATACGGCGTATCCAACTTTTTGGATACGGCGCATCGTCCGCAGATATCAGCTATTTGTATTCATATATCCGTTTCTAAATTCATTAATTTTTCTTCTTAGCGAACAGATCCTACTGATGCTTTTGTGATTATTTCAGAAGGAAAATGAAAGGATTCGGAGAACTAATTGACTTCGACTTCGAAGCCAATTTTATGAACGATGTATTAGTGCATGAAAAATCACCCGAACGTTACAATGGGGACTACATTGAACTTAATGACCTTAATGGACCATTAGAATCCAATGACCTATTCATGGATGGTGCGGAATCTGAGTTAGAAGAAGGAGAAATTCTTGATAGTCCAAAAATTAACGTTATTAATACTAGGAATTACGATGAATTTGAGGGGTATGATGGTTCTTGGGACTATGGTAGAAGGATCCACGCCGATTGTGCTTAAAATTTGCAATTCACATGCATGATTGGGTACAAGTGTATTGACGCCAATTTCTTTCCTATTTTACCAATCAATGTCATGTCAAGAAGGTTTTACAATTCCATTATGAGAAATAAAGTGGAGTATAAGGGAAAGAATGTAGTTGGTGCCTTCATTAATGTCCCGATCTTCGTTGGACGCTTTACTATTGTAACTGAGTTCGCCGTTGTTGAAGACATGAATGCCTATTGTGACAGCAATATGGGTGACGTGATTGTTGGAAAGCCATTTTGTAGGGAGATCACTATTAATGCAAAACGATTTGAAGGAAAGATCACCTTTCAATGTGGAAACGACATTATCACTTATATGATGCCCCGAACTCATCCTGGATTTAAACATGCCACTAGTAGGATCTGCTACAAATTTTCTCCATTCCTTTTTATTAGTGATGATGACATGAAGAGAGGGATTGAGTACCCATATCAAATAATGGATGGATTCTACAATGGAGTTTTGAACTTGGGACCTGAATATATACGTGACGATTTAGTTGCTAAATGGATCCTACGTGGCCATGTAGGAATCAATGATCGATATTAAAGAGCTGAACGTGAGTCTAACTTGAAGACTCTGGAATAAAGACAAGTGCTGGCCGGGAGACAACCCGGAGAATTTTTATTATTCTGTTTTTTGTGTCGAGTCAGTCAGGCCCGCTTGAGGATACGGCGCATCTCAATCCTGAGATGCGACGCATCTCCTGCAATGGTCATATCTTATTTTAATTTTTCTGCATTTTTATTTTCGACTTTAAAACTATTTATCAGTTTATTTTAATGCGGCGCATCCCTGGTTAAGGATGCGGCGCATCTTTATTCTGATCCGTATTTATTCTAGGCTCGATACGGCGTATCTTCTTCCATAAGATACGGCGCATCGACTGACCTGATGATTTTCAGTTTTAATTTTTAAGTTTTATTTTTCCTAACTACTAATGTATTATGCAAGTTTGAACCTTTCTTATCTTAGGTGTGTTTTAAAGTGTTGGTGGTATTATAGTTTCCTGGATTTCCTGTGGATACATAAAGTATGAAGCTTTAACGTTCTCATCCACAAGAAAGATGATTTTTGCTCTTATCAAATGGAGGATCATACCGAGCAAATCTCAGGGGAGTTTTCCTGTTCTAATTCTTTTATTTTCCAGTTTTTAACCTTTTATACAAACAACGAGGACGTTGTTTAACTTAAGTGGGGGGATTGGAGAATTAGAACACTTAACAATTACTTGTCCTAAAACTTTTTCAAAAAATTATGCTTAAAATGTGCTTAATATATCAAACTTAAAAAATTTTAGCATGTTTTTGTTTAAGATCTAAGTTGCATAGCTGCACACATGACGTTATTTTCAAAAATTGTGATTTTTCAAAAATTCACAAATCTATGAGTGTGCCGGTGACTTGTAAACTTTAGAACTTGGCTTGTATACTATTCGAGACCACCATAATAAGTATTATATTTATATAATTGGAATGACTAGTCTAAATTGGTAAAATTCTAGGATTACACCCAAATAGCCTATTATATGTTATGTGTTATTAACTAACTACACTGGTTAGTTAACCCCCGTATAAACCCTTTTGTTACTCTCATTTTTAGAGTAAGATACCTCTAGAAAAACACTCAGAGCCATTCCTTTCGTTTCTTACACCTATGTTTAAAATGTTTCGTTACACCCTTACACCTTAGCCTACCCTGTAGATTAGAATCCGTGGTTGGTTAATTGCTATAGGCAAAGTGTGTTTCCTTACATTACCTGTGTTCGCGTGCGTAATTCATTATCTTTGGTTAGGTCGGGAAATTGCACAATGCAATTGGAGTGAAAGTAAATATTGTATATCTTTGAGTTTATTTTTCGTGTGTTTACTACTTTCACTATTACCGTTATTTCTGAAGTATGAAAAGTATGGAAAAATTATCCAGAATTATCATTATAGTGATGTGGTGAAATTTTACACATCTATGTCTATGTTTGAAAAAAAAAAAAAAATAAGAAAAGAAAAAGAAAGAAAGAAAAGTTGGAAGTTAGTTTTAACCAACTTATGTAAAGTTATGTAAGTGGTCGATATCACCACTATTTGTTGTACTATATCTATGGATTGAATGGGAATTGGCAGTTATGGGAACGCCAATTAAGGTTTATTCTTTGATTAAGATCTTGTTGAGTATAATTCGTGTCTACCTAAAGCGTGTGTTTCAAGTGTTAAAGCGTGAGTTATTCGATGATATGAGTCTTATTCATGGGATGGTTGGGATAGTGATTAACCACACTTAGGATTTTAATTTATTTGTTTTGTTTATTTTTCATTTTACACCAATTTATATCCCAAAATATTATCCATACCCTGTATTATTCTTTATCCAACCAAACATTTGATTTATTGAGATTAGGGATTTGAGCAATCTTAAGTATCGTAGTCGTGGATTCGGCTATGTATTTATGATTTTGTCGCCCTTTTTGATATATTATCATTGGTGAAGTTTGGACCTATCTTTAGCCTATTCGAGTTAAGGATTTGAGCAATTGCAAGTATCGTGTTCGTGGATTCGATCATGTATTTGTGATTTTGTCGCCTTTTCTGGAATTTGAGATCGATAGTGATCAAGAATAATTAACCCTTAAGCCTAAAAACCATTTTTACCGCTTTAAACTTGTTATTCCTTAGCTTTAGTGGTGGAGATGTGTATACTTGCCAAGCTTATGATAGAATATTCGTCACGACTGGACAGTTAAACGATTAGATTTGCTTTTATCAACTTATTTTATTTTACTTCTAATTCGTTAAGTGTTTAGTTGTGTGATTATGAAATAAACGAATACATGCTTAAATATAAAAATAAATCCTAACATCTTTTAGGATACATTTTCATAAGAGAAATTCTAAGGTTTACTTGGGGACAAGTAAAGTTCAAGTGGGGGGATATTTGATGAACTCAAATAAGTACATTTTATTACTATCATTTATCCTATTAATTTGACTTGTTTTACTATATTATGTATGAGGATTGATACTTAATCGTTTACTTTTGTAATTCTCAGGTAAAAACAAGCATTTGGTGAAACTTAGCGATTTTGGACTAATTATGGAGCAAAACATGCAAGAAGTTAAGAGTCTACTGAAATGAAGAAGATCAAGACTAATCTGCTCCAGATGCGCCGCATCTCACTCATTACATACGGCGCATCTATATTAAGATATCACCAGATACGATCCAAGATACAAGAGGACATGCGCCGCATCTAATCATGGAGTTACGCCGCATCTTCTGGCGGTATACGAATATTCCTGAATATTATAATCTTGGACCCCACGCGAAGTTAAGTCAATGCGCCGCATCTACTTACTAGATGCGCCGCATCTCACCTCAGACAGAAACTATAAATACCGCAAGACCAGACGAATTCCGGAGCTTTTGTCAGAGCAATATATTAGATTCGAAGACCGAAGCAGCAGAACCCTAGGACGAATTCAGTCAAGGAGGCAGCACAAGACACACCAAACGAAGATACAAGAGCTGTAAGAAGGTGCTGCATGTGTTTAATTCATTAAGAAGTTTTGTTTTATTGTGTTAGCAAACTTTAATTCATCAGGATTGGTGGCTTGTGTAATGTGACAACGAAAGATTGCACTCCCTTTAATACTTGCTTTCCCATCAATTAAAGTTTATATGTTGATGTCTTTGGTTACTACTTATTAGTGCATTGATAACCTCTGTGTTTATTAGTGGCTTGCGGGCATTTGACTGCGGAAAATAATGTGGCTCCCACGGTTATTACTAAATTGATCACTTAGGAATAACTTTTAGACATAAGTAATCATTAAGGGTTTACTCGCCGATAAGAATAGGACCAACGAGAAAGGGTTAACTACATACACTTCATATAAAGCTATCAATAAAACAAGTGACAATCTACTTAATCATAAGGACAACCCTCTTATTGTCTCGAGTATTTATCTGTGTACGTGTGTGCTACTTGCTGATTCGTGCCTATTGGTTTATTTTATTATTTAATTGCAAACAATTCGTGCCAGTCTCTCAGGCTGAAACCCTCTTGCGTTAGGATATTAAAATACTGATTAGAATAACGAGATAATACGTTCCACTCTTAGTGATCGACACTCTACTTACCATTATATTCATACTGACCGGGTACACTGCTCGTTAAGTGTGTGTGTGATGCGTGCGATGTGTCGTTGCGGTTTAGCAGTTTTAATGCCTACTCAAGTTTTAAATTTATATTTAGCCGACTTATCAATAACACACACACTTAACGAGCAGTGTACCCGGTCAGTATGAATATAATGGTAAGTAGAGTGTCGATCACTAAGAGTGGAACGTATTATCTCGTTATTCTAATCAGTATTTTAATATCCTAACGCAAGGGGGTTTCAGCCTGAGAGACTGGCACGGTTTGTTTGCAATTAAATAATAAAATAAACCAAGAGGCACGAATCAGCAAGTAGCACACACGTACACAGATAAATACTCGAGACAATAAGAGGGCTGTCCTTATGATTAAGTAGATTGTCACTTGTTTTATTGATAGCTTTATATGAAGTGTATGTAGTTAACCCTTTCTCGTTGGTCCTAATCTTATCGGCGAGTAAACCCTTAATGATTACTTATGTCTAAAAGTTATTCCTAAGTGATCAATTTAGTAATAACCGTGGGAGCCACATTATGTCCCGCAGTCAAATGCCCGCAAGCCACTAATAAACACAGAGGTTATCAATGCACTAATAAGTAGTAGCCAAAGACATCAACATATAAACTTTAATTGATGGGAAAGCAAGTATTAAAGGGAGTGCAATCTTTCGTTGTCACATTACACAAGCCACCAATCCTGATGAATTAAAGTTTGCTAACACAATAAAACAAAACTACTTAATGAATTAAACACATGCAGCACCTTCTTACAGCTCTTGTATCTTTGATTTGGGTGTGTCTTGTGCTGCCTCCTTGACTGAATTCGTCCTTTGTTTCTCCTGTTCGGACTTAGAAAATAATATAATGCGTACGAAATTCGTCTGGTCTTGGGGTATTTATAGTTTCTGTCTGAGGGAAGATGCGGCGCATCTAAGGAGTAGATGCGGCGCATGTACTTAACTTCGCGTGGGGTCCAAGATTATAATATTCAGGAATATTCGTACACCGCCAGAAGATGCGGCGTAACTCCATGATTAGATGCGGCGCATGTCCTCTTGTATCTTGGATCGTATCTGGTGATATCTTGATAGAGATGCGGCGCATGTCATGAGTGAGATGCGGCGCATCTGGAGCAGATTAGTCTTGATCTTCTTCATTCCAGTAGACTCTTCACTTTATGCATGTTTTGCTCCATAATCAGTCCAAAATTGCTAAGTTTCACCAAATGCTTGTTTTTACCTGAGAATTACAAAGTAAACGATTAAGTATCAATCCTCATACATAATATAGTAAAACAAGTCAAATTAATAGGATAAATGATAGTAATAAAATGTACTTATTTGAGTTCATCAAATATCCCCCCACTTGAACTTTACTTGTCCCCAAGTAAACCTTAGAATTTCTCTTGTGAAAATGTATCCTAAAAGATGTTAGGATTTATTTTTATGTTTAAGCATGTATTCGTTTATTTCATAATCACACAACTAAACACTTAACGAATTAGAAGTATAATAAAATAAGTCGATAAAAGCAAATCTAATCGTTTAACTGTCCAGTCGCGACGAATATTCTATCATAAGCTTGGCAAGTATACACATCTCCACCACTAAAGCCAAGGAATAACAAGTCTAAAGCGGTAAAAAGGGTTTTTTAGGCTTAAGGGTTAATTATTCTTGATCACTATCGATTTCAAATTCCAGAAAAGGCGACAAAATCACAAATACATGATCGAATCCACGAACACGATACTTGCAATTGCTCAAATCCTTAACTCGAATAGGCTAAAGATAGGTCCAAACTTCACCAATAATAATATATCAAAAAGGGCGACAAAATCATAAATACATAGCCGAATCCACGACTACGATACTTAAGATTGCTCAAATCCCTAATCTCAATAAATCAAAGGTTTGGTTGGGAAAAGAATAATAAAGGGTATGGATAACATTTGGGATATAAATTGGTGTAAAAATAAAAATAAACAAAACAAATAAATTAAAATCCTAAGTGTGGTTAATCACTATCCCAACCATCCCATGAATAAGACTCATATCATTGAATAACTCACGCTTTAACACTTGAAACACACGCTTTAGGTAGACACGAATTATACTCAACAAGATCTTAATCAAAGAATAAACCTTAATTGGCGTTCCCATAACTGCCAACTCCCATTCAATCCATAGATATAGTACAACAAATAGTGGTGATATCGACCACTTACATAACTTTACTTAAGTTGGTTAAAAAACTAACTTCCAACTTTTCTTTCTTTCTTTTTCTTTTCTTATTTTTTTTTTTCCATTTTTTTTTTTTTTTTTTTTTTTTATTAAACATAAAGATAGATGTGTAAAATTTCACCACATCACTATAATGATAATTCTGGATAATTTTTCCATACTTTTCATGACTTCAGAAATAATGGTAATAGTGAAAGTAGTAAACACACGAAAAATAAACTCAAAGATATACAATATTTACTTTCACTCCAATTGCATTGTGCAATTTCCCGACCTAACCAAAGATAATGAATTACGCACGCGAACACAGGTAATGTAAGGAAACACACTTTGCCTATAGCAATTAACCAAACCACGGACTTTAATCTACAAGGTAGGCTAAGGTGTAATGGTGTAACGAAATATTTTAAACATAGGTGTAAGAAACGAAAGGAATGACTCTGAGTGTTTTTCTAGGGGTATCTTACTCTAAAAGTGAGAGTAACAAAAGGTTTATATGGGGGTTAACTAACCAGTGTAGTTAGTTAATAACACATAACATATAATAGGCTATTTGGGTGTAATCCTAGAATTTTACCAATTTAGACAAGTCATTCCAATTATATAAATAATACTCATTATGGTGGTCTCGAATAGTATACAAGCCAAGTTCTAAAGTTTACAAGTCACCGGCACACTCATAGATTTGTGAATTTTGAAAAATCACAATTTTTGAAAATAACGTCATGTGTGCAGTTATGCAACTTAGATCTTAAACAAAAACATGCTAAAAAATTTTTAAGTTTGATATATTAAGCACATTTTAAGCATAATTTTTGAAAAAGTTTAGGACAAGTAATTGTTAAGTGTTCTAATTCTCCAATCCCCCCACTTAAGTTAAACAACGTCCTCGTTGTTTGTATAAAAGGTTAAAAACTGGAAAATAAAAGAATTAGAACAGAAAAACTCCCCTGAGATTTGCTCGGTATGATCCTCCATTTGTATAAGAGCAAAAATCATCTTTCTTGTGGATTAGAACGTTAAAGCTTCATACTTGATGTATCCACAGGAAATCCAGGAAACTATAATACCACCAATGCTTTAAAACACACCTAAGATAAGAAAGGTTCAAACTTGCATAATACATTAGTAGTTAGGAAAAATAAAACTTAAAAATTAAAACTGAAAATCATCAGGTCAGTCGATGCGCCGTATCTTATTGAAGAAGATACGCCGTATCGAGCCTGGAATTAATACGGATCAGAATAAAGATGCGCCGCATCCTTAACCAGGGATGCGCCGCATTAAAAATAAACTGATAAAAAGTTTTAAAGTCGAAAATAAAAATGCAGAAAAATAAAATAAGATATGACCATTGCAGGAGATGCGTCGCATCTTAGAATGGAGATGCGCCGTATCCTCGTACGGGCCTGACTGACTCGACACAGAAAACAGAAAAAGATAAATCCGGGTTGTCTCCCGGTAAGCACTTGTCTTTATTCCAGAGTCTTCAAGTTAGACTCACGTTCAGCTCTTTAATATCGATCATTGACTCCTACATTGCCGCGTAGGATCCATTTAGCAACTAATTCGTTACGTATATATTCAGGTCCCAAGTTCAAAACTCCTTTATAGAATCCTTCCATCATCTGATACGGGTATTCAATCCCTCTCTTCATGTCATCATTACTAATAAAAAGGAATGGAGAGAATTTGTAGCAGACCCTATTAGTAGCATGTTTAAATCCAGGGTGAGTTCGGGGCATCATATAAGTGATAACGTCGCTTCCACATTGAAAGGTGATCTTTCCTTCAAATCGCTTTGCATTAATAGTGATCTCCCTACAGAATGGTTTTCCAACAATCACGTCGCCCATACTGCTGTCACGATAGGCATTCATGTCTTCAACAACGGCGAACTTAGTAACAATAGTAAAGCGTCCAACGAAGATCGGGACATTAATGAAGGCTCCAACTACATTCTTTCCCCTACACTCCACTTTATTTCTCATAATAGAATTGTAAAATCTTCTTGACATAACATTGATCGGCAAAATAGGAAAGAAATTGGCGTCAATACATTTGTATCCAATCATGCATGGGAATTGCAAATTGTAAGCACAATTGGCGTGGATCCTTCTACCATAATCCCAAGAACCATCATATCCCTCAAATTCATCGTAATTCCTAGTATTAATAACGTTGACTTTTGGACTTTCCATAATTTCTCCTTCTTCTAACTCAGATTCAGCATCATCCATGAACAGGTCATTGGATTCCAATGGTCCATTAAGGTCATTAAGTTCAATGTAGTCCCCATCGTAACGTTCGAGCGATTTATCATGCACTAATACTTCATTCATAAAATTGGCTTCGAAGTCGAAGTCAAGCAGTTCTCCGTATCCTTCCATTTTTCTTCTGAAATAATCACGAAAGCATCAGTAGGGTATGCCCAAGAAAGTAATATATCAGAAAATCAACAACGAAAACGGAATACGAAGAATTAAAGTTACTGATATCTGCAGACGATGCGCCGTATCCAAAGAGTTGGATACGCCGTATCTTATTACGTTAAAATTAAATCAGACTTTATTCAGAAAATAGATACGCCGCTTTAGAATTTAAGAATGCGCCGTATCGAATTAATTAATCAAAAATCAACTTATCTAATTAAAATTAAATGCGTCGTATTAACGAAAGTTAATGCGCCGTATTTTCGTTACGTTTAAAAATAAAAGATTTTTGATTCAGAAATATGCGCCGTATCGACAGAGATCGATACGCCGTATCTGTTTAATAATTCGCAAACTGTTTTTAATTAAAATAATAGATACGCCGTATCTGCGAAAGCAGATGCGTCGTATGGCGTTAACGTTTAGAAAAAATTTTTTTTATCAAAAACAGATACGCCGTATCTGCAAAAGCAGATGCGTCGTATTACTTTATCGCTTAGAAAAATTTTCTTATTAAAAACAGATACGCCGTATCTTGGGGAAAAGATGCGTCATATCGAATTAATTAAACGCGTTGTATTAAAAAAAATTAAACGCAATACGCCGTATCTGAGAGATCAGATGCGTCGTATCGTTTGATTTAGCACAGTACAACTATAGCAGAACAGAAAAATACGAAAAATAAAAATAAAAACAAAAATTAAACACACAAACGAAAAATAAAACACACAAAAATAAAAGAAAACAATTAACACACAATACAACAAATATGCAAAATAGTACAATGATGCAATTAATCTAATAAAAAGAAAAACCTAATTAAAATACTAATTAAATTAACAGATAATAACAATTCACTCCCCGGCAGCGGCGCCAAAAACTTGATGGGCGTGCGTTGGAGTAAAGTTTTGGCAGTTTTAATGCCTACTCAAGTTTTAAATTTATATTTAGCCGACTTATCAATAACACACACACACTTAACGAGCAGTGTACCCGGTCAGTATGAATATAATGGTAAGTAGAGTGTCGATCACTAAGAGTGGAACGTATTATCTCGTTATTCTAATCAGTATTTTAATATCCTAACGCAAGGGGGTTTCAGCCTGAGAGACTGGCACGGTTTGTTTGCAATTAAATAATAAAATAAACCAAGAGGCACGAATCAGCAAGTAGCACACACGTACACAGATAAATACTCGAGACAATAAGAGGGCTGTCCTTATGATTAAGTAGATTGTCACTTGTTTTATTGATAGCTTTATATGAAGTGTATGTAGTTAACTCTTTCTCGTTGGTCCTAATCTTATCGGCGAGTAAACCCTTAATGATTACTTATGTCTAAAAGTTATTCCTAAGTGATCAATTTAGTAATAACCGTGGGAGCCACATTATGTCCCGCAGTCAAATGCCCGCAAGCCACTAATAAACACAGAGGTTATCAATGCACTAATAAGTAGTAACCAAAGACATCAACATATAAACTTTAATTGATGGGAAAACAAGTATTAAAGGGAGTGCAATCTTTCGTTGTCACATTACACAAGCCACCAATCCTGATGAATTAAAGTTTGCTAACACAATAAAACAAAACTACTTAATGAATTAAACACATGCAGCACCTTCTTACAGCTCTTGTATCTTTGATTTGGGTGTGTCTTGTGCTGCCTCCTTGACTGAATTCGTCCTTTGTTTCTCCTGTTCGGACTTAGAAAATAATATAATGCGTACGAAATTCGTCTGGTCTTGGGGTATTTATAGTTTCTGTCTGAGGGAAGATGCGGCGCATCTAAGGAGTAGATGCGGCACATGTACTTAACTTCGCGTGGGGTCCAAGATTATAATATTCAGGAATATTCGTACACCGCCAGAAGATGCGGCGTACCTCCATGATTAGATGCGGCGCATGTCCTCTTGTATCTTGGATCGTATATGGTGATATCTTGATAGAGATGCGGCGCATGTCATGAGTGAGATGCGGTGCATCTGGAGCAGATTAGTCTTGATCTTCTTCATTCCAGTAGACTCTTCACTTTATGCATGTTTTGCTCCATAATCAGTCCAAAATTGCTAAGTTTCACCAAATGCTTGTTTTTACCTGAGAATTACAAAAGTAAACGATTAAGTATCAATCCTCATACATAATATAGTAAAACAAGTCAAATTAATAGGATAAATGATAGTAATAAAATGTACTTATTTGAGTTCATCAGTGTGTTATTGATAAGTCGGCTAAATATAAATTTAAAACTTGAGTAGGCATTAAAACTGCTAAACCGCAACGACACATCACGCGCATCAAAAACCATTCTTTATACTTTGTGTTGTGATACCAATTTAGTAGCACCCAAACATGTATGCTTCCGCTAAAACCAGATTTTGGGGGTGTTACACTTGATCTTCTTGATCAATCACACAAGCCCAATGGCTTCAAGAGATATTCACTATCTCTATAAGATCACAATGATCTTCACTCACACTCTCACAAAAGAAAAATGATCTTGATGTATGCTATGATATAACAAGGATGTAACAAATGTTACAAGAAACCTAAAAACTACTACAACTCTTGTATCTTCTTGGATACCTTGAGTTCTTCTCTTGCACTTGAAGAGGAATGACAACACCTTGTACCAACTTGGATACTTTGTGTTCTTCTCTTGCTATTGAAGAGGAATGAAGAGGATCTCTATGTTGGATGATTGGATCACTCTTTGAACAAAAGAAAAACTAAACTAAATGATCAAGAAAAGAAAATGGAGTGAGAGATTTAAACTCAGAAGTTTCTGTGTGAGAAAGGGTGAAGAAAATCTGTGAAGTGGGCTGGTATTTATAGGCAAAAAAAATCTGGTCGTTATAGGGGGACGGCTCCACTAAATCACCGACGGCTCCACTAAATTTAGTGGAACCGTGGAGCCGTGTCAGACAAAGACGCTCCATTTTTTGTCTTTTCTGGTGAAAACTTATTTGGGGAAGTTTGGAGCTGATTTTGGGGGGGGGGGGGAATAGCTGTTATGTATTTTAAACTTATTTTTCCATTAAAACATTTCTTAATTATTCAGAAATAAGTTGTAAAGTATATTTTTGAAGAAAATGTTTTGTCACATAAAAATGTGAAGTGTAAAACTCAAATTCACTTCTTTGATCATTAGTTAAGTTGTAACTTTGTTCTAGAGTGATTTGTGTAGAAACGGGATCTTCCGATTAAAAACTTGTTTACGTTAATTTTAACGTAACGTGATTTCATATTTTGTCATCCTCAAAACGTGAAGTTATCGAAATATAGAAATAACGTTTTTAGAACATTATTTGCATCAACCTAAGCTATTTACATTATTAATAAGCTAATAATAATAAAGAGGGAAGTAAAACTTAATCTTAAACGTACAAATTGTCAAAACTAATAATAACAATCTATAACAAGTAAAACAAACAAACTAATTATAAAACGCTTAAAAAGGTTAATGCAATGGGTGTTTGGGATCAAATGCAATCTTAACAATCAGTTGATTATATCACTTAAAAGTGGTTCTTTGGGATTTTCTTATTAGAACAATTTACTACATTGGGTGTTTCCGATTTCGCATTGAATCCTTTATATTCGGTTTAGATATGCGCTTCCAAACATCCTTTTTATATGCAATTCCAAACAGACCCTTTATAAGCACATCCAAGCAACCCCTTTAGTATGTATTTAGTAATCTTTCTAATTCATTGCATGATATTTTGAGTAGTTTCGAATTTCTTTTGATAATTAACACATCGACTACTAACGGTTAACATTACCCACATACGATTATCTGAAAAAGATGTGTTGAACTCACATTATACGTCAAAAACCTTCAAGTATTCAAGTATTGCCTACCCGTGGAGAGGCAGCCCGAAAGATTGTTATATATAGGTGCAACATAACACACAGGACCTGCAACACAAAAGATACTTATCCACACTTCATAAGGATATGTTTTTAAGTGTGAGAAAGATCAACAAAAAAGTGTGTAAGTTTAGATTATTTTTTTACGTTATAAGTGAAACATTGTGTAACCTGATATCTTCAATGTGGTTGCGCTGTTGCTGGGAGTCAAGCTGCTCATGGTGCTCATTTCCTGATTCATCCCACCTTGTGACTGTATATAACCATGTAAACATCCATTTAAGGTTAACTATTTTTCCAGTAAAGAGCTGCAGAAATCGACATTAACATGTCATTCAATGTTACTTCTCAGAATAAAACATCATTTGTTGATATAGTTACTTGATGATATTACATCTCTGATGTTCAAGTTGATCATAATAAACCTTCACTTTATATCTGTGTTTTGCTATTCATGAATCATGTTGTTAAAGAGTGAAAGAAACCAACTCTTTATTTACACATTTACACACGACTAAAATTAAGAGACATGAGGTTTGAACCATTGATCAAAGAACACCCTTTCTAAAGCCATGTCAAATGATGATCTGATCTTAATTCATTAAGCACATAAGCAGGCTAATTAAGCAAATCCAAACACCCCCACCGAGTAAAACTCACTATACACAGTAAATTGATAACATTCAAGCAACGGTAGTACTAAAAACAAAAAAAAACATACCACTTGGTTTATCTTTAGGCTCAAAACTAAAAAGCAAACCACTTGAATTACCTATGTATACAGGGAAGAGAGTTGAAAAAGAGCTTTTTTCAAGAAAACCACTTGGATAAGTATCTCACATTGACTTAACGCACCTCATGATCAAGCTTTTTCCAGACATCTGATAAATCGCATATAGACTTTAAGCAAACGGGGCAAGAATACCTGTGACATCATCAAGAAAGTTCAGCTACATTCATTTATGCAAAAAAAAAAAAAAAAAAAAAAAAAAAATCAGATTTGAAGCTTACTTTCTTGCAATGTTCACGTATTTACTGAAACTTATATATAAGTTCATTTCATATCTTTCTTTTTTCTTTGGCTTTACATTATTAATACAAATGTAGAATCAACATACAGATTAATAACCAACGTATCCTGGAAAAGGAGTGTGGAAGATGGCCATTAATCTTATAAGCTAAAAAGCATTAGCACTATTAACTAAGATAACCCATACACCGGCATAAACTGTAAATGTGGCAAACATAAAAGGTAAATCATTGTGGGTACTTACAACTGTCTGTTTACCTTTGGCATTCTATCCACTGTGTGCATAGTGCACTGGAAGTCAGAAGTAAAAAAACGATGTTGGACTGTTCTTTTCTCTCTTCGTTCACCACAGAGAGTTGTTACAAACATACATGATACACGTCAATTATATACAATTTGATGGTTAATGTTAACACTGATTAATTCTTATTAAGAAAAATCAACCACCAACGTCACAAAATCTGAAAAACATCCTAAAAATCAACACTATTAAAAAATATTTATACCTTAAAAGTTTTATCCCAGCTTCCTGAGACCAATATATTCATCTCTGGAATCCAAGCAACCTGAGACACCGCCATATAATGCATTGCAACAGTTTGTGACTCTTGCTAATCCATTAACTAAAACACTAAAACAATGCTCAAATGATTAAATACTAAATCAATGCACAAATGATTACCTCTCACATTTTCCTTTCTCTTAAACATTCCATCCAACATCTTCTATGCGACCTTCAAATAAAGCATATGCAGTCGACAAAAACACAATTATTCGAAAGCAGATATTAAAAAAAAAACCCTAATTTTTTAAAACCCTATAAACAGATATAAAGAGGCCCTAATTTTTTTAAAACGATTCATTAAAAAAAATGCATAACACATACTAACCGTTAAATCCTGGAAAACATGTTTTGGATCTTTCAACTGTTCTCTTTTACTGATATCAAATATATAAATTATCCCTGCATATCAAATTGAAAAGAAATATTATAACAACCGAAAGTTATTTATCAAAAACTAAAAAAAAAAAAACATAGAAAATTTACATTACCACTGATATGGACTCGAGATATAACCATATCAAAAACTAAAAAAAAACATAGAAATTATGCATTACTACGGATTGGTATGTTCACATCTATACCGAAAATAGATTGTTAGCTATCGACAGCTAACAACCAACTCAAAACCGATTGAAAACCATCAATGCTAATTATCCCTTTACAAAAACCAACTCAAAACCGATTGAAAACCAAAGATAATTAATGGGTTTGATTTGGTTTTGAACATTTTTGAAAAATCAGTTACAAAGAAAATGAATGCATTAATTTTTTGCTATAAATAATCAATCGATTTATTAATTTGTTCCGTGATCCCTCTTTGATGACATTAAATGGCCGATTGTAAATGATTTAGGAATGGATTGGTTTTGATTGAGCGTATGGAATAACTTGGTTGAAAGGAGTACTGCATAGCGTGGTTGTACGCATTAAAGTTGTGACCAATCAGAATGGAGACACATAGGATAATTAATTGCAGAGCATGCTTGGAGTGTTTGTAAATTATTCACGTTTATTAATAAGTATAGATATGTATGTCAATGGTTTATTGGTTTGTGAAATAATGAGTCCTTTAGTTACAACCAATAGGATGATGTCATGCAAGTTTAGATATGAAATTAGGCATAATATTTAGGTCTCCCTATCATTCCTTTATAATTATACATTTGAGATGCATTAACTTGAATTACATGCATATGCATCTAATATATGTATATGCATATAATTTTGAGCTATAAAATATATTAGGATGCATCTAGAAAATTATGCATGCATCTAATTCAGTGCATCTATAAAACTTTTACGATATCTCATTCTCCTTATTTTCAAAATTTCTTCTCATTTGATTCTGAATTATTACTTGATTGTTTTTACGGATTTTTGTACATAAATTTATGTTACTCATATTATTCATGTAACATTTCTTATCTTAATGCCTCTTTAGTTAGTACATTACTCGGTTGTTTTTACAGAAAAATTATTCGGGCTAATACGAGTAAGCTAAATTGCATGAGAAAAATGATTTTTACGTGCCTAAAAATCATGCCTACTTATGTATCTAATGATTTGATTGGTTAATTTGAAAAAGTAACTGATGAGAATTTGGAGAGAAAAAATAAATAATACATTTGCCACATAATTTATGAATTAAGCATGTATTCAAACATCTATTTTAAGTCTAATCACCACTACTCATCAGTTGGCCACTAAGGTTTCCTTAAAGTGCCTTGGGAAGTGGTTGTTTGGCTAGAGAAGGTCTCAAGTTCGAGTCCCATCCGGGACTTTTATTCTTGAGGCCATAAAGAAGGAGCAGGCGGGTTTCGAGGCCAGCATACTGCCCAATTGGATGTCACTGCTGGATATGAATCACTAACAACTAACGAGCTGTTAAAAAAGATATATATATATATATATATAATGATTAAAGAGGCATTAAGACAATATTAGAATTTGTCATATGCGCTTTATAATGCTTGTGTGTCACCGTTAACCTACTGTCAGTCTATCATTATGGTTAAAACATAATTTATTAGTATACCGGTAATTTGATATGCGTGATTCGTTTTGTATGTTACAGGTTATTAATTTTGTAAAATATGCTTTATGCTTTTGAAAATTCTGAAGGATGTGTATTCGCTTGTAAAAGGGAATATTACGGGTATAGAAACGAGAATGAGATTATAAACCTATAACTTTTGGTGGGTTTAATTTTTTTTTTTTTAATTTTGTAAGTGCGGTACCGTTTTTCAATAATCAATTCACGTACCAAAATAATTGTATTGAAAATAAAAGTCATTGCAATATTCCATGATTCGCATACCCTATACTTAGGAGAAATTTATCCTACAAGACTTTTATTTATTTATTTATTTATTTATAATAGTGAACAAATATAATCCATAATCTATCAGTCACAAATATGATTGCCTTATAATTAACTAATTAAGTGATTGTAATATAAGGTCTTTGTCGATATGTGTGATGATGAAAATGAACTGAGTTGTTTCATCCGATCAATCAAATGAAGAAATAAGTATTGTACAATCGATTATAATTTGGCTGGATTTGAATAAGTTCTTGAAGTAACTTTTGAATTATTTTGTTTTTCTGGGCAAAGAGTTACCCCGATAAAATATATTAATCACCAAAATTTAAGTACAAATGTGGTTGAACTACCAAGCAAAAGCTTGAAGTTAATGTGATACTTCAACCATATTTCATTTGTACTTAATTTTTATGATTAATAAGTTTCAGTTTCAAACGGTGAAATGATCCACAATGTGTTATATATGAGGCATGAACATTAAGAACCTTGACCAAGTAGAACATATAATTCGTATGTTCCCAACAACTTAATACGAAAGAAAAACGTCAAGTCGAACAACTCACATGCCTCATAGCTATTTTTAGTACGAACAGTCAAGTATTTAAGTTGGCAATGTGGAACAAATCTAAATATCTAATTTTGTTCTGCATTCTAAACAATATTGGTCATCAAATAAGATATTCCAATTAAGTACTAGTATGATTTATAATTAACAACACAGGCTACATCACAAATTTAATATTAGATCCAGTGTCATCTATAACTTTAATTTTTTCGAGTTCGTGTACAGGCAAACAAATACAGGCAACAAAGAATTACACTTTTAGAGTTTGTCTATATCGCGGCATGGGCTTATTAGACTCTTTGTCTTATTTGTGCACATGTTGACTTATTTGTGCACATGTTCGTCAACGATGAAAGCTGTTTAAGACTAGAAGAAAGAGTGCTAGGCCCCGGGGAAGACTTTCGGGGACAGGGCAGGATGTGAATTATAGAGCTAGGGGTTAAAGTTTGTCTATAAGGATTGGGCAAAACCGAATCTTGACTGAACGAGTGTTTATGAAAATTGACAAAAAGGGGATCATTCGCTTTGAATTTTACACACACTCTTCTCACACAGTTGTTGGAATGTGAGAGTTGGATTAGCCTAATATGATTAAAGGTGTGTGAGCCTACACGTATACACGAAGAACACGTTTATTATATATATTATATATATATATATATATATATATATATATATATATATATATATATATATATATATATATTATGTGTGTGTGTGTGTGTGTGTGTGTGTGTGTGTTTTATATTTATTAAATGTATAATATGTTTCACGAAATAATTATTTAACGATTGTTAGTTTACCGTTAGACGCAATAACTAATGAATATACGTTAAATATAAAAGAGAGGGACTTGGATGTCGGAAAACGAAACTCTCGGACCTCCCTGCAAAGTGGCTAGTCATGGAAGGATCTAGGAGGGGGCTATGTGTCTTTTTTGGCTAACTAAAGGAGGTGAATAAAATGACTTGTTGGACAAGTTGGGGTGCTATATAAACACCCCTTGGCCTCACTGTTGACATACGATCATAACAATCTCATACGACATAATTTACAATTGCATAACTTGTTTTGTCTTTTCCTGTTGTTCACTCATACGCTACAAAAGCAAAGCAAAACCACTAGAATCCAATAGTTGCTTTATTCCCTCTTTTGATATTCAATCAACTGATATTATATATTAGTTCGATTGTATAAATAATATCAAACACTTGTTTTTTCGTGGTGATATATCGTGAAGCAAGCACTAGCATCCTAACGTGCTTCGTTTGACGTGTAGTGTGTGCATTCGTTAGAGGTGATTGTTTTAATCACTAGTTTCATTTGCTGTTCTTCGAGGGTTAGTTTTCCTTGTTTCTTTTTTACCTTAATTTGTTTATTATATGTGTTAATCATAATTGCTAAACTAGATCCATTATCCGCTGCGTACTAGTAGTGTTAATGGTTAACATGCTATATAAATCCCAACAACAGTTAACACACATTCATGATTTGTTTGAGTGTTACCCAAACTCCTGATTCTTAATCATGATTACATACTATACGTAAACATGACGCCCATTTGTGAGGACATGATACAAAATACTCACAAACTTCCACCTATTTTTATTCATTTTCTCACATGAAAAAACATAAATAAAATTTCCCTTTTAACAAGTTTTTAGCCCAACATGTCTGATGAACAAACCCCCGCAACCTCTAGTTTCGGAAATAACCAACAACCATCTCAGACCAGTACAGGTGGAAGATCTTACTCACGCTGAGGAAGGTCAACAAATACTAAAAAACAGCGTTCACCTGTCAAATAAGTTAATAAAAAAAAACCCCATGAAGGCTCACCTTTTGCACAAAAGCCCAGAGGTGACCATTAAGTCACTACGTTCTGATCGTGGAGGTGAATATATGAGTCAAGAGTTTTTGGATCATCTTAAGGAGCATGATATTATTGCCCATCGCACTCCTCCTTACACGCCACAACATAATGGTGTGTCTGATAGGAGAAATCGAACACTGCTAGACATGGTTCGCTCCATGATGAGTCAAACTACTCCTCCAAAGTCCTTTTGGGATTATGACCTTGAGTCTGCTGCACGCATTCTCAACATGGTTCTAACTAAGAAGGTTGATAAGACACCATACGAGGTATGGCATGGGAAAGCCCCTAAGTTGTCTTACTTAAATGTCTGGGTTGTGAGGCACTTGTTAAGCGTGATACACTTACCAAACCTGACAAACTGGAACCCAGATCTATTAAGTGTATCTTCGTAGGATACCCAAAGGAAACAATGGGATATTCTTTCTGCCTTCCATCCGAGAACAAAGTATTTGTTGCTCGGAACGCTGAATTCTTTGAGAAAAATCTCTTGGATCATGAAGCAAGTGGGAGTCTAGAAGATCTTGAAGTTATTCAAGAAGAAGATACAAATCCTTCTGTAGACACTAGCTTAGGTCATGATGAGGATGATCAAGAAATTGATGAACCTCAAAGTGATATCAATCCCATTCGTAAGTCCACTAGGACACGCCGTGCCCCAGATCGAATGTGTTTATATGTCGATGCTGAGGAGCATGAGTTGGGGGATCTTGGTGAACCCAATAACTATAAAGCTGCATTGATGGATCCTGAATCCAAGAAATGGCTTGATACGATGAATGTGGAAATGCAATCCATGAAAGACAACGAAGTCTGGGACTTAGTTGATCTTCCTCCTAACGGTAAAACCATTGGCAGCAAATGGCTCTTCAAAAAGAAGACTGACATGGATGGTGCAGTACACACCTTTAAAGCTCGTCTCATAGCAAAGGGCTTCACTCAAACCTATGGGATTGATTATGAAGAGACCTTTTCTCCTGTTTCAGACATTAGAGCTATAAGGATTCTCATAGCCATAGCTGCATTCTATGACTATGAGATTTGGCAAATGGATGTCAAAACCGCCTTCCTCAATGGACATCTTTCCGAAGAAGTCTATATGGTGCAACCTGAAGGTTTTGTTAATCCAAAATATCCTAACCGAGTATGCAAGCTCAAGCGTTCCATTTATGGACTTAAGCAAGCATCTAGGCAATGGAACAAACGTTTTGATGATGAGATTAAGAAATTCGGTTTCACTCAGAATCAAGATGAGCCATGTGTATATCAAAAAGCTAGTAGGAGTTATGCCACTTTCCTAATTCTATATGTTGATGACATATTACTCATGGGAAACAACATTCCAATGTTACAAGATGTAAAATCCTATCTTGGAAGATGTTTTGCCATGTAAGATCTAGGAGAAGCTGCATATATTCTTGGAATCAAGATCTATAGAGATAGATCAAGACGGTTAATTGGTTTATGTCAAAGTGCTTACATTGAGAAAATATTGAAAAGATATTTCATGGAGAATTCCAAACGAGGAACTATCCCAATGCAAGATGAGTCTAAATTGAGTAGATCACAAGGTGCTGAGACACCTGTTGAAAAAGAGCGCATGCAAAGAGTTCCCTACACCTCGGCTATAGGATCAATTATGTATGCTGTGAGATGTACTTGTCCTGATGTTGCGTTCGCTCAGAACATGACAAGCCGTTTTCAACAGAATCCAGGTGAACTTCACTGGACTGCTGTTAAGAATATTCTTAAGTATTTACGCAATACTAAGGATATGTTTCTGGTTTAAGGAGGTGATATGAAACGAGAGCTCAGGGTTTCTTGCTACACTGATGCTGGATATCTAACAGATGCTGATGACCTAAAATCTCAAACTGGATATGTATTCGTTTTAAATGGAGGTGCTGTTGACTAGAAAAGCACAAAGCAGAGTATTTCTACAACTTCATCTACAGAAGCAGAGTATATAGCTGCGTATGATGCATCTAAAGAGGCTGTATGGATTCGAAAATTCATTTCTGGGCTTGGCATTGTTCCCACAATTGAAGAACCCATAAATATGTATTGTGATAATACAGGAGCCATTACTAGGGGTGCAAACGAGCCGAGCCGAGCCCGAGCTTTACTATACTCGAGCTCGGCTAGCCAGTTTTTTTAACAAGCTCGAGCTCGAGCTCGGCTCGATCCGAGCCTTTATTTTTGTGCTCGAGCTCGGCTCGATAAGGTTTCACAAAGCTCGAGCTCGGCTCGATAAGCTCGAGCTCGTGTTATCGCAAACTGGGTATTGACCACTTATTCTCCTAACCATATAGCAGCTCAACAATTGAAACTAAAAAAAAAAGAAAAAAAAGAATTGAAGATGAAGAAGAATATGACCGACCACAATACCATATACTCAACAATTGAAACTAAAAAAAAAGAAAGAATTGAAGATGAAGAACTAAACATATACCAGCTCAACAACCCCAGTATTACATCGTCAGTCCAACTATCACATATTCTAACCATAATCAACAACTAATCTTATTCCATCTCAAAATTAATCTCAAGACTCATCTATAAGATTAATACCTGATCTCAGTTTTTTTTCTTTCTTTTCGGGTTAGACAGACCTTTCAAGGTCAACAAATGAAAGAAAAATACTCAATCATCGATCCATACTCATATTCGTATACTCAAAAACAAAAAAATGAAAGAACCATCGTTATCATCATTGGTCAACAAATGAAACAAAAAATGAAAGAAAAATACTCATCATCGGTCAACAAATGAAAGAACCATCTTTATCATCACAGATCGTATACTCAAAAACAAAAACAAATTGATCTCAGATTTGTTCAACTTTCTTTCAAATCTATTAAAGATTTTTTGTTGTTGAACAATACTCATCATGGATCTTGTTGAAGCCTAGCTTCATTTAATATCCGAAACACAAAAAGAAAAGATTTATAACAATGATGTTATAATCATTTTCTTTAGCTCGTGGTTATAAAGGATTTGTGTTTGTGAGATTCGATTGATGTGATGATGGAAGATGAGATGAGATTGTGTTGAAGATGCAATCTCAGGTTTGGTGAGAGAGTTTAGGAAAAGGGGCGGTTATCACATAATATGTGTGTGTGATTTAGGGTTAAAATGACACATCCCCTAGAGATATACACGGATATAAATTGGACTGGATATGGGCTTGGTTATTAGTTATTGGACTGGATTGATGTGTGTATTGTGCTAGGCTCGATAAGGCTCGACGAGCCTACTCGATCTTCACAAGCTCGGCTCGAGCTCGGGCTCGATAAGTAAACGAGTTGATTTTCAGGCTCGAGCTCGGCTCGAGCTCGACAAGGCTCGGCTCGTTTCGAGCTTTTTATCGAGTCGAGCTCGAGTAGCTCGCGAGTAGCTCGGCTCGTTTGCACCCCTAGCCATTACTCTAGCTAATGAAAGTGGAATCACCAAGGGTGCTAGACATTACCGCGCAAAAGTTCATTATTTTCGAGAAACCATTGAAATGGGTGACGTGAAGATATTAAAAGTTCACACAGATGACAATCTAGCTGATCCCTTTACGAAGGCTTTAGCATATCTTAAGCATTCTAAATTGACTAGGAATATTGGTTTGATACCAGCTAGTAGTCTCATGTAAATCAGTGGGTTAATTAGTATTTGAATAATTTGGAATTGTAAGACAATTTTATTTTCTGATAAATAAAAATACGAGGTATTTGTTATTTTGTTCATATAACCTGTTATTCCATATTTGCATGTTTAATCCATGAAATGATCTATCATTCTAAACATGTCCATTGTCGATTAACAATATGGGAATATTGTTATGCAAGGCAAATGTGAGTGTTGGTTATATTCTATGAGAATGTGGATTGTTCCAGCCAAACTCATATGTATTCATAAGGGATGCATATTGGATACTCCAACTTTCAAACATTTACTTTTGGATCCTTGTCATGAGTAAAACGTTAAATTGGTTTGTTAAGTCATCCTTAGACTTGAGATACAAGCAAGTTCTGTTATGTGTGGATATCAGTTTTGTAATTATATGCCAAACGCTGTCCTGAATAAGGTAGTTATAAAAGCTATGTTTCGGAGTGATGTGAAGCAGCATCCACAACACTTGTAGTCAACAAAGGATTTGTTACTCCACTTGATATGTGCAGAAAGATACCATGGGCCCTCTCCAGAATTAATCAGATAATTGTTCGGCCGAACCCAAAGGGTAATGCAAGATGATTCTTGATTACATTTGGTATATCTAATTAAATTCTATAACGAGAATCAAAGTGGTTAAACTATATGGAATGAGTTAGGATCCATATCTGTGGTTTAACGGTATCTATAACAAAGGATGATGAAAGCAAGACATAAATAACCATGCTACTGAGAATGATTTATGAAACTATATCTCAGACACCTTTAGTTTAAATAGCGAGTGAGAGCGTTGCTAGACGTTTCCGTCGTTGGTATTTGTGCTATCTGCTACTCCAACTCCCAAGTGGGAGCTGTTGGAATGTAAGAGTTGGATTAGCCTAATACGACTAAAGGTGTGTGAGCCTATCGGGGCATACACGTATACAAGAAGAACACGTTTATTATATATTTAATATATATATGTTTTATATTTATTAAATATATAATATGTTTCACGAAATAATTATTTAACGATTTTTAGTTTACCGTTAGACGCAATAACTAACGAATATACGTTAAATATAAAAGAGAGGGACTTGGATGTCGGAAAACGAAACTCCCGGACCTCCCTCCAAAGTGGCTGGTCATGGAAGGATCTAGGAGGGGGCTATGTGTCGTTTTTGGCTAACTAAAGGAGGTGAATAAAATGACTTGTTGGACAAGTTGGGGTGCTATATAAACACCCCTTGGCCTCATTGTTGACATACGATCATAACAATCTCATACGACATAATTCACAATTGCATAACTTGTTTTGTCTTTTCCTGTTGTTCACTCATACGCTACAAAAGCAAAGCAAAACCACTAGAATCCAATAGTTGCTTTATTCCCTCTTTTGATATTCAATCAACTGATATTATATATTAGTTCGATTGTATAAATAATATCAAACACTTGTTTTTTCGTGGTGATATATCGTGAAGCAAGCACTAGTATCCTAACGTGCTTCATTTGACGTGTAGTGTGTGCATTCGTTAGAGGTGATTGTTTTAATCACTAGTTTCATTTGCTGTTGCTTCGAGGGTTAGTTTTCCTTGTTTCTTTTTTACCTTAATTTGTTTATTATATGTGTTAATCATAATTGCTAAACTAGATCCATTATCCCCTGCGTACTCGTAGTGTTAATGGTTAACATGCTATATAAATCCCAACAACAGTTAACACACATTCATGATTTGTTTGAGTGTTACCCAAACTCTTGATTCTTAATCATGATTACATACTATACGTAAACATGACGCCCATTTGTGAGGACATGATACAAAATAGTCACAAACATCCACCTGTTTTTATTCATTTTCTCACATGAAAAAACATAAATAAAATTTCCCTTTTAACAAGTTTTTAGTCAAACATGTCTGATGAACAATCCCCCGCAACCTCTAGTTTCGGAAATAACCAACAACCATCTCAGACCAATACAGGTGGAAGATCTTACTCACGCTGAGGAAGGTCAACAAATACTAAAAAACAACGTTCACCAGTCAAATAAGTTAATAAAAAAAAAACCCATGAAGGCCCACCTTTTGCACAAAAGCCCAGAGGTGACCATTGTCAACTCTCTTCCTTTTTGGCCTTGCTCACGTGTGTCAAACAACCCAAGTAATGGGTCTCACTCATGAGGATGCTCCTTGCTGGTGAACCCTCACCACCACTACCTCTAGTCTAAGTAGATTTAAAGCCGTGTCTAATTTTATATCTAAACATGCGTAACATCCTGTTGCAACTAAGATATCAACTTTTTCATTAATCAATAAAACATTAACACATATGTAGACACAAAATTTTAGCTTATCAATCATTTCTCTGTGTATATCGTTGAATTCCACAGCATAGTTAAGTAAGTATTTAAAGATTTCGTTATGCTTAGACTATTGTAAAAACTTCAATGTTCTCCATTAAACTATTAAGCACGAAACAACAACACTAATAGAGATTGTCACCCCCATTGGCCACGGAGGTTCACTCGTGACGACTCCGGGCTATCCAAAAGGGTAGTCGCACTGGAATTAGTCGGCTCGCAATGTCGAGTTGGAACACAGGTATTAAAAAAAATAATAATAATAAAAAAATAGAGATGTCACCATAATGTGTACAATTCAGTTTCTTTGAATATAGTTTAAGGAACGATATATTCTCTTTGTTTTTTCTGTGCTCATAAATCGACAAAAGTGCACGAAGAATAGGATTTATGAATCCCGGGCTCCTCCAACTCCCTAAATCAGGCCCATAGGATTGATTATCTGGTCCATTATGTGGACTTATATGACTAAGTTAGTAAGTTTATGAAAAAAAGTTAAAAAATCTTGCAAGACTATATGTAAGAAAAATTATAATTGGGTATGATTTATAATTAATAACACAGGCTACATCACAAATTTAATATTAGATCCAGTGTAATCTATAACTTTAATTTTTTCGAGTTTGTATACAGGCAGACAAATACATGCAACAAAGAATTACACTTTTAGAGTTTGTCTATATCGCGGCATAGGCTTCCTCTTTGTCTTATTAGTGCATGTGTTCGTCAACGTTGAAAGCCGTTTAAGACTCAAAAAAAGAGTGCTAGGCCCCGGGTAAGACTTTTGGGACCGGGCAAGATGAATTATAGGGCTACGGGCTAAGGCTTGTCTATAGGGATTGGGCAAAGTCGAATCTCGACTGAGGCAATGTTGATAAACATTGAGAAAAGAAAAACTTCCCCCTTAACATCATTATGATTGAAGATCAAGACTCAATTATAAGAAACATATACAACTAAAAGGGAAAACAAATACTTCAACAGAAATTTTTTATAGATTCTTAATATCAGAAATAATGGGATCAAATTAAAAAATAACCCTGTAATTTGACTTGTTTAATCAATTATAACAGTCTTTCAAATAAAAGATGTAACATTTGACTTCTAGCTAGTTAGGCACATTGGTGAAATAACAACCCCTAAGCTCTTTGATTTTGATTTGTTTTCCTTTTAGTGGCAAAATTCGTTACGATTTAAATTCGTAAAGTAGTTTATTTTATTTTTTCATATCTCACTTTATTTTTTTCGTTCAAATTAAGAAACAACCATTATAAACAATGAAGTTTTCTTACATATAGTCTTGCAAGATTATTATTATATATATATATATATATATATATATATATATATATATATATATATATATATATATATATATATATATATATATATAGTGTATCTTTATTTTCATAACCCTGTTAAGTGCGGGAACTGCGAGAACCTCATATGCACCGTTAGATATCTTGATCAATGGCTATGATGATTTGTGGCATTATTGTAATAAAATAAAAACTGAATATTAATTATTAAATAGCAAAAGGGCAATCAAGGAATTTCATATTAATAATTTTTCAAAACTGCCACGATTAAATAGGCACACACACCGCTAGATCTGATCTCCATTTTATTTAACCTAATTAATCATATTTTCTCTTTCCAAAAAGAAAACCGCCTCTTCATTTTTTTTCTTCTCCACTCATCTCTAACAATGGAACAGATTGGATCTCAGTTCCAAGCTGCTAACAAGAAGAGAGTGGTGTTGGGTGATTTATCAGATCTGCCTCCTTATTTCTCCAATCTGCCTCATTATTTCTCCGATCGGCACCACTTCCTCCGATCAGCACCACTTCCGGCAGCCAAAACAGTTTCGATTGGCTTTCTTAAGGTGACTTTCTTAATTTATTTATTAACTTTCTTTGTTAATTAGCCTTTCTTTGTTAATAAAAACTGCTTCTTCTTTATTTATTTTATGTTCCGATTGGCTTTCTTCTTTGTTAATTAGATTGTGTGGGGAGAGTATTCTGTTATATTTTATGTTCCAATTGCTTCTTGTTATCAACAGTTAATTAGATTTTTTTTTTTCGTTTTCTTTTTGTATTTTCGTTCTATGTCGTATTTGTATGGTTTGTGTGGATTCGTACTTTGGATTTGTATGTTTGATGTTTATATGGATTTGTATGTTGGATTTGTATTTTTGTATTCTGCTCCAGGCCTCCAGAATTTTGCTTCTTGTAGGTTTATGTGGATTTGTACTTTGAATTAATAATACCGGTATATACCGTCCGGTATACCGGTATTACCGGTAATACCGGTACCGGAGGAAAATCCGGTATGACTAAAATACCGGTTTTTAAAACATTGGTTGTTATCATTGCATATTTGTTTTTACTTATTGAACATGGCTGTATTTCATGTTATTAACATACATGTTATTGAACATACTTGTTTTTACATTGAACATGGTTTTCATAAAACATACATGTTATTCATTGACCATACTTGTTTTTACATTGAACATGGCTGTATTTCATTGAACATAGATTGTGCATATATGTTAGGCTAGTTATTATGATTAGAAAGTTACTTACACTATTTGGTTATGGTTTAATTGTTTTTGGGCATGTTTGTATCAGATTGATGAAGATGGTGATAGCAATGAAGATATTAGAAGTGGATGCACACATAGATACAATGCGGCGTTTGAAGAAATATGATTATTGAAGGCGTGCATATATGTTCAACTTCTAAAAATGTTGATAATAATGAGTGTGCACATATGTTCGTTTGCGTTATATATATTAGTGCATGCATGTATTGATCGATTAGATTCATGTATTTATACTTTTTAGAATTTTGTTTTTTAATTGTATTTTAATTGATATTGAATTTTGTACGTAACATTTATGTTATTGTTTTGTTATAATTTTACATTATATAAAAAACACCTATGCACTACATCTCGAAAATAAAATGAAAAAATTAGTACATAAAAACACCTATGCACTACATATGAAAAATAACATACATGCTGGAAAAAATTAGTACATATAAAACATACATGCACCTAGTTTTTTTTTTTTTTTTTTTTTTTCAAATAATGCATGCTGGAAATAAAAAAGTTAAGAAAAAAAAAAAAAAAAATCCTAAAATTATGGGATTTTAAAAAACGAATTTTAATTAAAAAAAATCACAAATAAATAGAAATTGTCTTTTACTATTATAATGGGGGAATAGATTCATTTCTTTTTCCCTTTCTTTAGCAATACCATTGCCTTTCCCATTATCGAGTTTGAACCAAGCACACCTTTACTCATATAAGTCACAAGATAATCAATCATATGGGCCTGATTAGGGAGTTGGAGGAGCCCACTTTCATAAATCCCCTACTTTCGTACACTTTTGTCGATTTATGCGCACAAACAAAACAAAAAAAAGATATCGTTCCTTAAACTATATTCAAAGAAATTGAATTGTACACATTTACGGTGACAGCCTCTATTAGTATTGTCGTTTCATACTTAATAGATTAATAGAGAACATTGAAGTTTTTACAATAGTCTAAGCATAACGAAATCTTTTATACTTAACTATGCTGTGGAATTCAAAGATATACGAAGTAACTGTTAAATATTACAATGAAAATTGTTAGTTTTAGGGGAAATATTAAAAATTGTTAGTTTTAGGAGAAATGATTGGTAAGCTAAAATTTTGTGTTTACATTTGTGTTAGTGTTTCATTGATTAATGAAAAAATTTGATATTTTAGCTGCAACAGGATGTTATTATGCATGTTTAGAAATAAAATTAGACACGTCTTTAAATCTTCTTAGAATAGAGGTAGTGGTGGTGAGGGCTCACGGGTGAGACCCACTACTTGGGTTGTTGTCACACGTGAGCAAGGACAAAAAGGAAGGGAAAGGTGACCATGGTCCGGGCTTTTGTGCAAAAGGTGGCCCTCATGGGGTTTTATTACTAACTTATTTAATCGATGAACGCTGTTTTCTAGTATTTGTTGACATTCCTCAGCGTGAGTATGATCTTCCACCAGGACTGGTTTGAGATGGTTGTTAATTTAGAGGTTGCGGTGGTTGTTCATCATGCATGTTGGGCTAAAAACTTATTAAAAGATATATATTTTTTTGTTTTTATTTTATTTGTTTTTATTTTTTTAATGTTTTTCAAGTGAGAAAATGAATACAAATAGGTGGAAGTTTGTGACTACTTTGTATCATGTCCTCATGAATGGACGCCGTGTTTATGTATAGTATCGTGATTAAGAGTGAATTGAGATAGTTGTGTTGTTCGTTTTCCTTTGTAGAATGGTAATGACCCAAAGGGATAATTAAGAATCAAGAGTTTGGGTAACACTAAAACAAACCATGAATGTGTGTTAAATGTGTGAGAACAGTGTGTGTAAAAGTATAAGAGAATGATTATTCTTATTATTATTATTATTATTTATTTATTATTTTTTTTTTGTAGGATGCTTTTCTTCTGTTTATAGATAGGCATTTTGGATTTTAAGGATAAACCTCACGTGGGTGATCAACGGCTGTAGACAAGCCGAGTGTTGATCATCTAACGACTAGATAAGAATGACAAGTGGCAGCTCCTCTTTGGCTAGTACCAGGTTGTGCCCGTCTCCCATATTCTTACTCGTATGTCTTCCAGTGTCACACGTGTTAGATAGTACATGTTTAACTGTTAGTGCCAGTTGGGAAACAGTTATCTCATACGTGTATGTTATATGGTCTGAGAGGTTCTTCTACGCCATGTGCAGCGTGGGAATGTAGACTAGTTTATCAAGTGTTGATAATGGGCCTTATTTCGTAGGATTTTTCTAACGTGTGCCCTAGGGGCACAAGTTAATTACACTAAAAGGACTCAGAGATCCATGAAAACGGATTCAGAGACACACACAAAGGTGCACTTTTATGTACTTTTGTGTGTATCCCTGAGTCCTTTTGGTGTGCTTTGGGCACAAGTTACAAAAACCCTATTATAAGTATTGATAATGAGCTTGACTATGACGTATAATTAGTGAGCTTGAACCTTTAATATTGATAAGCTATCAATACTTTAAATGCCAATCCATAGAGAAGCCCGAATTTTTGTCAAGTAGGCAACTCTTTCATTACTGGAATCAAAGTAATTTGGTGATGTTACTGTTTCAAAACACCCAATATGCATGTCTCACAAAACTAAGAGATATCAAGCATAGAGATTTAAGAAGGCTCATTCCTCAATTGTAGAGCAAATTGACCAAGCCTGTATTTTAAAGAGTAAATTAGAAGAGTGTTGATACAAAAGCTGGGCGTTCCTTGTTTCTGTATCAATTGGATCTTAATGCTTGAGACCTGCGCACTAAGAGAACAAAAAACATCGTTAGGCTTATCGTGGGATTGTCTCCCACGATTATCCTCCGGCGTGAGAGCAAGTAATCGGTTTTAGGGTTTTAGTGAAGAGTTAGGGTTATGATATGATACCTTTAATGAGAGCCGAGATGCCCTTTATATACACACGAAATCCTTGTTGGTTTCGTGTTCCTTACTCTTCGGCGTATCCCGCCTTATTCGGTCCATTGATCCTTATCCCGTAAATAAGAGATCCTATATCAAGGCTAATAATAGATTTCGGATTTGGGCCGTTTGTAAGCCCAAATCTTTATCTTGATAGCCCACACGTGATGGGCTTGAGTATTGGTCGGGTTCGTGACCCGAGTGCGGACTATACGTCATCATGTCCCCCCAGTCTAGTATGCGCAAGGTGAAACTGCGGATGCTAGATTAACAACTGTAGCGAAAAAATATTCCAGAATGCTTAGCGGGGAAGTTTCAAGTGTTTCCCGCCTAAAAAAGCAATACGATGAATCTAGTCCAAGTAAATCCGAATATCCCTCGTAAATCGTGAGGGGTGGGTGAAAAAGTGTTTCACCTCTTGATCTTCCAGCCACACGATTAGAGCGAGTGGGTTACACATGTCAATCATCCATGAGAGCATGTAACCCTATATAGAGTGTTGTCTCCATTTCACTGTGGCTATCACAGTAAAAACGTCAATTGCCACCATTGTTAAAACCTCTAAACAGCGAACAAGAAATCAACAACTCTTAAGGTAATAGTGCGTACGCTGCAGAATCCATTGAATTCTAAACATTGTTCTTCAATTAACCGACTTTACATCCGATATAACCGAGGACGAACTTCGTCTGTTCACCTCGGATTATTATATCCCGATCGCGTTGCACCCGGTGGTTCCGGTGGCGACTGCGCCCATAGCGGACTTCCCTGAAGGGAAAGTAGGGGTATACACACGCTTCTTTGAATTCGCTAACCAACGTGTGCCCATTTCTCTATTCTTGTGCGATGTTTTAAACTACTATCGCCTCCATATTTCCCAACTACACTGTATAGGTGCAGCAAAAATAACAAATTTTGAAGTAAATTGTCGCTTGTTGGCGATTAACCCCACAATCCATCTGTTCCGCGCGTTTTATCACTCGTCGTGGTCAAACGGGTGGGTGTCCTTTTCCAAGCGCGCAGGGCGACTGCAGTGCTATACGGAAAAGTTAGACGCACTTAGGAATTGGAGGGAGAAATTCTTTTGGGTTGATGATGCATTGTTTCCATAGGATTTTGAGTTCTATACCCAAGGGTCATTACCGAAGGATAAGCGCCCCATCCCCGGAGCGTATAATGCAGATGATGCGGAAACGATTAATGCCAATCACATCCCTATCAACGCTTACCCAGAAGAGTTTTTGGTGCATATGGGCATTAGTCGCAACTACTTCGGAGGTCCTGACGAGGTGCCAACCTTTTTGGATGAGAATAACTGGGGTGGGTGCTTGTCCTTTCTTCTCCTTCGCTCAGTAGTGTAAGCGCTCTTCACTATTGTAGCTTTTGTAACCCTCTTTGTGTTTGTTTGTGGTTTGTTGCGCAGAGATGGATCTATTCAGCGTGGTGCACTTGACGAGACCCGAACAGGTGACCGTAGGAGTGCGCCCTTTAAGAGAAGGTGAGGAACCAGTTTTGGAGGCTACCGCGGGGCGCACTATGGAGATCGTACAGGAGGAACCAGAGGATGTCCCCCCAGTTGTGTTAGAGGCGATTCCTATTCGCAGTTTTCCAACTCCTGGGGTACAAGTCCCTGTGGTAGAGCCATCGCACACAGACTCGTCAGAGAGTGTGGGGATTGCCATGGCTGAAAGTGGGCCCGAGGAGGCTAGCCAAGGGGTGAAGCGCAAGAAAACTTCTGGTGATGATGGCGCGGGTACATCTAAAAGAAGGCGCCATGTTATCTCTGGCGGGCAATCATCATCAGAAGAGGATGCGTCGCCAACTAAAACCCCTCCCCCCAAGTAAGTAATGAGACTTGTATCTTTAGATCTTCAGTTCTTTATTCCGCGTTGATACTATAGAGTAACTTTGTTATTTGCGTGCAGTGTTGAAGCTGCTGATGATGCTGCGCGTGTTGGGAATTCGCCACCCAAGGCGAGTCCCTCACATACTGATGATCTTGCGCAGAAGAGCCAAGAGACTGAGTCGAAGGCATTTGAGGATGTGCCAACGGACCATCTGATAGAGGAGCTAGGTTTGGCTGCTGTGCACCAGGCCTCCTTAGTTGCACAGCTACAATCAAGGTATGCTGGTGAAGGTAGCCGCTGTGTGCAGAAAGATGAGGAGATTGCGCTTCTGAAGGCGTAGTTGGCTGATGCTCAGGCTGAGGTAAAGGCAACAGATGCGTATGCCCAGAAGCTTGCTGAAGAGAAGATGTCATTACTTGCCCAAGTGAGCCAAGAGCGTGCTGGGTTAACAGATTACAAGGCCACTTGTCTTTGGGTCTTGAAGTACATGGAGCTTAACAAGAACGCTCACTTCTCTAGATTGGATGAATTTCATAAGGCTGTGGAGGGGTCGCTGGAGAAGCAGGAAGTTAAGCTGCGCAATCTCAGTATTGAGTATGATGAAGAGCTGTACCCACACCTAGTATCTTCAATTGCTGAGCGCAGGTGGCTTATCAGCCATGGTTTGCGCCTTGCTGCTTTGAGTACTCTGGAGTCTCAAGAGGTGAGGGAGGCCTTTGGGGATGTTGTTGAGCGTGCGTTGGCACGTGGCAAGGCGCAGGCTATAGAGGAGCTTTCCGAGAGCAAGTTATTGACAGTGCCTGCCGCACAAGTACCAGGTTATAATGCTGATGCCTATGATGAGCTTGTCGCTGCTATGGAGAAGATGAAGCTGTTAGATCTTCCTCACATTGCTCAACTGGAGCGCGATCAAGATTACCCCATAGGTGTTATTATGGAGGGGTTAACCTTGGCTAGGCACGCAGCAGAGGACGCAGAGGCACAACCTGATTACTTTCTTAAGCCAGATGTGTCGCAGCTGCAGGTACCTATCTTTGGTGCTGCACATATTCCAAGATCTGATGGAGTACCTGTTAGTGTACCGACAGTGTCGCCCAAGGATCATGATCTCCTGAAGAAGCTTGAGGAAGCTGGGAGTGCTGCGTACCATGTTAGCAGTTCAGAGCTTAGACGCTCCCACAGCCTTTAGATTGTTTTGACTTGGTGATGTTTTGTAATAGGTTAACATTTTGTTGCACATGTGCATGTTAAATCTATACTTTGTATGAACTCGTAGTCCATAATAAAATGATATTTTGAAAGTGCGATTGTACGCATATTGTATGTGATTGTGGTTATGATGTTTGTACTTAGTTATCTGTCTTTGCGTACAAGACGTCTATGTTATGTCTAAGAATCAAACCGTTATATAAACGCACTTAAAAAAGATTACAGGAATCTATAATCACTTATAACATAATCGTGTATGAAATTCATGACTTAATGTCAAGCGCGAATATATATGAAATTCACAAGTGTATGGGCTGACATGCAGCGTACTGCGAATACCATATCAAGGGGTTAAGAGTCTTAACTCCTAATTTGTTAAATGCGCACAGTGTGCATTGTTGTGTATCCGTCGTGGGATGCACAATGAACTTACTCCAACGTCTTGAGAGTAAGGTGTTTAACAAGGATGCGTGATCCGATGTTGATGGGTTTGCAACCCTCTTACTCAATGAGTTATTTAGTAGGTTTACTCATTCTTTACCATCGTGGGTTTTAATAAGTGCATGCACGCCATGTAGGTAAAAGGTAATATAACAAAAATATTGAGACATAAATAATATGTAAACAACAAAGTAAAGTGTGTCGCGGAGTTAGCTAGAAACCGCGGCATTTAATTAATACTTGCAAGTTTTTGGGAAAAAAAAAAGACATTTGCCTAGATGAAACAAAAATGTAAATACACGGATATTTATTGAGCACTTACTAAAGTGTGGAAGTGTCCGTGGGCGGGGTCGTAACCTTTCCTAAAGATAGCATCTCTTGAGATTGCAAATATTCCATGTGCGTTGTAGCTCACGGCCATCCATGTCACGCAGCTTGTACGCGCCTTTTCCTAGTGCTTCAACGACCTCATAGGGTCCTTCCCACTTTGGTCCAAGTTTACCTGTATCTTCTGCGTGGCTCGCATCATTAGCGCGATATACAAAGTCGCCTGGTCTGAATGAGGTGCTTCGAACTTTAGCATCGTAGTATCCCTTCATTTTTGACTTGGCTTTTGCCTCACGTATAGCTGCGCGCTCACGCCTTTCTTCCAATAGGTCCAAGTCTATACGCCGTTCGTCGTCATTGGTTGCAACATTAACTTCCGCGGTATGAATAGTTGGCATCCCAATTTCAGCTGGTATGACAACTTCTGTCCCATAGACAAGAGAAAAGGGAGTGTCTCCATTGCTAACTTTGATTGTCGTGCGGTGCGCCCATAAGACATGCGACAATTCATCCACCCATCTTCCTTTGTGTTTGTCCAGGCGCGCTTTAATTCCTTCGCCCAGACTACGATTTGCGCGCTCAACCAAACCATTGGTTTGTGGGTGTTTAACCGACGCGAAGTGTTGTGTAATATTTAGTTCTGCGCACCAGTCTTTGAACGGGTTATCGCGGAATTGTTTTTCGTTGTCCGAAATGATTTCCCCAGGTAATCCAAAGCGGCATACAATATTTTCCTAAACGAATCGTTTTACTTGATTACCTGTGATTGTCGCCACTGCTTTTGCCTCAATCCACTTAGTAAAGTAGTCTATAGCCACAATAAGAAATTTCAGTCCCCCTGCTGCAACAGGGAAGGGACTCGCAATGTCGATACCCCACTTATAGAATGGCCATGGCGAAGTGATAGGCATTAGCTCTTGTTGTGGTTGGCGCGGGATGGGTCTATGAACTTGGCAGTCACTACATTTCTTTATCATATCACGCGCATCGCGATGCATAGTGGGCCAGTAGTATCCTGACCGCAAGGCTCGTGCTACGACGGACCGTGGTCCTGAGTGCATACTGCATGAACCGGCGTGGATCTCTCGGAGTACGTAATCTGCCTGAAGAGGTCCAACACACCGAAGCCATGGTTGTAGAAATGAGCGCCGATATAGGATACCATCTCGAAGTTCGAACCTCTGCGCTGTGCGCCGTATCCGTCGAGCGTCCTTCTGCTCATGGGGCAATATGCCTTTGCTTATAAATTCGACAACAGGGGTCATCCACGTAGGATTCTGCTCCTCTATTACCGTGGATATCTCCATCTCCGAGATGGATTTATTTTTTAGGATCTCCACCAACACTTGTTTTGACAGGTGCGCAAAGCTTGTAGATGCGATCTTGCTTAGCGCATCCGCTTTTTTGTTTTCCCCTCTAGGAACTTGTTTAATGGTAAACCTGTCAAAACCTTGGATTAGTGACTTGGTCTTGTCGAGGTATTGAACCATGTTATCCTCTTTAGCCACATATTCGCCCAACACATGGTTGGCTACTAATCGGGAATCCACATTTGCTTCTAGGTTGCGTACACCCATTCGAGTTGCAATGCGTAATCCAGCAATTAGGGCTTCATACTCTGCCTCGTTATTCGTAGCTGTGAATTCAAAGCGCAGTGCGTAAGTGAATTCCATTCCTTCTGGATTGGTGAGGATAAGGCCTGCGCCCGACCCATCCACGCATGAAGATCCATCCGTGAACAGGACCCATGGTTCTTGTAGTTCTACCTCGCTCCGTGGAGGTGCAACATCGGTGTCTGGTTTTTCGATGATGAAGTCTGCTAGTATTTGCCCCTTAACCGCAGTGCGTGGTCTATAAGAGATGTTATACTCGCCTAGCAATACACTCCACTTTTGTAATCGCCCCGATGCGTCGGGTTTGGAGATAACTTGCTTGATTGGTTGGTCTGTGATCACCGCTATTGGGTGTGCTTGAAAGTACCTGCGCAATCTTTTGGCGGAAAATACTAATGCCAAGACCAACTTTTCCATTGGGCTATAGTTAATCTCTGTCTTCTTGAGCGCTTTGCTTACAAAATATACCGGTGTTTGTACGGAGTTCCTATCTGTCAGTAGCACCGCGCTGACTGCTCCATGAGTCGCAGACAAGTACACAATTAACTCCTCCCCTGGTCGGGGTGCGACTAGCTTGGGAAGCGCTGCTATATGTTTCTTAAGCTGTGTAAAAGCTTCTTCCGCTTCTGTAGTCCAACGAAAGTCTCCCTTTTTTGTACACTTCTTGAGTGTTTTAAAGAGGGGAGTGACTTATCTGCTGATTTGGACAAGAATCTGTTCAACCCGGCTAGTTTTCCATTCAGAGACTGGACTTCTTTCAACGTGCGTGGTGAAGGGAGTTGGATGACAGCCTCTATTTTTTCTGGGCATGGTTTAATGCCATCAGGTTCTATCAAGTATCCAAGGAACACGCCTTCTGTAGCGCCAAAAGTGCATTTCTTAGGATTTAACTTCATGTTGATCTTTCGTAGTGTTCTAAATATTTCTTCAATGTCGCGGACCACTTCGTCTTCGGTATGGCTTTTTATGACAAGGTCGTCAACATAGACCTCTAGGTTGCGGCCCACTTGCTTTTCAAATGTATTATCTACCAATCGCTGGTAGGTGGCGCCCGCATTCTTTAGGCCAAAAGGCATCTTTGTATAACAGTAGACACCTTGGCTTGTGTGGAAGGTTGTTTTTTCCTCGTCTTCTTTAGCCATTTGGATTTGGTGGTACCCTTTGTATGCGTCTAAAAAACATTTAAAGGGGTATCCGCATAAAGATTCTACCTTCCAGTCTATCTCTGGTAGTGGGTAGCAGTCTTGTGGACATGTTTTGTTGAGATCAGTGAAATCCACGCACATCCGCCAACTACCATCACTCTTCTTGACCATCACTGGATTGGAGAGCCAGTCATGGTAATAGACCTCTCGCATGATACCTGCGTCAACAAGTTTGTGTACTTCCTCTAGAATGGCTTTTGCGCGCTCTGGAGCTTGGCCGCGCTTTTTCTGCCGTACTGGGGAGTATCCTTGTCGGATTTTCAACTTGTGTTCTGCAATCGAGCGTGGCACACCAGTCATGTGTTTTGGTTCCCATGCGAAGATATCCAGATTCTTTTGCAAGAGCGCGCACACGGCAGCTCTGCCTTTATCAGACAGCGATCCCCCGATCGATACTTCTTGCTCCGGGTAATCAGGATGAATTGCGACCTTCAGGTTTGATACTTTAGCTGCGCTCTGTTCTGGGGTGTGCGTCGTCTCACATGTAATCGTGTTACACTCTCTAGGTGGCACGGCGTTATTGTAGATGGTGACAATGCCGCCTTCTTTTACTAGCTTATCAATTAGTTGGCGCAATTGGACACACTCATTGGTGGTGTGGCCCTTCTGTCCATGATACTCGCAGTATCCGTTCCCTACGCGCCGATCTTCTGGGGTGCGTATTGGTGGGGGTCTCGGAAAGTTCGCGCCTTCCGTCGCAAATATCTCCCTTGGAGTCTTCGTTAGTGGGGTATACTTGTCATTCTCTCGTCCGCCCCCTGACTGCGGTAGCTTTTGTTACGGTTGCTACTCTGGTCGTTGGATTGTCTCCTGGGCTGTTCTTGTGACCTATAGTTTGAGTAGCCTTTCTTGCTATCCACAGCGGCGGCTTCTCCTTGGATAAAGGACCTCGTGCGCTTCATAAGTTCGTCAAAGGTCTGGGGAACCCTATCGTTTAACCTTTTGATAAGTTCTGGGTTATTGATTCCGTTCATAAACCCTGAGATCTTTAGTACTTCGGGGCATGCCTTGACGTGTATGCATTCGTCCTTATAGCGCTCCACATAAGCGCTTGTGGATTCCCCTTGGCGCTGTTTTACCCTAGCAAGCTCGACAGGGTTCTTGGCGCACTTCTTCCTCTGAGTAAAGTTTAAGCGAAACGCCTTCCGCAACTCTTCAAACCCATCGATGCTTCTACGTGGCAACTTACTGAACCAGTTTCGCGCATTCCCTACTAATGTAGAATTAAACATGTGGTACCACACGGGTTGTGGCCAATTTTCGATAGTGGCGGCTGATTCAAAAAATTTTAGGTGGTCGTCAGGATCACCTGTCCCATCATAAGTTTTAACATTAGCGGGCATGCGCCTTCTCTTATCTTCTGAAAAATCACTGATGCGCCGAGTGAATGCGTCGACCTTTTGGCGGCGCCAGGGACGAGACATATCTTCGTCCTCCTGGTCACGGTATCCTCTCCTGGACTTCCAGTGTCCTGTTTCTTCGTCCTCGTTGTCCGAGGAGTCACTTGAGGATGAGCTTACTCTTTTGCGGCGCTTGCGTCGACTGTCCTCGGAATCCGAGCTTGAAGGGCTTTCGCTTGGAGAGCGCCGTCGCCCAAGTCTATCATGGACCCTGCGACTACCAAGCCTGGTGTGAACATTGGTACGCCATCCATCTCCTTCGTGCTCTTCCCGGTACTGTAAGTCAGCTTTTTCATCATCCACAATTTTCTTTCCGATCCTAGTAAACACTGGGGGTCGGCAGCTATCCTTCCCGCGCCTCCCCTTTCGGTAACGTGGTGGAGATGCTTCATACTCAGGGTCGAAGTTGAGCCGGGCTTGCAGGCTCTGACTTGACCTCTTTTTCGCTTCCTCCTGCATAAGGGCAGCCAAGGTTTCATAGTTTTGAGACACAAAATCACTTGGCGCTAGTTCAGGCGTGACTCCTTCTAGCGCGAGGATGTCTGTTCCCAAATCAGGACCCTTGTTTCGATTAGGCGCATTTGGCGGCTCAGTGGGGTCTGTTTCTGGCATGGTGAAAGGAGTGCGCTGTAGATCTTCCGCGCTAGTGGTTGTAGTAGCATGGGTAGTCCCTGTGAGCGGTCCTATTGTAGTAAAGACCAGATCTGAGCCTGATCCTTGGTTTCTGGGCGCACTGGTTGTTCCAGAGGCCTGCTTAGGGGCTGAATCACTTTGCTGCTTCTTCCCCTGTAGGTCGCCATGCGTTTTCTTCGCCTGAGGAGTCCGCTGGTTTAGGTTTCCGTGCTTTGTCATTCTAGTTCTTCGTAGAGTTCTTAGTGTCTGGTCCCACGGATGGCGCCACTTGTTGATACAAAAGTTGGGCGTTCCTTGTTTCCGTATCAATTGGATCTTAATGCTTGAGACCTGCGCACTAAGAGAACAAAAAACACCGTTAGGCTTATCGTGGGATTGTCTCCCACGATTATCCTCCGGCGTGAGAGTAAGTAATCGGTTTTAGGGTTTTAGTGAAGAGTTAGGGTTATGATATGATACCTTTAATGAGAGCCGAGATGCCCTTTATATACACACGAAATCCTTGTTGGTTTCGTGTTCCTTACTCTTCGGCGTATCCCGCCTTATTCGGTCCATTGATCCTTATCCCGTAAATAAGAGATCCTATATCAAGGCCAATAATAGATTTCGGATTTGGGCCATTTGTAAGCCCAAATCTTTATCGTGATAGCTCACATGTGATGGGCTTGAGTATTGGTCGGGTTCGTGACCCGAGTGCGGACTATACGTCATCAAAGAAGAGGCCAAGTTAAATGAACTTGGAACAAATGGTAAGCAATATAATACAAGGTATATACTACACAAATGGGTATTGAGACCTCCTCATGGAGACCTTTTCATAAAAAACACACGTCTATAAAAGTTTCCCTACCAAAAAAATAGAATAAAGACAGGTATTTATTTTACAAACCGGTCTCTATTAGTAAAATAAATATAGACAGGTGCCCATCGTTAAAACCGGTCTACATTGAGAAGTATCTAGACCTGTTATAAGCTGAAAACACGGTCTATATTTCTACAACTAAAGAGGCCTTTTTTTTTTGCTAGAAACCGGTCCAATATTATTGGCGGGGTTGCTAAAATTTAATTTTCATCTCATTATCCTCCAGCCAAACAAGGGGAATTCATATATATAATATATATATATATATATATATATATATATATATATATATATATATATATATATATATATATATATATATATATATATCACAGCTAGATGATAGCTAATATTGTTTTGACTTTGTTCACTTAGATTGTTTATAATGTTTTTTATTTTGACTTTTATTTACTTGTTTTTTATATTAAGTTTACCCACATATTATTATTCTCACGAGACACCATCTGTGACTCATGTCGAGAAACTTGAGGCTGATATATAACTAAGGCAAGTTTGACTATTATAATGTTGCTATTATTAAAAGCGGATGCCTTGACTTATGTTTTGATGTATAAGCATGTTGGATCGATATACTCTGACCAAACTAACTTGTAGCTTGTCTACGGTTTAACAACCTTGGATAAATCCAAAACTGTTAATGGTGAAACGCTGATATACTTTGTTAAGTATGCGGAATCTACTTCAACAAAGCTAAGAAGAATTAATAAACAACTTTGAATATTATTAAAACCTTGAACCTGCTCTTTACACAGATTCACTAAACAAACTCTAATCACTAATATCGTACTTTTCTAATACTCTAAATTAAGCTTCTAATAATCGTATGACTCGTATCTCTAATGCCAACCTAGGGGTCCTTTTATAGGCACAAGGAAAACCCTAGTCGGTTTGCAATACTTGAACGACAAGCAATTCTAAATCTAATCTAATAATAACTCTATGAACATTCTAGAATTACACATTAGTCCTTAAACGTATTTGCATAACAGTCCTTTAACTTTTGCAGTACTTTGACTTTTATCAACGAGCAGCAGTACTTTGACTTGTATCTTTTAGCAGTACTTTGACTTCCAGCAGTACTTTGATTTTATAGCCCAACAATCATCCCCTAACTTGAATTCCACTTGCTTGATTTCAAGTTCCTTTGTAATCTCTGAATATCAATCATCTTTATCTTCAAGGAAAGGTTGTATCTTTGAAGTCTGTCTTGTTGTTGTTTTGTTATCATCAATGTAATCAGTATCTGCAATCTTTATCAGCAACAATTCTTTTCAGCAACTCAGCAACATATTGGCAATAGGTACATCAGATCTTAAAAGTTTCATACTATTCTCATCACTTCCAGGTGTGTTAACTCCTGTGAGAGGTGAATCATTGAAAACTTAATGGATTTTGATGTCTCTTTACCAAAGCCATTAACTCTGGAGTAGTCAATGTTTAGGTTTAAGAACCATGGTACATTGGTAACCATATGATTTTTAGCAAATCATCAGCTATCAACGGATTTGAGTAGTCTTTACCAAATAGCCGTTTGCTTTTGGACTAGCTAGTTCTTTTAGTACAATCACTACCATGGTGAACTAATTACCATACAATGGTTTTCCACAGCCTTTACTACAAGCCATTATCTTGTAGGCTAGCCAACTCTTCACTAACATAGATATGGTGAGTTGAAAACCATACAATTTTTAGTAAATTGTCAACTAAAAACGGATTTGATAATCACATCAGAGCCGTACCCTCATGATGAGTCAAACTCTTTCTTGTTTATTAAACATGGTGAGTTGATTACCATTTGTTGTGTAGTATAAGTACTAACACCATGTTGTTGCTTTCAAAACCATTTGTTGCTGTTTAATTTTTGTGCTTCAAAATGTTTTTGCACTTTTTCAAAAATCACTTATTTATTAAGCAAAAGACTTTACTGGTTTCATGCTGCAAGCGGTACTTTGAGGAAGTACTGTTTGACTAGCAGTACTTTAAATAAAGCACTTATTTTTCAAAAGATTTATATTATAAATACCATACCAGTAGTTATGCATCAATCTTCAGCTTCAGTTGTCCACTTGATGAACAATTTTATAACCATCAATGGTACTTCATTTTCTTGTTCCACTTCCATGCCATGCTCAAGCATTCTGATCATCAGATCTCTTATGAGTGGATATCTTTGTTCTGCTAGCATATGAATCATAGTACCATCCTCTAACTCCAAAACGTGTATTCCAACTGATTCAAAGAATCTCCATCTGTTAATCTCCCAGTTTTCTTGATTTTCCCACAAAGTACTATCCTTTGTTTCCTCTGTTTCCCAGATGGTTGTGAGATCTCCTACCAGAACCAAACCCACTCCTTGTGGTGGAATATGTTCAAAATAAGTCTGCACTTGTAGATATAACTGAAGCAGATCTTCTCTATCAATCAGATGTAGTATATCCCATAACGAATTGAATACTCTAAAGCTTCCATCTTGTCTATGAAATATCAAGTAGTCTCCTTCTTGTGATTCTACAACTGAGAATGTAGAAATCTTGGACTTCTTATCTGCAACATCTTTTGATTTTGGATGCTCAAAATCAACAACTCTTAAGTAATTTCTTAGTTCATCAGCTGTGTCTACTCTTAATTCAATAGAATCCTTGAGCTTCTTTGATGACTGTTCATCAGTTGTTGTTCTTTTCCTCTTTGAGCTCCTTGTAACAACTCTTTCCTTTCTGCTATCTTCAAGCTTCTTATCTTCAAATGAAATAATGCTTGCAAGATCTTTTTCTATAGCTTCCCTAACAGCATCATACAAATCCTTCATCTCTGTATGTGTCAATTTCACCAAACCTGTATATCCTCTTCCTTTGAGATAAGCCATCATATAATTTCTTTCTTGAGCTTTACTTTGTGGCCTTCTAGGTTTGATAACTTTCCTTGATTCTTCAGCATCTATCTCAGCCTGTAATTTCCTTGCAGCTTCCTCATTTTTAGCATCCTGAATAGCTCTTAGTTCTTTAAAGGTAAGCTTCTTCTTCTTAGTTTCTACCATGATCCCTTTACCTTTGTCTCTTGGATCTAACTCCTGGGTAGGTTGAGAAGAAGTATGAGGTTGTTGTTCAACATCAACAATACTTATGCCTCTTGGTCTAGACATATTCAACATGATGTCAGCAATGGTCTCATCATCACTTTCAGTATGTTTTCGAACTTCTTCTTCCTGTTGAACTAGATTGGAAGGGCCAACTTCCTTTTGAACTTGACTTGAAAGTCCAACATCTTCCTCAAAATCTATCTCAGCCTGTAATTTCCTTGCAGCTTCCTCATTTTTAGCATCCTGAATAGCTCTTAGTCCTTTAAAGGTAAGCTTCTTCTTCTTAGTTTCTACCATGATCTCTTTACCATTGTCTCTTGGATCTAACTCCTGGGTAGGTTGAGAAGAAGTATGAGGTTGTTGTTCAACATCAACAATACTTATGCCTCTTGGTCTAGACATATTCAACATGATGTCAGCAATGGTCTCATCATCACTTTCAGTATGTTTTCGAACTTCTTCTTCCTGTTGAACTAGATTGGAAGGGCCAACTTCCTTTTGAACTTGACTTGAAAGTCCAACATCTTCCTCAAAATCCAAAGTCCTTGGTGTAATAGTTCCTTGATGAACAGTACCTTGAAGAGCAGTACTTTCAACATCAGTACCTTCCAAATTCAATTCCTCAGTATCACCACTTTTTACTTCAACAGTAGCATCTTCAATGTTTATCTGCTCTGTTTCATCACTTTTCCTCTCAATAGTATCTTCATGAGGAATATCTTCAAGTGGTGTATCATCATAAAGCCCAGTATCTTGATTGAACTCAGTATCTTCATTCAAATTCTCTAAATTCCTCCCCAATTGGAATGAATATTGCTTGTGAATCTTTCTCTTCTTTGATTTAGACTTCTGTGAGTGTTGACCAGTCTTCTTCTATGACTTGACCCACAACCTGTGTTGCTTTACTAATGGCCAAACAAACCTCTTTAATCGTCTGAATTTTCTTGTCAAATCCAATATCTGATCAGCTTGATCATCAGTAACCTTCTTGAGCCTCCTTAATTCCCTTGAAAGTTCATAGTTGGTCAAGACATCCTTAACTACTTCCTCATCTTCCTCAGATGATTGATGTCTATCTGTGGAAGCAGAAGCATTGGGAGTTGGTGATGGAGTCACATCTGGAGGTGAATTCTCCTGAGCAGCACTTTGTGAAGACGAAACAGTATGATGAGAAGCAGTATGTTGAGAAGCACTATCTTCTCTTGAAGCTGGTTGCTCTCTAATTGCTGATGCAGAGGATTCCTCTTGCTCTTGTTCTTGGTCTTGCTCTTGCTCAGCATCCCTAACTGCTTGGGCAACTTCCAATATATGGGCTGTCAAAGGTGTATTTCTCCCAAAGAACTTGATACTCTTCTTAGCAATGAATGTAAACACCTTTGGTGGAAGTGTGACAGTAGGTAGAAAACTTTGAGGTTTAGAAACACCCTCAAGTTGTTTGTTTAGGAATACCTGAATAAACCTTGGGTACATCAAGAATGGTGAACCATTGGTGATGTGTGAGAGCATTCCATCAAAAATCATCCTTGAAAAGTTGAATGGACGATTTGTAGCTAAACCCACCAATGCAGAAGCAATGTTCTGACCAAACTACTCCCATGAAGTACTCTTAGGACTCAAGCAGTGAAGTAGAACATGTATAAGATATTTCCAATGAGGACTAAACAATGGCTTCTGAAAAGTAAGAATGGTGAGATCACCTTCATACCCAATATCCCTGAGTGTATCCCAAATCTCTTGTCTTTCAAAACGAATAGCACTCCCTGCATCATTAAACTGCAAATCTTCCCTAATTGAAGATTCAGTAACCCTAATTGCTCGACCAGCAACCTTAGCACGAATAAAAGGAACACCATCTTGTTCATCAGACTTCGCAGTAGACCAAAATTGTTGAATCCATGGTCCAATTACATCAGGGTTTACCAAAATAGCATAGTTGATTGATGACCCAGTCAAGAAATCAATTATCGCATGAAAATCAACATTCTTTGCCGTTTTATCCAAGTTCGCGACCATGTTATGCTTAGAACAGAAATCACGAGTAGCCATTGATTGTGAAAAGGGAAAGAATGTGTCAAGCGAAGGTAAATTGCTATTAGAAGCGTAGATACCGAATGAATAAATGGATGGATAAGAATAAAAGTGAAGAGTGAAAATCGGTATAATGGGATAGGATAAATATGGGTAAGATTTAAAAAATCAAAGCCTAATTAATAGTGTTACCGTTGTTTTTGGCTTTTTACCCCTTCCCGAATGAATTAATTAACCGTAGCCCCACATTTTTGACCGTTGGAACAGTACTTCCACGTAAGCAGTACTTCTACCTAACCAGTACTCTTCAAAGCAGTACGTTGAAGCAGTACTTTGCAGAACCAGTACTTTGTATAGAAAACCAGTACTTTCCATCTTCTTATCCACAACCTTCTAACTAATAACTATGTTGCCTCCCCTCAAACACAACATAGGTACTAAAAGAAACTAAAAATCCAATACTTTCATTAAGAACTGAAAGAAAGTATACTAACTAATACTAAAGCCTCCCCTCAAATGTAGCCTAGTAGTTAATCATCCCAATGCTCACAACTAAGTGGTTGAACCTTGAAACATCAAATCCCTTTGTGAGTAGATCAGCTACATTGTCATCTGTGTGAACCTTGACCACATTTATAAGCCTGTGCTCATAACAATCTCGAATGAAGTGATGCCTAATCTGAATATGCTTGGTCTTGGAGTGATAAACTGGATTCTTCACAATACAAATTGTACTCTCATTATCAATGTTGATAGGAGTATTCTTGAAGTTGTATCCATAATCCAAGAGTTGATTTTGCATCCACAAAACTTGTCCACAACAGCTTGCAGCAGCAACATATTCTGCTTCAGTAGAGGAGGTTGCTGCAATTGTTTGCTTTTTACATTGCCATGAGACTAATCTTCTTCCTAGATATTGACATCCTCCAGTGGTTGATCTTCTATCATAGTTATCTCCTGCATAATCACTATCTGAAAAAGCTTCTAAGTGAAAAGGTGACTCCTTAGGATACCATAATCCTAACTTTGGTTGATGCTTGAGATATCAAAAAATCCTCTTGACTGCATGCATATGAGAAACCTTGGGTGTAACCTGATATCTTGCACATAAGCATACAACAAATATGATGTCAGGTCTTGATGCAGTCAAGTACATAAGACAACCAATCATTGATCTGTAAAGCTTGACATCCACAGCTTGTCCATCTTCATCCTTGCCTAATGGTTTATTGTTATCAATGGGTGTGGTGGCAGGCCTGAGATTTGGAAGGTCAAATCTTTTAAGTATGTCTGCAACATACTTTTCTTGATTAATGAAGATTCCATCTCTTGTTTGTCTAACTTGAAGCCCCAAAAAGAAAGTTAATTCTCCCATAGAACTCATTTGAAACTCCCGCTGCATAAGTTCTTCAAATTCTTTCACCATAGACTTCTTTGTGGCTCCAAAGATAATATCATCCACATAGACTTGGACTAACATAATGTCTTTCTTATCCCTTTTGATAAACAAAGTCTTATCAATTGCTCATCTCCTGTAACCATGTTGTAATAGAAAATTAGAGAGTCTCTCATACCAAGCTCTGGGAGCTTGATGAAGGCCATACAGTGCCTTGATCACCTTGTAGACTTTGTTTGGATGTGCAGGATCTTCAAAACCAGGAGGTTGTTTAACATAAACTTCCTCAGAAATTGTGCCATAAAGGAAGGCACTTTTCACATCCATTTGGTAGACATCATATTCCAAATTAGTATAATCAGGTTCTTCATTGGGAGTTGAGAAAATACCTTCCTGATTGAGCTCATCATCAATGTCTTCTAATCCAGGAATGTTAGCATTATCCAAATCATCATCATCAACATTGGAATCATCATTATTGTTCCAATTTGATGGTTCTAACTCACCAGAAGTACTGTCAAAAGGATCATCAGTACTTTGATCAAAAGTACTGTGAGCAGTATCTTGGAATTTACCCTTTTTCTTTGCAGCATCATAAGCCCTCCTTTGTTCATCTTCATAGGATTTTGCTATAGTTTCTTGAAAAAGCATCCTATTAAGTTCATCTTGTATGGCTTGATCTTCATCAGATACTGTATCAGTTGGTTGAGCAGTACTTTGTTCCTTATTAATAACTGCAGGTTCTTTATCAGGAACATCTTCTGGTCTAACATTGACTCTATGAACAATGTACTGTGAATCATCTTCTTTGTGATTAGCTAGATTTTCTTCTCTAACAGGCACATAATTCATAGATGGAGTGAACTTGAGATTAAGATCAAACATCCAATCAGGACCTTTTCCTCTCCGAGTTTCTTTATCTTCCAAAAATTCAACATGAAGACAATCTTGAACCTTTTTGGTATTCCTGTTATAAACTCTAAAACCTTTGCTATTTGTACAGTAACCCAATAGATAACCTTCATCTGACTTACCATCAAATTTTCCCAGAGAATCAATGGTATTTAGAATAGTCAGAGGACAGCCAAAAGGTTTTAGAAAACGAATGTTTGGTTTCTTTCCCATTAGTAACTCATAAGGTGTCTTCATCTGAGGTTTGGTCACTGATACTCTATTTAATACATAGCAAGCAGTCCTTATAGCTTCAGCCCAAAAGAGAATAGGTAATTGGGAATCTGCAAGCATTGTTCTAGCTGCTTCTATCAATGTCCTGTTCTTTCTTTCTGCAACACCATTCTGCTGTGGTGTTCTAGCAATGCTAAATTCTCTCTTGATCCCTTTCTTGGCACATAATTCATCCATATGCTTGTTCTTGAATTCTGTCCCATTATCACATCTAATACCTCTTACTTTGAGTCTCAATTGATTTTCAAGGGCTACTATCAGGTCATGGATAGCATCAAAGGTTTCATATTTGAATCCCAAGAAAAAGACCTAACTAAATCTGCTACAATCATCTGTCACAACCAAGCAGTACTTCTTTTTGTTTAAACTCTCTGCTGAAACTGGTCCAAACAGATCCATGTGTAGCAACTCCAAAGGTTCTCTAATAACTCTTTCCTCAAGCTTCTTACATGAAGCTTTATGTTGTTTACCCTTCTTGCAAGCCAAACATGAATGATCAGTCTTGAATGTTTTGGAAGGTAAACCTCTAACTAAATTGCCTTTCACCAGCTTGTTGATGTTCTTGAAATTAACATGACCTAGTCTTCTGTGCCATAGATGTGCTTCTTCCAATGATGCCTTGGCTACTAAACATGTTGCTCTCCCAGCAGAATTGAGACTCTTTAAGTCTAAACTGTACACATCATTGGTTCTTGGTACTTTCAATGTTACCAAGTGATCATCAACAAACTTGAACTCAGGAGAGAGAATAAGACATTCTGTATCAGTGAACAGAATAGGGTACTTCTTGTCACAAATCTGAGAAACTGACAAAAGATTGAACTTGAGTTCCTTCACATATCTAACATTCTCAAAATCAATACATCCAGCCTTAATGGTTCCTTTGCCAGTGATTCTCCCTCCATCAGGATCATTACCAAATGCAACTCTTCCTCCATAATATGCCTTAAAATCTGACAGGATCTCCTTGTCCCCTGTCATACTGCCAGAGCAACCACTATCAACAATAATATGATCTTTAAGCTCCTCCTCTGGGTTGCCCTCAGAGACATTGGATGAACTTGGTGAAGTAGCTACCATAGCAATCTGAACAGGTTCATCTTCATCCTCCATGCTCCAGTCAAAGCTTCCAAGACCATCTCTTGATTCCAAAGCAACATATCCTGGTTCCTCATCAAAAGCTGTGCTCCAATCAAACTCTTCCATTGCAACCATAGAATAGGTTACAGGTTCATCATCAAATTCAATACTCCAGTCAATCTCTGCTAGATTTTCTTGAGCCACCAAAGCTTTTGGTTTTGTTTCAGTAACAGGAACCTCTTTTCTTTCAACCTTGGGTTGTTCAATCATTCTGTTTGCTTGATATTTTGCAAACTTGCATTCCCTTGCAAAGTGCCAAAGCTTTTGACAATTGAAGCATTCAATCTTGGATTTGTCAAAAGTTATACCCTGTTTGGCTTTGAAATCAATTCCCTTCCTGTCTTGTTCATGAACTTCTTGATCCTTGCAGTGATCATGGCAACTTGCCATCTTATGTCAATCTCCTCTAAAGCATCTTCTTCAATCTGCAACAAGTCTTCTTGATAGGTAACAGGTAAAGTGGCTTGTTGAGCAAAGAAGGAACATACAACATCATCAGAGTTGGTGTTGTTTGTTGGTGATGGGTTGGGGGTAGTTGTGGTCGTGCAAACATGCTGTGTATCACCAACAGTACTTTGAGAAGGATAAGCAGTACTTTTAGTAGAAGTACTGCTTCTATTTTCAGAAGACACAAAAGCTATGTTGTGAGTTTTCTGAGAACTTTGACCATTCATCTCTTGCTCGTACACCTTCAAATTGTTGTAGAGATCATCAAAGTCCATAGATTCCAATCCAGGTTGTCCTCTAATCATAGTAGCAACCACATGCCAGACAGATGGCAAACTCCTTAAGAACTTCAAGTTTGCATCTTCAACAGATACCTCTGCTCCATACAGTTCTAACATACTAAGTAGATTTTGGAATCTGTCATAGGCAGCATCAAGACCTTCTCTTTCACCAACAGTGAAAGTTTCAAACTGTTGCTTCAATAAGTTTCTATGCATCTTCTTGGAAGCATCATTACCTCCAAATCTTGTCTTGATCGCAGCCCACAATTGCTTTGCATCTTTAGCATCATGAAACTTTAGCAGGTGACCATCAGGAATAGCAGACAACAGTATGTTGAGAGCCTTATCTTGATTTCTCTTTGTAGCTGCTGGAAAGGTTGGTTGAGGTGGTTTAGGTTGTCCTTCAACTGCTACAGGTTCTTCAAGAACAACATTACCATTGACAATCACATCCCATAGAGCATGGTCTGTAATAGCAAGGTACTGCCTCATCTTCATGCTCCAGAGATCATATTCTCCCTTCTTGATGATAGGAATTCTGAGTGAGGTGATGGATGGGATTGGTGCAACTTCTATCGTCATCGTTTAGGGTTTGTTGTTAAATCGGTTTTAAGGGTTTCTTCTTAATCAGAGTCTCCACACAAGCTCTGATACCACTTGTTGGATCGATATACTCTGACCAAACTAATTTGTAGCTTGTCTACGGTTTAACAACCTTGGATAAATCCAAAACTGTTAATGGTGAAACGCTGATATACTTTGTTAAGTATGCGGAATCTACTTCAACAAAGCTAAGAAGAATTAATAAACAACTTTGAATATTATTAAAACCTTGAACCTGCTCTTTACACAGATTCACTAAACAAACTCTAATCACTAATATCGTACTTTTCTAATACTCTAAATTAAGCTTCTAATAATCGTATGACTCGTATCTCTAATGCCAACCTAGGGGTCCTTTTATAGGCACAAGGAAAACCCTAGTCGGTTTACAATACTTGAACGACAAGCAATTCTAAATCTAATCTAATAATAACTCTATGAACATTCTAGAATTACACATTAGTCCTTAAACGTATTTGCATAACAGTCCTTTAACTTTTGCAGTACTTTGACTTTTATCAACGAGCAGCAGTACTTTGACTTGTATCTTTCAGCAGTACTTTGACTTCCAGCAGTACTTTGATTTTATAGCCCAACAAAGCAATTTCAATAACTTATGTTTTGATGTATAATGGGGCATTTTAGATAACGGCCAATTTACAAGCAGCTTAAGAAGCAATACAAACAGCCTTTATTGTAATGTATAACTGTAATATGTGGCTGATGTATGAGTACTGAAAATATGTAGTTGACTTCATCGGATGCACATAACTCACTCTATGGGGTGGAGTTAAGAACATAAATGGGGTGAAACAGAATAATTTTTGGAAAACATAATTCACTCTATTGTTTATTACACACATGAAATGCACATATTTCACTCTATTGTTTGAGCACAACTGCTCTTTTAATGAATTTTTATGTACCATTATTACAGGGGTGGATTTTAAGTTAGAATATGTTACAGTGGATGGGAAGAAGCTGAATTGATATATGGGATAGCGGCAATGTTTTTTGTGTTTTGTAATCCACATCCTGAGACCAAAGTAATAATAGCAACAAATGTTTATCCTAATTTTCATCTGTCATTCCGCTTCGGGTTACACTCAGAATTTGTTATGGAGCAGAAGTTATTAAACACCAGAACTCTAACTAGTTCATATTATAGAGGAGCTCAAGGAATTATAATGGGTATGTGAATCCAGTTTAAGATATTTAAAGAAAAAAAACTATAATGATATCGTTTGATTCTTATTTTGTGCCATACCTTTTAGTTATAGGTGTTTATTTGCTAATTGTTTCATGTGCCAGATTTAAGCAGTTTATGGTTGTAACTAGAAGAGAAACATTCAAAAATCTATCCGATGTTTGGGCAAAAGAATATGTATGTTGTTATGTAGCCTCTTATTAAGTTGTAAATGTCTTGATGGTATTGATCTAAACCTCACATTTCTTTGTTTTTTTTTCTAATATATGCAGGATTAATATCTAAAAGTTACATATTCTAGACTTAAGGTTATACTCTTACTTACATACTTATAATTTTATTAATAGTCAAGTGTTTATATAGCTGTACGTTATTGCTTATTAAAAATGCTTATGGGGCTTCTCCATATACTACTTACATACATGCTTGAAACTGGTAGATAAAGATTCTGTAGTCTCGTATGCATTTTTCTCTTGGGGCTGGCTGATAAATTTTCCAAATGCTAATTAAGATTGTTGGAGCTGTCTGAATGTCTGATAAAGAACACCAAGTGTTTCTAAATATCCTTTGTGCAACAAAGTCTTTACAACTTCGGTAGGGTTTCAGACTTTCAGTTGTAACGTGTTTTGGTTGTTGTTTTAGATAAAAGGTTTATATTTATACGATACATTTCATGTAGAGGTGACGAATTCTTGATGTATACTTACTAATGATGTTTTTGCTTGGCTATAACTCAATATTACTCGTTGTCATATTACTTGAAATGCATGATTTGTAGGGGCTGTTTGATAGTGCTTATTGAAAACACTTATATGGGTTGTTAGGGATTGCTTATTGAAGGCGCTAATAGTAGCTTTAATTAGCAATCTTATGCAACCCCATTTTTTTTATCTAAAAATAATTATTATAGAGACATGTTTTTATTCTAAACTCGGTCTCTATTAGATTTTTAAGGCGTTTTGTGAAAATAACCGGTCTCTAGTTTCTTCTAGAAGCTTGTGTTAAACATCAAACCAGTCTCAATTACCTTGTCGAGACTGGTGAAAACACCGGTCTCCATTTGATTTCACATGGAGAGCCCCCCTCATACAGACCTGCTCATAAACAGGTCTCAACTTCGTCTAAAACAGGTCTCAAAAGCACTTTTTGTAGTAGTTACGGCATGCATTTTTACAAACTAACATAAATCTTTTAGTGGGTAGTTTCTAGACGTCCAACACCAAGAATTATGCATTTTATTGTTTATTGTATCATAAATATAAATTTGTAATAGCAGTAGATGCAATCATAGCTTTGACAAAGCTTTTTTAAAAACTAACACCAAGATGAATAATTGAATTTATCAACTTTTAGTTTGACGGGTACAAGAGAGGTGATGTTAGTAACCGCAAGTAATTTATCACTTGTAGACAACGTAGGTGTGAGAGGTTGACCAGTCATTATGATGTGGGAGGAGGGGAGGATTAGCTGGAGCCTGGAACTAAAGGTTAGGGAGAAAATGTCGACAAAAAAAAGAATCGGTTGTTTATTGGTTTTTAGGGTTTTGGAATTTTGGTTGTGATATCGTATTAGGGTAAATGATTCATTGATTGCTGAATAATGCATAATTACAATATAATGAATAAAAAGTGCGCTAGGCCTTTCAATAACATACAATGGGCCAACAGTAATAATACTACACAAATAATAATACACTAATAGGAAATTGATAATGAGGTGTTTAGCTAATATGAGAATTTTTAACCTTAGTGTTGGGTTATTTCAAAGCTACAGTTGCCGAATGATTGATTATTACTAAAGATTATAGAGAAGAGATTGGAGTTCTAATTTGTTAAAATTTTGAACTTTAATGTTGTTTAAAGAAGTGTTTCGTTACTGCTGTCTAAAGGGGTGTTTGGGTTGCTGTTGTTTAAAAGGTGTTTGGTTATTGCTGTTTATGGTTGCTGATGTCTAAAGAGGTGTTTGTTTAATATTTTCTACATGAAGATGCCAAGGAAAATTAAAGAATATGTCTAAATATGTTTATTACATTATGTACGATTTGAGTAGGATTAGAGTCCCAAAGAGTGGGACAAATCTAAAAATAACTTGGATTAATCTTTTAATTAGCTTAGTGTTCAATCTTATAATAGTGAGCTTTGTCTATTCAACATTTTATTTTTTCATTTATATTTTTCACAGAGAAAATATGATTAACTTGTGTCCATTAATGCATATAATATTATACTGTAATTTGCAAGCTCTTTCTTTGCATACACCACTTTTTAAAGATAATTGTTTTAGGTTCATGATCGATATTTTCAAAATGAAATTAAACAAGCTCGGTATGGTTACTTTGACAATGCTTCACTTATCATGTTACCTATAGTCTAAAAAAAGATTAAGGTATTTTTACTTGAACATTATGTAACTTTTTGCAACATAAGATGGAACTTGATATTTAAAACAAGAAATTTATAAAGAAACTCGAACATTGTAGCTTTAACAAAGTATGCTTGATGAAACATATCAATACGAGTGGGTTTGTTTAACACTTGTTATTTAAAAAATTTATTTTTATTTTATGTGTGTGAAAAGAATAATTTAGAGAAAGAAAACAAATATATTGGCGTGGACCGTGGACAAGGGAGAATCGAAAGGAAACTCAAAAACGTTTTGGAAAACTGAAATAATCAAGACCACTATACTTGACTAAATATGAATGATGATATGACATGAAAACACACTTTATTTGTCATTTTTAGTAAGTTTAACCTTATGATCGAATAACCAATCATGCATATTCATCCTTTTATTCTGAGTAAAAAAGTTCATGGAACTAGCCAGCTCATCCAGCAGGTTTTGGAGCTACTAAAGTAAATATGACATGTTGATATTCCACGTATTAAATTTGATCTACACATATTTTCTTAACTTCCACGTAGATTTCACCATAATTTCCAGCTAAATTATTTTTACCCATTTATTTACCCGATTTATTAATTTGGCCCATTTTGATGACCCCATTTTTACCATACCACATATCTCAAAGGACATGATGAGCTCATAGTTCTCTGTTATCAAATGACTCCCATATTTACAGATGCTAAAATCACAAGATAGTACAAATGGGTGATGAAGACCACTGTCAACAAATCAACATTCTTTGAATCTTTTGGTATAATATGGGAATCTTGATTTTGGTAAGGGTTCAGACTGCTAATAAATCGAAATGCTTTATGTGGAGTTTGAATAAAATTGGAATTTGCGTGGTGTGTAATATTGTTTGGAAATGCTTTATGTGGATGTAAATGGACTTGACCCCAACATAGCGAAAATGACCAGATTTCACAAATTCAATGGGTGAACAATCAATAATTCTTAGACATAGACGGGTAATATGAACGTTGAATAAATAAAATAAAAATGAAATAAAAATTCTACATAACTATAAGCATAAAAATAAAATAAAAATACTAAAGAAATAAAACTTACAGGTTTAGCCGGTAACCAATTGCCATATTTTCGATAGTAAAACAAACATGATGAGAGTTATTTTACATACCAAACTTATCTTACATACCAAGGAACTCATCCCTACCATTTATTTAAAATGAAATTAAGGGTGTGTTTGGTACAGAGAATTGAGGGCAGAGAAATGAAAATTGGACTTATTTCCCTTGTTTGGTACAGAGAATTGAAAAAGTGGAGAATTTGGTAAAGAAATGTACAGAAATTGAGAGAATTGGGTAGTGTAATTTGGCTTGCTCCATTTCCATCATTTTGATGGAGAAATTAGAGAAATGGATTTTTTTTTTTTTTTTTTTTTTTTTTTTTTTTTTTTTTTTTTTTTTTTTTCGAAAAAATGTTTTTTTTTAATTGTTTTTATTTTATTTTATTATATGTATATAAAAAAAAAATTTTAGTTGCAAACCGATTTACGTAAATGTATTTTTTATAAAAAAAATTAATAATTTTTTTAAAATAAATTTTTTATAAGATAAGTTTTTAAAAGAAAAATTAAAATAATTTTTTTATAAAAAATAATTTAAAAAAATATATTTTTTTAAAATATATTTTTTATAGAATTGTTATTTAGAAAAAATAAATTTAAAAAAATATTTAAAAAAAAATAAAAAATAAATAATTAAAAAAAATATTTTTTTTTAAATATATATTTTTTAGAATTGTTATTTAGAAAAAATATATTTTTTTAAAAAAAAATCAACAAACAAAAGTTCTAATTCTTTCAATAAAAAGTTTTTTTTTTTTTTTTTTTTTTTTTTTGTCAATTCTCGAGTTTATTTCTCATGTTACCAAACACTAGAATTGACTTTAAATTTCTCTACCCATTTCTATTCTCTGAATTCTATTCTCTACTCCATTTCTATTCTCTGAAATTCTCTCTACCAAACGTGCCCTAATGATTGAGATTAAAAACATTTTAATATTTCATATATTTTTTATAATTTAAATATCTCTTAAACCGTTAATCGTTAAGCGAAATTAATTACACCATCGCGGCGAGCATTTAATTATGTTTCTATAGACGGGCACTTTGATATATACTTTCGAAAGAAAAAAAATTGTTTTTTTTCACGTGTATTTAATTATCTTTCTATAGACGGGCACTTGAACATGGCACGACTATTTCATTCATAGTGTATATATAGGTTTTCGTGGTATTTAAAATGCAATGAAAAAATAAAATAGAAACCATATAAATTAGAAAAGCATTCAACAATACTTGTGAGAATATAAGTATTTGCCACAGCGAGAAAAACAAGTAAGTTTTCTTTTACGCTGGAAAAGTAGGAAATGGATAATTGATTATTAATGGTAAATTAGGAATTAATTAGAAACTTGGTTGGGTTGCTAAAATAATGACAAGTGTTCCAATGAGAGATTTAGCCTTCCTTTTAGGTTTTTTAATGAGGCTCATGTTTCACAACTCATGTTGATATACATGTTTAGGATGTTTTCAAAACGGCATTTGAGCTAGAGATGAGAATAGATTATATTAGCCAATTATTATCATGACCAAGAGTTACATTTTCGTAAGCCAAAAAGTTAATTTACATTTTAGCCCCATAAGTTAACTACTCTAATGGCGTAATTTAAGATGCTAGCAAATTCACAACTGATGTCGATAAATCGAAGTCAATGCGAACATATTCGCTTAGCACCGGACGAATTGGCTCGGCAGGTTTCGGAGGGGTTGGTACACTCGGGTTATCTCGACCATATATACCATGTCCTGGTGAGCCATTTGCTTCGGGACTAGGTGGTGTTCTAGAGTCATCTCGACCATAAATACCATGTATGACTAAGTCACTTGGGTACGGGCTCGTTTGTGTGAATTGACTTGTAAAATTTGGGTCCTCTACACCAAAAGTTGTTTGACCCCGTGAGGGTGCTACTGATGGTGATGGTGGTGCTTTTGGGTTAATACGGCCGTAAGTTGTTTGGCCTGATGTCGATCCTCCTTTTGGTGGTGGTGGTGGACTGTTAACTCTACCATATGCCGTTTTGTCTTGCAACAATGGAGGAGATAGGAGTTCTTCTCCGCGTGTTACCATTTGAATTATCTCCGCTGCACGTAAAGGTGCTGGTCGACCAAATCTTCGGTTTACAAACATGTCTGCAAACAAGACATGCAACTAGTTAACTACAAATTTCAGAGATTTTTTTTAACGATAGAAGCTTAAATATAGTAGTCAACTTGCCGATCACTTAATAGATGTAATATACGTTTTTGACGCTATAATATATTGCAAAATTTTGCAAGAAGCTAGAAGATACAGATATATATTAGATGGCTACACATAACTTTAACCTACTTTGTCCAAATAATGAAATAAACATTTTTGATAAGCTAATCAACTACAAAGACTGTTCAAAAGTGTTTATCAATTGAATTTCAAAAGTATTAACAAATCATGATAATCAAGTGTAAACATAAAATAAATCATGAAAATCGGGTTAAATGAAGCTTGGAACTTGAGATTTTACAGGATACAGGTAGAGTTTACAGGATACAGGTAGAGTTTTAAGTAGTATTAACTCGGCTCAATTACACCACTAACAGGGGGTATAACAGAATTAGGAAAGATCAATCAAATAGTGCGTACCATGTAGATGTCGAGCATGATAAGTTTCAAGAAGAAGAAAGAAAGCTAAGATGAAGAAAGCAAACTTCATAGTTGATAGTATATTGTTATCTTTGGTTTGTATTAGCTCGTGCAAAGTAGAGACTAGAGAGTGTTGAATGATTATTGAAGAGTGTATCTGTAACTATTTATATATGCAATCATCCAATGAGATTACAGTCAACTGATAGCAACTTATGTGTAAAATGTGGACTAAATCAACCACTTCTTTATAACCTCCCGCGTGTTTTGACCAATTTTCCTTTTTCACTTTTGCACACTTCAATTTTTTATTTTTTCACACACATTGCTGAAAAAACAGATAGGCTAGTGCAGAATATAAGTATGATACGACTATATAAAACATGAACTGGTTTGTCCCAATACAAAAAAATAGTGTGTAAATAATTCCCTTTTATTAATGTAAAGACTATATACATTTTTTTTTTTTTTGATAATCATGGTTTCCGAGCTTTTGCCTGACTAATCCACGAGGATTGAATCCATCACCACACAAACTTCAAGTAAAACCTCCCATTTTTTTACTGACGGTCTTTTGGCGATGACTCTTTTACGACAACATGTGTCCGCCAAAATTTTTTAGCGACGGCATTTTTGGGTAAAAACATGTCGTCACTAGAAGCCGAATTTTGGGGTTGCCAGCTGACCCGTTCGGTGTATAGTGAAACATACTTTTGTTGATGTAACGACTATATACATAAGAGCTCTTAAAAACTTCAAAAAAGTGTTTCAAAAATATTGTGCATGCATCACTTTTACAACGCTTTCTTACACTATAAAAGTATACTTAATTAATATTATGATGTTTCTGGGTACGATCGATGAGCGTATTATGCATGTTCACTGTTCAGCTTTATAAACCACGTATACCAAACATGTACATCAAAAGTACGTATTTGTATAAATCCCAAATCTCAAATTTTAGTAACGTGAAACTTAGATTAATTGCATTCTTGGACTCGGACATGCATGCATGCATGTATATATCTCGTTTGTAGTACGGAATCTTACATCATGCATGGTGATCCCTATTTATATTTTAGTGATTTTTTTTTTTTTTTTTTTTTTTTTTTTTTTTTTTTTATTTTTTTTTTATTTTTTTTTTACCATACTTCTCTATTTGTACGTATGTGTGATCAAATATGGCAAACCCACCCACCCTTGTCACAATGTCACCTAGTTTTTTTTTTTTTTTTTTTTTATTTTTTTTTGAACTTGTCACCTAGTTTTACTAGTTAGTGATATTTTTTAAGACAGACAACCTAGCAAATGTTAGCGTCCATAAATATACTATAAGGGAAATATATGATATAAAACATTTAAATAAGAGTTAGATAGTTTTGGAAAAACTGTTAAAATATTTTGTATTATTTTTGAAGAAAACAAATATATTGCCTCAAGCATGCATGATTTGGTTGCTAGCTAGCTGCTAGTTGATCATTTTAAATTCTAATTCTGTAAAGTATTATTATCTAAGTGTGAATTTGACAAATAAAATCTTGACAGAAACACTCATATAAAAACATGAAGTGTGAACAATAATAGTTGTATGTATATACAAACTATCGATACCACAATTTTTGGAATCTTTAGTATATGTACTTCAGTGATCATCTTTGTTTTGTCATAAGAAAAGTAAAATTTATTACAGTTAAATGAAATTCTTTTGAAGCAGCACTTTATTGATCGCATAAAAACCCGTTATTTAAAAAAAAAAAAAAAAAAAAAAAAAAAAAAAAAAAAAAAAAGCCACATAAATACAATCCAAATAATAAAAACAACATAAGAAAACAAGCACCATCCAATGGAGAACACAGTTAAGGACACAAGAGCTGAACAAATTCGCACACAATATTCTCAATTTAGAATCACTTTACCACAATTCAATATTCAACCAAACGAGTGTTTTTTGGACCTCACAACACATCAGTCAACGTTATGCTATGATGCACGGGGACGCAGGATTGGGTGGAGTACCCGTTCCTGAAGCGCCATGGGGACGGAAACGGCCTTGGGACGGCGGCGAAACGTTTCCGAGAAGCTTACGGAGATGGGGATGGTTCATGCTAAGTTTGCGATACGTTTCCGAATATTTTTAGGGCTTAAACTGTTTGTATTCCTTATCTAGCCCATTAAAAAAACCCTTTCAAATTCAACGCTCTTATATATCATCAGCCTATTCATTCATCATCATCATCGACGATCAATTCCCTCTGTCTCCTGATCAATTCATCATCATCATCGATCATTCATCATCTCCAGACTTTGGCTTTTAGATTACTTGGACAACCTAGTTCTTCTTCTTGTGCTGAGCGTAATTGGAGGACTTATGCATTTATTCACTCGCTTAGGAGGAATAAGTTGACTACAAGTCGTGCTCAAGACTTGGTTTACATCCACAATAATCTTCGACTTTTGTCAAGGAATCCAAATGGTGATGTAAAGATGTGGGATGTGGGTGGAGATGCTTTTGATTCTATGGAAGATGTATGGTTTTTAGAGGTTGCTGATCTCTCGTTAGATGAACCAGATTTTGAAAACGATTTGATTATTGATAATTAATTACTTTGAAAGATGTAGTTTTTTTTTGAGTTTACACTTTACATCAATAGTATTTTGGAATTTGTTTAATATATTTTTATTTTTTTATATTTTTTATTGACGTACCCGTATCTAGGATTTTTTAGTTTTGCCGTTCCCCGTACCCGTATCGTCCCCGTACCCCGGTCCCGTACCCGTCCCAGTGCTACATAGACGTTATGTTTGATGTCAGAAAATATTTCGCGGTTCCATGCATTTCAAGTAAGTCAGGCAAAGCTAAAAACAAAGGCTTCGATGAAACATCTTCCTTTTGTCGTTACTCATACCACTAATGAAACCTAGAACTGAAGAACACGAGTATTCATCTTGACCGGCATTTGAAAATTCCAACGTGAATATATTTTCTCCCACATAGATTTGACTTGTGCACACGCGCGCCATCTACGAATGCTCTAAATTTTCACAAGAATCTCACAAAAGAAAAACAATAATCATCATCCTGAAAAATGCTTAAGATGTCGGTCAAGATCGAGCAAGAAAGATGCTTAAGATATGAGCAAAAATTACCAAGCTAGGTTACTCATTCTAAAAAGTATGTACTAATAAAATACTACTTCATATTATTAAAACCTTTAAGGGAGAAATAGTTTAACTTATAAGTTACTGTATTAGTTAACGGCTTTGAATTTTGGTTCCAAATCTCTTATATATTTTGAGAACATACAAAATGTTAAATCAAATCTATCAAAAGGTTTCAATTAGAGCGCATAACAGAAGAACTTGATTTTGCCACATAAAGAAAATGAAGTCATTTAATTGGACAATAGAAAATCAAATAGAAATAATTTGGTTAAGCTTATTTAAATTTCATCCAACAAAAAAATATGTATAAAAACACATGTGCCGATTATAGAAAAAACTAAAAAACAGAGAAGAGTAATTAATAAACCTTAGTTGTTAAATTACTACTCTATATAAAAACAGAGTGTCGGTAGAATTTTAAAATTAATTTCCGATTAAAGTATTATATAATTTTGGCCCAAAACATTTAGTCCACAATGTGATGCAATTTTGGCCCAACCCAAACTCGGTGTTGCAGAAGTGGGGAAGTTATACTGGGAAGGTGGTACCCGACGTTTCATTAGCTGGCTACCATATTCCTTCTTCCTGAAGATATCCGATCCTTCTCTTGCTTCCCAGGGTTTTGGTAGGTGGAGTTTTTATAAGTTGATTTAACCTTTTGCATGTTACTTTCTGCTTCCGTTCGCCCATATTTGCTTCTATTGATTCTCTTTCTAATGGATAATAACGAAGGTACGCCGCCTATCCAAAACCTTCCACGCAGTTCCATCGATAACTTTTCCTGATTTATAGGGTTTTGTTGTTGGTTCTTGACAACTAATTTTACACACACATATTATTTTGGGTGAGCAAAATTTAGGGTTCTTATTTTTTTTTTAATTCCAGTTAATTTTTTTATAAAAATTTGTATTTTTATTCATAGTTTTATTTTTAATTGCAGCCTCGAATGTGTGATTATCATCGTTTATGTGTTTTTTGCGTGAATGGGTTTCGGCAGCCTTTGGCTTTCAACAGGTAATAGAGTTTTTTTAGGATATTGTTATGATCTTTTTTGGTCTTTCGTAATGGGGTTTGTTATTCTAATTATTTAGTTAATTTAGGTTAGATGGTTAAAGATCTTATTTTTATTGTAAACTGAGTTTAATTTTGTATTTCTTTTATAAATTTTAGGGGTTATAGGGTTGGCTTATTAGTTTCGTTGATTATAGTGCACTTTTTAATTAGGTGGTGGTTATAATTTTAGTGTTTTGTTTGAATTAGGGGTTGGTTTTGCTGGAAATAGGGGTTGGTTATAATGCATTTTTTGATGGGTGTTTGTCACGTGTTTGGGTGGGATTGGGCAAGGATGAGACTGTTTGTATCATGACGGGACAAGGTTCCTTTGCCTTTTCTTTCTTTAGCAAAAATGTAATTCTTACAAATGTTTGTGGGTTTGCCATATTTTCAGGTGCCACCGTGGTAGGGTAGGCTTTCTGACCTTGCAGCCATGGCAATTACCTGTATCTTGGCGGGGCATGACAATGTCGTGTTTGCAGCCATGGCCGGTTGGACACCATTTTGGTTGTGTACCTTTGCTTTGTTGGTCCCTTTACACGCTTAGAGTTAACTAGAAAGTTAATCTATTTGTGTTTATGACTAATACATTATTTATGATTAAATCTAACAGTTATAAAACGTGAATATAAAAACACAATATTTTTCAACGTTTAAATTCTTATTAGAAATAATTCCAAGAATCTATTACCCAAGTGTTTTGCGGAACAAACACTTGGGATTGAATAGACAAGGGTTTTGTGGTGTCTCCTATCGAAACTCAAGTTTTGCTTGAGTGGTAACAATATACCCACTGAGCTATCTCAGTGAGTTGTATACTCTTTGTAGGAGAGAAGTTACTTTGTAAAAGTTCTAAGCTTTCAATATACAAAGCACACTTAACTTCTCTCCATCTGATCTATTTATACACAAGTAATCTAAGTATAAGTGATTTAAAATATTACAAGTTGTTGAGGTAGCGTGTCTGACAATTACAAATAGTAATTGTCATTTCCAAGAACCAATAGGAAAGGGCTAATAAGACTTTGGGAGTTGTTGGCTGACACTCCATGACTTTTAGCCGCAATAGGGAAGGTTGGTATCTGATAAGATAAGAGTGTTTGGTTTGACACTTTTATCTTCTCAGATCTTTCCCTTTTGTTCCCGCCTTTTCTTCAGGCATTGGTTCCTCAGTCTTCAATCACTTTGTTGTTGAGGAGACTGGGGTTCAGTGAGTTCTTGTCCAACACTCACTGAACCATCATCTTCTTCTTTGGCTTAAGTCCTACTCAGGGAGTACCGCCTTCCTGAGAGTGAGTCCTTTATTGAACTCGTCTTAAGCATCCTGAAGATGACTCACTGAGAGACTGTTCTCTCAGTGACTTGAATTGTTCTCGGTTTAGCAAACACTTAGCTTAATTTGTGTTCAAATCCTGTTTAAGATAATTGGGTGTTTTACGAACCAAACAATCTCCCCCTATTTGGATATAAATTATGCCTAAGTGTTTTGATCAGTATGAGTGAGCTAAAGTCTTCTGCTCATACTGAATGTACTAGAAAATAAATAAGGATATTGATATAGCAAAACATTCATCAATTTATTCATATCATTACAAGTCCTATTATTCTAAGTACAAAATACTCAGGGTTCCTGAACAAGACCCATGAGTTCAAGTTTCGCCTTCTTTGACATCAACACCTCTTTATCAGGTCGATCCTTCATCATTTGATCCATCAGCCTGACAAACTCCTCATTTTCAGGTCTCCTGATATTAAGCGCCATCAGTTTGTAAGCAAGGAGTGTTGTCGTTTCCACTTTATCGATGTCAGAGACTCTTTGAAAGGCTTCCTGACCAAATTCATCCACAAAGAAGATACCATACTCAGGTTCCTTGATGACCAGGTTGGGACGGAACTTGACTCCCTGAGGAGTAGTCCTGTTGCAATGAAGTGCAGCTATGTATTGTTCAGGTTCAATATCCACAGCTTTTCTTTTCTTCCCAGTCTTCTGAGTAAGTTCAGGGATAGCCAGTCCCTGAGAAGCAAGTGCCCTATCATGGTCAATTCCGAGACTCTTGGCCACTCTTGTGAGTTCATCATACTTGGCACTCAGAGACTTGATAAGGTTTGGGGCATTCTTGCTTGTGGTTTTCTTCCTTAGGATGGGCATCATCATATCCCATTCTCTTAACCCATAGTCTGAAAATTTGATTGTTGGAAGGTGTTCAGACTTTCTTGGACCTCTATGTATCGTTATGCTCAGGGGTTTTGTGTTGTGAATGGAGATGTCAGTGATAGTGCCTTCATCCTTGGTTTTGGTCATGTGCCATACATACCTCTCATATGTCCTCTGCCTCTTTTCTTCCTTAAGTTTGGCTTGTTTGTTGTGTTCTTTAAGGAGTTCAGCCTGAAGCTTGAGAAACTCATCCCCTTTGATGTCCTTTTTCTCAGACTCCTTGATCACTTCTTTGGCAACCTTAGAAATTTCAGACCTGTTGAGTTCCAGCTCTTTCTCTTGTTCCTTCCTGAGCTCTTCTTGGTGTAAAATTTCAGCAAGTTGTTCAGGAGTCCCATAGACCCTTCTCCCATCCTCTAAATCAACATAGAACGGTGCATCAGGATCTGCACGTCTTTCAGTTGAAGCCTTGACTAAGCGTGCTTCAGGAGGAGGGTTTGTTTCAGTCACCATGATTTTCTTCCCTTTGTCAATGGGAGGAGGTTGACTGGTGGATTTCTCAGGGACAGTTACCAAAACAGACGTAGGGTCAGGGATTGGAGGATCATCATTTTTCTCCCCCTCAGCAGATGGTGAAGCTTCAGTGGAGACACCTGCTGACTGAGGAGGTGGAGGAGTATGAGAGGCCTGAAGAAGTGATAGGATATCAGAGACCATGGACTTTGTCTCAGAAGCATCATTCTTCACGGCACTGAGTTCGGTAGCCATGACTTGTTGGATGGTGGAGAGTTCGGTTTAGTGGTTGATCAGCTCATTATGTGTTTGTGAGAGCTGATCTATGGCTGAGGAAAGCTTGTTGAGGTACCCCTTGGATTCTATAGCAGTCTGATGAATGGAATCCTGCTTTTCCCTGAGACCTTTGAGATCTACCCCCTGAAAGAGCTTAAGAAGCTCAGTCAGGTTGGTGGAGGCAGTCGTCTGAGAGGCCATATGGTCTTTCATTGATTTAATCAGTGTGGGATCATCAGAAAGTTGTTCTTGTACTGATTCAACGGCTTTGAGGAGGTTTGCAAGTTCCTGATGCTGACCAGTGGCTGTCTCATCAAAGGTTTTGGTTAGTTCTCCAAGTTGTTTGTCAGCGAGCCTGGAAGCCTGAAGAATCTTGTCCTGAGATTCTTCCACAGAGGCCCTGAAGTCAGCATAGGAGGCTGCCGCTTCAGTATGCTGATCCGTTAGTTCATCAGTAAGAGCATTGTAAAGACCTTCGTTGGCTTGGCGAAGGAATTTGGCCATACTTCTTTCAGAAGGCGGATGAACATTATCATACTTGGTTAACCACTCAGGGGTGGCTGAGGCACCTAATGAAGATGATGATGAAGATGATGGTGAACTGGGTTGTTGATCCTCAGGATGAGGAGAAGAGAGTTGTTGCTCAGACTGCAGAGGAGGGTTAATTTGACCCTCCATTTCCTCCTCAACATCAGGAAGTGGTTCATCCTCACCAAAATCAAAATCCGTCTCCTCCTCTGACTCATCAGCCAACAAATTTTCATAGTCAGCCAGAGAAGGAGCCTTCAGGATATCCGGCTCCCCCTCAGAAGAGGGCTCACCTTCGTTGTGGCCAGGTCCTGACTCTTTTGTCATAATAACTGGTGGGGTTTGACCAGCCTGACTAGTCATAATAACTGGGGGGTTTGCCCAGCCTGACTTTTAGGGTCAGTTCCTGAGAGAACAAAAGTGCCAGAGGTGGGTTTGGGTTCCGTATCGGCGGGTGGTTTATATCCCTCTGAGTCTTTGTCCCCCTGAGCGCCTTCATCCACTGATGGGTGTTTTCCAGTGGAATCATGAGGCACTATTGGTGATTGTTGATGGCCTCCCTTCCCATCAGGATTGTGCTGTCCTTTTGGGGATTTAGAGGCCTGAACTCCCTGAGACTCTAAGTGTGATTGCTTAGAGACGTTTACGGGATGTAAATGGGTATGGGTCCCCTTCTCAGTGGAGTAGTACTGCTCCACCGAGGATATAGAACCCTGAACTCCCTCAGGCTCTGATTGTGATTTATCAGTGCCTTCATTAGGATGTGAGTGGGTGGATGCTCCTGACCCTTTTGACTTGTTTTTGTCAGTCGGGACATTAGGAAAGGGTTTGCCCGAGGATACTGAGGATGATTTCTCAGCACCCTCCAGTGGCGTTTGTTTTGTGGCCAATGTGGTCTCTTTTATTGGAGTCTGAGAGGTCAAGGTCACAACAACTTTCTTGGTGCCTGAGGCAACAGTCTCAGTGACGAGTGGTTTAGGTCTAACCACCTTACTGGATTGTCCCCCTTTCCCTTTGGTCTTCTTCACCTTCTTGGTTGGTGAAGGAACTGGTGAGCATACATTTTCACCCTGAATCACTATTAACATGTAGGTGGTCAGGGCGGCTGGTTGTACCTCAGTAATGTCACTACTAAAGTTGGTCTTATGCAAGACGTCAGGTTTTGTACCTTGATCGTCAGACCTTAAGTAGTCAGAACCAAGAAGATCCTGAAGCACACAGGAAATGAACCTAGGATAAGACATGTGTCTTTGCCTATGTTTCCCTGAGAGCTTTGACACGAGGTCACAGAAGATTATTCCTCCGATATCAATTTTTCTACCCTCCAAGAGACTGAACATCATCACTTGTTGTGATGAGTTCAACTGCTCAGTGGAGGATTTGTTTCCTCCGAGTACCTGAATGACGAATGTCATCATAAGTCTCCAGACAGGGTGAAACCATGTCTTCACTATTGGAGCCTTTGCCAGCAAGGCTTCAGGGGACTCGGTAGGACGCCTAACATCATGAGGCCCTAGGAAAAGCATTTCGGCTTTTATTTCCTGATCAGTAGGGTTTGCCTCAAAGTTCTCAACAAAGTTAAGACCTGTGGCCATGATGAAGGTCTTGTAGTTCAGGGAGAGAGTCCTAGTCCCATTCATCACAGTGAAAGTGATGATCGACTCTTTGGTGTCCTTAGGGCAAGTAGCCGTTGCGGTACACCAAAACTCCCTGAGATAGTCATTATAAATGACTTCTGGGGTAGTTGTAAAAGCTGTGGCAAGGAAGCAGTTTTGTAAATACTTAACTACATCCTTGTAACCCCCATATTGCTGGGGATAGTGGAAATTTCCAACCACATTGTTTTTGGTCAGGTCCACGCCCTCCATTGTGAAGTTCACATTGGGGGCGGTGGTTATAGCATTTGAGGAAGCCATTTTATGATCTGGTTTTGGTCGAAAAAAAATGGTCGGATGATTCTAAATGCTAAGAACACACACACAATTTGTTTTGAGAGAGAAAAAGGGCAGAGTTTGCTTATAATTTTCAAAAACGTGTGTGTGAATTCTTTTGGATGGGTATTTATAGGATAGTGGAGATGGGGGTATTTTTGGCATTTGAGTGATCTTATTTAATCAAAATATAAGTTTTGGAAATTATTTTGAATAAAATGTTTGAGATCCGCATTAAATGCCACTACTCCACTTTTCCTCTTTTTTCACAATTGGCAGAGTGAACAGTTGAGCAGTTTCTGCAAAAGGAGAATTTGCAGAGTTTCCATCATCACACAGTGTATTGTGTGAGAGAGGGCATTGAATGCCAAGTTGGGAAGTGGGGGCCCATGAGGTGTATGCCAGAAAGGTAAAGGAACAAATATTCTTATATTTAATAAGAGTCCAGTTACGAACCTCGGACATTTACTAACTAGATACTTAGAGCATTTAAGTCAGTATTTAATGTCCTTTTCAGGGCCCTGAATGACTTTTCATTCAGTGATGGTTTTTCAGGGACTTGGGATTAGTCACTGATGATTCAGGAATATGGAATGATTCCTGAGCTACAAGGATTCAGGAACTTGGGTTTAGTTCCTGAACCCTAAAGATTTTCAGGAACTTGGGTTTAGTTCCTGAGGTTGAGGATTCAGTGAGATGTTTTCACTGATGTACACATTGAGTCAGGAACCTGAGGTTTTAAGAATTATACTTCAGTTGGAATAATTCAATCAGTGGACTGATTCTCTATATCAAACATTCCTAATTCAACTTTCAACCTTGTGAAAGTTGGTTCATCCAAAGGTTTGGTGAAGATATCAGCCAACTGATATTCAGTAGGGATGAAGTGTAATTCAATGTCACCATTCATGACATGGTCCCTGATGAAGTGATATCTGATATCAATGTGTTTTGTTCTCTGATGAAGAGCAGGGTTGTTAGAGATAGCAATTGCACTTGTGTTATCACAAAAGATGGGTACCATCTTGTACTGAATTCCATAGTCACTGAGTTGACTTTTCATCTAGAGTACATTTGCACAACAACTAGCTGCTGCAACATATTCAGCCTCAGCTGAGGACAAGGTAACTGATTGTTGCTTTTTGGCACTCCAACAGACTAATTTCCCACCAAGTATTTGGCAAGAGCCTGAGGTGCTTTTTCTGTCCATGTTGCATCCAGCATAGTCAGAGTCTGAGTATCCTTTGAGATCAAGTCCTGAGCACTTTGGATAGTATAATCCAAGGTTAGGAGTGCCCTTCAGGTACCTGAATATCCTTTTCACAGCAGTGATATGAGATTCTCTTGGGTCAGATTGATATCTGGCACATAGACATACTGAGAATTGGATATCAGGCCTTGATGCAAGTAGATACATCAGTGATCCTATCATTCCTCTAAAGAGAGTTTGATTTACTGGTTTACCAGTGAGATCAGGACCAAGGTTGTTTGGGGGGACCTTGGGAGTTTTGACTGAGGCACAGTCACTGAGATCATACTTCTTCAGTAGATTCTTTACATACTTCTCTTGACTGATAGTGGTTCCTCTATCAGTCTGCTTGATCTGTAGACCAAGGAAGTATGTCAGTTCTCCCATCATGCTCATTTCAAACTTCTTTACCATTAGTTTTTCAAATTGTTTGCAAAGTTTGAAACTTGTTGAGCCAAAGATGATGTCATCAACATACACTTGTACTAGTATGACATCATTATTTGTCTTATAGATAAACAATGTGTTGTCTATCTTGCCTCTGACAAATTTGTTTTGGATTAAGAAGGCTGAGAGAGTCTCATACCATGCCCTGGGAGCTTGCTTCAGTCCATAAAGGGCTTTGTTAAGCTTACAGACATGATCAGGAGACTCATGGCTTTCAAATCCAGGAGGTTGCTGAACATAAACTTCTTCTTTTAGTGAACCATTTAAGAATGCACTTTTAACATCCATTTGGTACACCTTGAAGTTCATGTATGTAGCAAAAGCAAGGAAGATCCTGATGGCTTCCATCCTTGCTGCTGGTGCAAATGTTTCCTCATAGTCAATGCCTTCTTGTTGATTATAGCCTTTGGCTACAAGTCTGGCTTTGTTTTTAATGACTATGCCATTTTCATCAGTTTTGTTTTTGAATACCCATTTCATGCCAATGACTGAGACATTCTCAGGACATTTGACCAAGGTCATTACCTTGTTTCTGTCAAATTGTTCCAGTTCATCATGCATGGCCTGAACCCAACTTGGATGTGTAAGTGCTTCTTTAACACTTTTGGGTTCAATTGTGGAAATGAAGTCCACAAATAGGCATTCATTGGATGAGGCTGCTCTTAGACTAGCAGCCATGCTCCTGGTGAGCATGCCTTCAGTAGGCTCTCCAATAATATTGACAAGTTCAATGTCCTGAGACCTAGTCCAACTTTCTTGAGGTCCTGGATACTGATTTGAACTTGTGGAGGCCTGATTGGGTAGAGGGGTTGGTTCTGGAGTAGACACATGATCATTGATTGGATCTTGAGTGTCTACCAGATCACTGAGATTGTTTGGTTCTTGAGTATTTTGAACAGACTGATTGATTTCATCAGTGTTTGCATGTGCCTCAACAAACTCAGTGATGGTTGGGTTAGGTAGGTTGTGAGGGATTATGTAATAGGAGAGGTTAGCATCATCTTGATACTGAGTAGAAGGATTGTTTTCAGACAGATATTCATCAGGAGGATATCTTGAAGAATTATCAATTCCTATCTCTTCTACTGAGGCAGTTGAGAACCTGATTGCATCAGTGCTCTCATCAAAGGTAACATGAAATGTTTCCTCAGTCTGCTGTCTCCTTGTGTTGAACACTCTGAAGGCTTTTGAGACAAGTGAGTATCCCAGGAAGTATCCATCATCAGCTTTTGCATCAAATTTCCCTAAGTGATCCTTGTGATTATGAATAAACATAGGACACCCAAAGACATGAAAGTAGCTGATGTCAGGGATTCTTCCTTTGAATAACTCATATGGGGTTTTCCCATGTCTCTTGACAATGATGGATCTGTTTTGTGTATAACAGGCAGTTTTGACTGCATCAGTCCAAAAATGGTTGGAAAGGACTGATCCACATAGCATTGTCCTAGCAGCTTCAATGAGTGTTCTATTTTTCCTTTAAGCAACACCATTTTGTTCAGGTGTGTATGGAGAGGAAAAGTTTTGGGAAATACCTTTCTCATCACAGAAACATTCAAGTTCATAATTTTTGAACTCAGTCCCATTGTCAGTTCTAATCTGTTTGACCTTAATGTCATTTTGATTTTCAATGTTCCTGACAAAGGACATGATTGTTTCAGCTGCCTGACTCTTTTTGATCAGGAAGAATACCCAGGTGTATCTAGAGTATTCATCCACTATGACCAGAGTATACTTCTCATGGTTAGTAGACCTTGGACTGATAGGTCAAAATAGATCCATATGGAGAAGATGTAGGCAGTTCCTGATGGAAAAGTTGGTTTTGGTTTTAAAGGATGCTCTGTGATGTTTACCTTTTTCACAAGCTGAGCATGGTTTATCCTTTGAAAACACAAGTGATGGTAAGCCAAGGACCTTGTTTTGTTTTACAAGATTGTTTATGTTTTTAAAGTTCAGGTGGGTGAGTCTCTTATGCCAAAGCCAGTTGAGTGTATCAGTGGCCTTAGCAAAGAGACAAGTTCCATCCTGAGTTAGACTGGACATGTCTAGTACATAAACATCTTGTCTTCTTGGTGCAATGAGGACAATCTCCTTATTTGCATTGAAGATGGTTCCTTGCTAATCATCAAACTGAACTATGTATTTTGCATCACATAGTTGACTGACACTGATCAGATTGTACTTAAGACCATTTACATAAGCTATCCTAGTAAAGACAATACCATTGCAGTTTACTGAACCATAACCCTCAGTGAGACATTTTGAATTATTTGCAAATATCACTTTGGGTCCTGGTTCTTCCATATATTTGTGCAAACACTCCTTAACACCAGTCATGCTCCTTGAACATCCACTGTCTAGATGCCAAATAGGATCCCTGGCATACTTCTGCACAAATAGTAAACTGGGTCAGTTCTTTCTAGGACTCCATTTCATGGAGGGTTTTGTTTTGTAGGTCTTTATGAAAGTATTAATTGATTCATGGTCAGTGGTTGAGTGGACTGAGCTACCACATGTTTTGCATTTAGTTGCAGGGGTAGCTTCAGTAGTCTGAGAGGATTGTTTATTCATTCCTCTTTTAGACTGAATGACCCTCTCTTTTCCTGAGGATTTCTGAGTAGTACTTCCACTAGATTCACAGTGATTGTCATTTTGACAATCCTCAGGATGATGGTCATTGAATCCACACAATGGGCAAGGTGGAAAAGGCTTGGCCTTTTGCTTCTGTTTCTGCTTAGAATCAGAAGGATAGTTCAGGCACTGAGCCTTAAGTCCTGAAAAGTTTGACATGACTGAGCATTTTTTATGATCAGAGGTCATGTGATCTTCCTTTTTGCAAATCATGCAGTAAAGGACTCTATAGCAGTCATCAGTGAGATGATTTGTAAAGTTGCACAGTTCACACTTTTTCAGGGGTTTGGTTGGTTTGGGTTTGGTCTTTGAGGAGGCTAGTTTTTGTTCCTTCTTTAAATGAGAAGGTTTTTCAGAAGATACAATCTTCTCACTTAGCTTCCTGACCATTTCAGTCAACTGATCAATTCTTGGATCAGGACTTTGAGTTGCAACTTCAGAAGGGACTGAAGTTGATGAGTGATCAGTATTTACTGAGACTTCAAGGGGTGGTCTTCTCAGGAGGATTCTACCTTTTCCTGATCTCTCCTTTGGAGAGTGTGGGAAGTAGACCAATGGTGGGAGGTCTGAGCTTGGTGCAGCACCCTGAAGGGTATTTAGTGGAGGGAGTGGAGGAGTTGATTCAGATTCAGGCTTACTGATTGGATCAGAAATAATGAGTTGGTCAAAGAGTCCAAGCATACCTTTCAGAGCCTGACTTTCAGGGAGCAAGATGTTTCCAGTCTCAAAGTTTGGCAACTTACTGACTGGGTTGTCCCTGACAATCCAGTCATTTGACTTGGGTTCCATCTCTTGCTCAAAGGATATGCCAGCTGGAACAAAGGTCATTTCACTGGGACTCTCACTGGAGGTTTCAGTGAGGTGGTTAATTCCTATAGTTATCTTAGGAATTAAGCCCACAGAATCAAAGACCTTAGGGTTCTTTTTGGTCCAGCTTTCAATGACAGCTTTTTCTTTCTTAAGTTCTGTTTGAAGGACTTGGTTTTGTTTCAAAATTTCAGTGTTCTGAATTTGTAGAGTAATAGATTCTAGTTTGGCTTGTTTCAATGCAAGCAGTTCATCTCTACATTTATTCAATTCTGACACAATTTTGTTATATTTTGAAAACAGGTCAAGCCTTTGTTCCTCAACAAACTTTAGATCAACACAAATATAACTCATGTAAGACTGCCAATCAGAATCATCATCCATAGAAAGTAAAGTATTTACCTTTTTCATGGTGATGTTGACCCACTCTCCATTCCTAGCATGGCTTTTTCCCACAGCCACCTGATCCTCTTCAGAAAGTGCCATCAGTGCACTAACTCTTATTTCCTCATCTGAGGAAACCTCTTCTTCATCCCAGTCATATGCTTCTGCAACTAATACCTTGTTCTTTTTCTGAATAGGTTTAGATGTTTGAGTATCCTGAGACAATATGGGGTTAGTTTCAAGAAGTGCAAGTTTAGCTTTGATTTTCCTATATTTTGTTTCCAAATCCTTTTGACCCTTGTTTTGAAATTGTTGGGTGGACTGAAACATTTTAGGTTGAAACTTGCTAGTTCCTGAGGAACTGTTTCCTGAGAACTTGTAAGAGGGTTCTGAGATAGTTTTAGAATAACAGTCCCTAGCAAAATGACCATTTTTTTCCACATTTAAAGCATTCAGTGGTCTCATTTGCTTTTGGTTTTGTAAAGTTGGACTGATTTCTTTTGATGAAACGTCTTGAACTAGCAAGGAGTGCCCTTTCTTGGAATTCCAAGTTCAAGTCGTTCAGGTGCTCCTCACCAGTCCTTTCATCAATTTCTTCTTCAGAATCTTCTTGAATATCCTGCACAACATCATTAGAATAGAAAGCAGTTGATATGGGTGTGGCGGTTAAGGCCTTTTTGAACTCAAGAGCTTTTAAGTCAGGGTATCTCCTTGAGATCAAGTTGTCTTCATAGACAAACTTTCCATAAATTTCAGGGAGCTCAAGGGTCTGAATGTGGTTAGCATTCCTCAGGCCTTGTGAGAAGTTGAGCCACTTCTCAGGGAGACTGTTGACAAAGCCAACATTTGTCTCATGCTTAGACAGTACAACACCATCATTTGATAATTCATTTATCAAAGTCTTGTATCTGGTGTAGGTCTGTGAGAGACTTTCAGAGTCTTTTGCCCTGAAAGTATTATACTCAAGTTTAAGGTCCATGACCCTATTTTCCTTTGTATCTGAGGGACCCTCAAAGCTGTTTACCAAGTCATCCCAAGTTTGCTTGGCTGTTAGACAGTTGATGACTGATTCCATTATATCGTCAGGAAGACATGATATAAGGATGCTTTTCAGGCGTTGGTCTTGATTGACCACCCTTCTCTCATCAATGGTCCATTGGGCCTCAGGCTTGTTTATTCCTTCGGCTGTCTTAGGGACAAATGGGCCATCCCTGATACAGGTGATGTAGTAGGGTTCCATACCGGTAAGATAGCAAATCATACGCTTCTTCCATTTGCTAAATTTCCCAGCTTCAAGTCTGGGTGCAACAGCGGAGTAGCTGCCACCCTTTTTATCGACTAGCTGGGGTACATTGATATCAGCCATAGTAGGATCTTGGTTTTAAAAACCTAGAGCACTCTTGGTTAGTTTAAAAAGATTTTATAAACCAGAGGCTCTGATACCACTTGTTGGTCCCTTTACACGCTTAGAGTTAACTAGAAAGTTAATCTATTTGTGTTTATGACTAATACAATGTTTATGATTAAATCTAACAGTTATAAAACGTGAATATAAAAACACAATATTTTTCAACGTTTAAATTCTTATTAGAAATAATTCCAAGAATCTATTACCCAAGTGTTTTGCGGAACAAACACTTGGGATTGAATAGACAAGGGTTTGTGGTGTCTCCTATCGAAACTCAAGTTTTGCTTGAGTGGTAACAATATACCCACTGAGCTATCTCAGTGAGTTGTATACTCTTTGTAGGAGAGAAGTTACTTTGTAAAAGTTCTAAGCTTTCAATATACAAAGCACACTTAACTTCTCTCCATCTGATCTATTTATACACAAGTAATCTAAGTATAAGTGATTTAAAATATTACAAGTTGTTGAGGTAGCGTGTCTGACAATTACAAATAGTAATTGTCATTTCCAAGAACCAATAGGAAAGGGCTAATAAGACTTTGGGAGTTGTTGGCTGACACTCCATGACTTTTAGCCGCAATAGGGAAGGTTGGTATCTGATAAGATAAGAGTGTTTGGTCTGACACTTTTATCTTCTCAGATCTTTCAATTTTGTTCCCGCCTTTTCTTCAGGCATTGGTTCCTCAGTCTTCAATCACTTTGTTGTTGAGGAGACTGGGGTTCAGTGAGTTCTTGTCCAACACTCACTGAACCATCATCTTCTTCTTTGGCTTAAGTCCTACTCAGGGAGTACCGCTTTCCTAAGAGTGAGTCCTTTATTGAACTCGTCTTAAGCATCCTGAAGATGAATCACTGAGAGACTGTTCTCTCAGTGACTTGAATTGTTCTCGGTTTAGCAAACACTTAGCTTAATTTGTGTTCAAATCCTGTTTAAGATAATTGGGTGTTTTACGAACCCAACATGTACCTTTGCTTTGCTAATGCTGCGACGCAAAATGCAGAAATTTACATGACGCAATTGCTTTGCTATGTGCACAGACATGGTTACCTACGGCTTTGTCATTTATATGACGTGCAGTATAGTCCAAGGGATCATGATATTTTACAGCTTTGTTCGTCTTGGTAAGTGTAGTTTGCCTAAAAACGTAGCTTGGCGGGGTGACCATATGGTTGCAGCCATGGCGTTTTTCGGGTACCACTTCCATTCTCGCTGATCTGAGCCTGCTCAAATTGGAGCCATTTTTCGGGTTGGTCGTTCTTTATATTTATGATATTTCATTAAAAGCGAGTATGCACGATCATGTCTGAAGCATGAAGCTTTGGCCGTGTCATTAACCTTATGTTTCTGGGGCGATGATGGATTTTTCTGCAAATTAACTCTTCCACGAGTGTGGCTGACACATTCCCGTATCTTGGCGGGGTAACCACGAACGTTACGTGGGTGCAGCCACGGCGGGTGTGTCAAGTCGCCCAAGGAAAGGCAGATCTGAGCCTCACTTTTACGAATCATTTGATTCTTTTTTTTATTTTTGTCAGCAGGAGCCCACGTTCTGCGTTTCTTTTCAGCACGAATATATGTGGTGGATTGTAGCTGGTGTTCTATTACCTTCTGGTGAGTTGGTATACTTTCTTTGGGGGTTTTAGGTAAAGGATTGGATCAAAGGCGCCGCTAATTTAGCCGGTTCTTATCTTCACAACTTAACTCCCACGGGCACAAAACCCCAACTTTTAGTATTGGCAAAGTAAAAAATATCAGATACTCTTTCTTTCTTATGGTAATTTTTTTTTTCCAACGCCTTAGGATTCAGTGATCCATTGGTCTGCCGAAATATAGGAATTATAGTTATGCTCCTTCTTTCCCAGGTAAACAAACATCTCAACTGACGCTTAAAAAACTTAACTTTATGTTCACTTTCACCAATTTTATGGTTGCATGGTCGTACGTGTGCAGGTACATCGCTTCTTGCGCAGTCATTTCCCTTTGGGTAAGTATTACGTTAACTATTCACGGGCTTTCGTTATAGACCAGCGTAACATCATTTTTCAGCAATTATACTGTTTGCGCTTTCATGTATATGCAATCGTACGATTCGGCGATGGAACTTTTCGTTTCAGAATGGAAAATAAACGTCAGAATTTTCACTTGCCTTCTAAAAAGTAACCGCTTACATCTCTTTTTTTAATCACTTATTTAGTTTTATAGCCAACAAATTATAGAAATTATTTCATCTTCAAATTGACTTGCTGTATTAATCCATGAATAACAGTATTCGTTCGGGTACTATCATCTTGCTGGCACTGTACGAGGTACGTATTCACGTTACTATGTATATATATTATAGAGCGGGATTTATTTGAATCAGCGGTGCAGAACATTTTCGTCGTTGCCCTTCTGCATTTGTATATAAAAGCAAAAGCAGTTTTCGTTTCATGACATACACTGTGTGTCAATGTTTGTAAACGAAGAGTAACTGTTATTATTTATTTGCTGATACTAAGAACTGATATTTTTTGATTGTCAAGGTATTTTTTTTCCCTTATATTCGTAACTTCGCTTCCACAACAGGCAGTGACCAACAGCAAGATGAAATTCTGAAAGATTGGTGCGAAGCGGAAGAGGACGGTGTCACAGGTGATTTCGTGCAAATTACTTTTGCGCATCATCCTATTTCGCTTCCCACCGATCTTTCAAAATTTAATCATATTGTTGACCACAAGTTGTTGTGGAACTACACTTACGAATATGCGTAAACAAAGGTACCATAACAGTTGCGATCTCATTAAAGTTTATAAAAATTACTGTTTTCAGCGGCAACTTATTTTTTTTTACAATACCAGTAAATGATAATCAGACGGCCCCAGTCAACAACAGCCTTGGATACCGCTTACAGAATCAACAAAAGATAAGTACTCCTAAAATTTACATGCTTCAACGACTTTTTCCTTTTTTGCTTACTAACAGATTTTCTATATCGAACAGATTCAATTCCTATGCCCTCAGCTTCCTCAACTCCGGATTCACGGATAAGCCTTGGCTGTAGTAATGCAGACGCCATGTTTGTACCCCGAAGTAAGTATTCCGGTCCTTTCTTCTATATGTAAAGTGCTAATCTAAAATTTGCTATACTTAAGTTTCATTAGTCGTCCTTCCATGGGGTTGTTGGGATAAAGGCAGGTTTGAGACGAGCGGGACGACGAAACAAGGGAATGAAAGCTCGATTTGCGTAAAAAAGGGAAAAAGTCAAGTGTAAGCGCTACACTACAACCATACGCTGCCGGTAAGTGACTTCATCTAAATTTAAGAGCCTGTGTCAAACAGGGTCATCATACGTAAATTCACCTTCGTCTGCTCAAATTCTGAACTTTACTTTAATATTAATAGGTCACTCGACAGGAACCTTAAACGCCACATTAGACTAGAGTGCACAAAGTTGGCACAACGACAGATACTATCAGTATTATTCAACTACACATCCTGCAGCCAGAAGGAACCCATTCAACGGTGCGTTAGAAGAACTTATGAATAGCCCCGCAGCAGACACGTCATCGCATGGTCTCAACTGCGATGTATTCCTACTTCAATAGTTTCATTAGCAGTAGTATCAACTATTACTAGCGATAGTATTGCCTGCAATATATGTACACGTACTAACACTATATCTGATGTCACCATAACAGCTTCTCAACTATTTTGCCGAAACATATATAAATCTAACAAATAGCCCCGCCGCAACGCGGTGGGATCGTTTTTTCCTCGTTTTAATTAAATTATATGGACTTAAAAAAATTTATTAGTTTTTATTTTTTAATAATTATATAAATTAAATACATAACTACTAAACTTCAAGTAAAACCTCCCATTTTTTTACTGACAGTCTTTTGGCGATGACTCTTTTACGACAACATGTGTCCGCCAAAAATTTTTAGCGACGGCATTTTTGGGTAAAAACATGTCGTCACTAGAAGCCGAATTTTGGGGTTGCCAGCTGACCCGTTCGGTGTATAGTGAAACATACTTTTGTTGATGTAACGACTATATACATAAGAGCTCTTAAAAACTTTAAAAAAGTGTTTCAAAAATATTGTGCATGCATCACTTTTACAACGCTTTCTTACACTATAAAAGTATACTTAATTAATATTATGATGTTTCTGGGTACGATCGATGAGCGTATTATGCATGTTCACTGTTCAGCTTTATAAACCACGTATACCAAACATGTACATCAAAAGTACGTATTTGTATAAATCCCAAATCTCAAATTTTAGTAACGTGAAACTTAGATTAATTGCATTCTTGGACTCGGACATGCATGCATGTATATATCTCGTTTGTAGTACGTACGGAATCTTACATCATGCATGGTGATCACTATTTATATTTTAGTGATTTTTTTTTACCATACTTCTCTATTTGTACGTATGTGTGATCGAATATGGCAAACCCACCCACCCTTGTCACAATGTCACCTAGTTTTTTTTGTTTTTGTTTTGTTTTTGTTTTTTTCTTTTTTTTTTTTTTTTTTTTTTTTTTTTTGAACTTGTCACCTAGTTTACTAGTTAGTGATATTTTTTAAGACAGACAACCTAGCAAATGTTAGCGTCCATAAATATACTATAAGGGAAATATATGATATAAAACATTTAAATAAGAGTTAATTAGATAGTTTTGGAAAAACTGTTAAAATATTTTGTATTATTTTTGAAGAAAACAAATATATTGCCTCAAGCATGCATGATTTGGTTGCTAGCTAGCTGCTAGTTGATCATTTTAAATTCTAATTCAGTAAAGTATTATTATCTAAGTGTGAATTTGACAAATAAAATCTTGACAGAAACACTCATATAAAAGCATGAAGTGTGAACAATATTAGTTTTTTTTGGAAGGTGACTTTCATTTTTTGGTTGGAGTCACAACCTGCCACTTTGGCAGGCCCTCATCCACCACATGCTCAGACTATGTTGTCTGAACCGGATCCACGCTGGGCGTAGTGGGGACTACAAACGGCATCCGTCCGAAAACCGTACCGCCTCCACACGACTTCCTCGCTGGAGTAACGGTCGGATGAAAATCGGGGGCGGCTCGGATTTGAAACTGCGCAACATTGGTTTACAGGCTCTCCTCTTCATTGCCTAATACCAACAGAGCTTGTGGTCCACAAGTGAGGACTTCCCGGTAGGTCACCCACCCGGTACTACTCTCACCCGTGGCTCGCTTAACTAACTAAGCTTCAACCACTAGACCACAAAGGTGTTAGTATGAAGTGTGAACAATAATAGTTGTAGGTATATACAAACTATCTGTTAGGTAAAGATAAATTCCAAGATGATTTAGTATTAACCTTTAGCTTTGAATTTATACAAAATACAATGATGTAAAATAAGGAAATACAATAAATACATTAAATGAAAGAAGGGAATAAATCAAGGATTTCCATATCCTTTATTTATGTCTTGCTATTACCCCGTCAATAGAACAGGTGGGGGACCAACACGTAGCATGGTACGAAACTTTTCAAATAGCCGTCGCGGAAGACTCTTGGTAAAAATGTCAGCCACTTGGAGATTGGAAGGAACAAATTTGGTGTAGAGACGACCCGAAGAAACCAGTTCATGAACAAAATGATAATCAATGTCGATGTGCTTTGCCCGTTTATGAGAAACAAGATTTTGATTGAGAAAAATAGCACTTTTGTTGTCACACAGTAGAGTGGGCCGATCCATAGGTTGAGCATGAAGTTCACGAAGAAGATGTGTAAGCCAAATAATCTCAGCAGCTGTGTTTGCCATCGCCCTGTACTCGGATTCACAACTGGATCGCTTAACTGTGGGTTGTTTCTTAGCACTCCATGACACTAAATTTCCTCCCAAATGAATAGTATATCCATAAGTGGAACGACAAGTCTCAATACAGCGAGCCCAGTTAACATCCGAGTAACCCAATAACGTAGTGGGAGATTGCTTGGAGAAGTGAAGACCAATGGCGAGAGTACATTTGACATACCTGAGGATGCGCTTGACAGACTGAAAGTGGGATATCGTAGGGGCTTGAAGGTGTTGACTAGCTTGATTAACCGCATAAGACAAATTCGGTCTTGTGATTGTTAAATATTGAAGAGCACCTACCAGAGACCGATAAAGAGTTGGATCATGAAACGGTTCACCTTTGGAATGAAATACTTCAGTAGACGATAAAGGAGTGGCAACTGATTTGGCGTCAAGAAGGCTTGCACGTGCAAGAATATCGTAGGCATATTTTGCTTGACTGAGAAAGAGCCCATTATCCTTGTGAGTAACTTCAAGACCCAAAAAATAACTTAAGCTGCCTAAATCTTTAATGGAGAATTCCTTGTGAAGAGTTTGTTAGCAATTAATTTCTTAATTGCAAAAGTGATGGTCATTAGTTTTTAGAACTTAAGTGTGTCATGTAATATGTAGTTAATGAAGTGGGCTAGTAGTATTAGTTTTCTATAGTCCAAGTGTATAAGCGTAATACATTTACTAAGCCCACTACATGTCTAATTGTTAAAGCCCATTCAAAGCCCATGAATGTGGCTGTGAAACACATATTAACGCACACACACACTCACAGTTAAGAAGTGCCTCATTTGTAAGAAAAGAGTGTGTGTGTGTAACTTGTCTTTTGTTTATTTCTTTCACATTGAAGCTAATAAACATTTGACCAAAATATACCGATGATCCACATCTCTCTTCTTGTTCTTAATATATGTATGTGAAGCATCATCTTGTTCTAGTTTGTGTTTGTATGTTAAAGTGCTCGGTGTTCATTCTAAGTGAAGATCGACATTTACAAGTGGTATACATAGAGCAAGGTTTCAAGGTAGGATTCTTGTTTGTGTTCGGTTCCAAAAACAACCCTTGTAACGTTTTCTATCTAAAAACGCTACAATCTTTGTTTTTCTTGAACGTCATACGCAAATCAAGATCAAGTAAGTTGTGTTTGTTTGGTGTTTATTCGAAGTGGGTCTTCAAGCTATTGTGATTATTCACTTGTGTACACTTGTGGTATCTTGGATTTGGTTTGTTCTTCATCTTCTTGATCGTATGAATCAAAAAAAAATTCTTGTATAAGAATTGTTGTTGATTATTTTAATAAAAGGGTGAATTATTAAAGTTTGTAAAGTTGGTAGAAAAGTGGCAGAGAAGGATGGGAGTGTAAGAGATGTGCATGGGCAAAGCATGGGGAAGTGAGAAAAAGGAAAAAAGTTGGTAAAAAGTAGCAGATTTTCGCATTTCAGAAAGTCAAAGGTGTCTAGGAATTGCATTTCTCTCGGAATTGCTTCATTTCTCTCGGAATTGCACTTTCTCTCGGAATTGCGCTGATCTCTCGCAATTGCTGCTGTTCTGTCGCAATTAGTACTGCTATCGCAATTGGGTTGTCTCGCAATTCAGACCTTTCTCGCAATTGCTCTATCGCAATTCACCTTCGCAATTGGCGCAGTACTATCGCAATTGGAGTCTCGCAATTCAGTTCCTATCTCGCAATTGCTACTGCCTTTCGCAATTAGTGCTGTCTCGCAATTCATTTCGCAATTGGTGAAGTTTTATCGAAATTGGTCTCGCAATTCACATTTAGTCTCGCAATTGAAGCAGTTTTCGGAATTGGCAACTTCAGTCCTTGTACTTTCAGCAGAATTAGAAGATCTTTCGGATTTGTCACTTCAGGCCCTCGCAATTGTGATTAAACGACTTCAAAGTTAAATAACTTTTAAGGATTTGATTCGAACGTAATTTCGTCAACTCGAAAGTGAACTCGGTATTTTTACTCTTGTATAAGAGTGTAAAATACTTCGACAAACGGTTATTTAACCTCTTGTATAAGAGTGTTAGATTTTATATAAATTACCGATTTATATAAATTAGATATATTTCTATCTAAATTGATATTTAGCCATAATTTGTATAAATTTTGGTCAAATTGAAATTTCTATAGAAATTGTCGAGTTTATCTAAATTGTAATTTACATAACTTTTGCCGAAATTGTAAACTTTTGACTTTGTCTTAATTATACTCTAATCAAATTTTGCAACTTTATTTAAATTTGTTTCGTTCAACCAATCCTACAACTTCATCGATCATCAACAACAAACCAAGGCTTCACAACAACATCAACCAAGTTCAACCGTCAACAACAACGTCTCCTACTTTGTTGCAAAGATCCTAAATCCACTTTATCATACACAATATTTTAAAGATGACTACGCAACAAGACATACATGCCGCAGGTTCAGAAAACCGACCTCCAATGTTGGAAAAAGGTGGTTACCTTCCATGGACAAGTCGTATGCTTCGATATATGAGATCCAAACCTAATGGACAAGGTATACTCTTGGTTAACTCAGTCAAAAAAGGTCCATTCCAGCCTGTGAGATTGAAGAAACAGCTGGAAATCCTACTGCAACACCTCCCGTCGCACCAACGTATAAAATCCAAGAGGAATCAGATTACACTGAAGCAGATTGGAAGCAAATTGAAGCTGATCACCTAGCAATGCATCTAATACAACTCGGTCTACCACAAGAAATATTTTGTGCTGTAGATAGCTGTGAAACTGCCAAAGAAATGTGGGATCGAGTTAGACGTCTTTGTCATGGTACAGAAATTGGCATTCAAGAAATGGAAAACAAGCTTCTGACTGAATGGGAGAAGTTCACAGCAACACAAGCTGAACAGATTGAATCTTACTACACACGGTTTTATACACTAATGAATGAGTTGATCAGAAACAATTTGGCACCTAAACAAATTGTTCAAAACATCAAGTTCATCAACAACCTTCCAGAGGAATGGGGACGATATGTAACTATTGTCAACCAAACTAAGAATCTTCACGATGTGAACTACAATCAACTCTATGACTTTCTCAAACAAAACCAAGCAGAGGCAAATGAAGTCAGAAAAGATAAACTTGCAAAGCAACAAGATCCTCTTGCACTCATAGTCCAATCACTTACACCTGCAACAGTCAGTGCACAACCATCATCATCATCATCTACTCAGCAATTCATGCAACAACAGTATATTCCATAATCATCATTCTACCCACAACAACAACATGGAATCCCACAGCAACAATACCCACAACACCCAGATCAAGACGATCATGATGAGTCAACTGCTGCTTTGACTCAAGCTTTTGCTTACCTATCAAAAGCATTCCAAGGACGTTATTCCACACCCACCAACAACAATCAACGAATCTCATCGAATACTCGCAACAAGCAGATTGCTCAGCCGAGTTTCAACATGGGACAGCAAGGACAGATGGTTGGGGGATATGGGAATCAGCAGGGATATGCTCCAAGATTTCAGATGGGTAATCAGAATGCAGGGCAGTATGTTGGTAATCAGATGGGTCAGTATGCAGGGAATCAGATGGGTACAGCTGTTGGTAATCAAAGGGTACAGAATGCTGGGAATCAGTTTGGGAATGTTGCTCAGGGAGCTGGGAATAGAAATCAGGGAAATGTGATGAAGTGCTTCAACTGTCAGGGTATTGGTCATATGGCTAGGAACTGTCCAGACAAGCCGAATAAAAGGGATCCAGCGTATTTGCAGAAAGCATTAATGTTGGCAAACAAGGAAACGGCTGGACTTCAGTTGAGTGCAGAAGAGAATGACTTCATGGCTATTATGGACAATTCAGAAGACCAAGAGGACATCGATGCAAACTGCATTTTTATGGCAAATCTCCAGGAGGCAAAGTACGACACAGACTCAGAAGCACCTCCTGCTTTTGACACTAATGCGGTTTCTGAGGTACAACCATATGCTACATGTCACAATAATGAAATTTTTGATATGTCACCTCAAAATGAACAGCATCCTGAGACTCCTAATCTCATTTATGATACATACATGGACGAACCAAGTTGTAGTAATACTAATTTGGTAACTCCAGATATGGATCCTAATGAAGAATTCGAGTCACAGCATACTGATAATGATGAGGAAACACGTGCTATGTTTGAATCATTATTGCAAAATTGTAGTGTTGAAATAGAAAAGGTCAAAAAGGTCAATCGCGATGTTAAGGCCGCGAATGAAAAATTGACCACTGAGCTTGAGAGATATAAGGTGAATGCAAGAGCTTATGATTTTCATAACAAAAAACAGTCGGAACTTGAGGTTAGCTTAAAAGATTCTGAGTTAAGAGAGAAACGTTTACAAATCAAATTTGACACTCTAAATGCTAATTGAATAACCAAATTAAATCTCTTAACAAGGAAATTTCTGAACTAACCAACCAGCTTTCAAAACAAAAATCAACTTATTCCAATCTTGAAAAAGAAAAGAAGGAGTTGAATGAAAGGTTTTCAAAACGTGAAAAAGATCTTCTTAAAGAGATCAATGACAAAAAGGAAACCATTGGAAAGTTGGAAGATTTACTTGTAAAAACGGGTCATTCTGCACAAACGATTAATTTGTTAATAAATGATAAAAACCCGATTTTACATACATTAAAGAAAACGGCTATCGGTTGTGAAAACCCTTATTATCTCAAGAAAGCTCAGAGTGTTCAGAATGTGTTTTATAATGGTATGTGCTAAATGATAAACATGATCCGATTGAGATTTATGATTCGATGAAACGATTGAGCGTACTGAAAGAGACGTGTCAAAATGAGACAAATGAACCCAGAAATAAAACCCATTGACTATAATGAAGCAAACAAACTGGCTGGGGTTCATCTTGTTAAAAAGAAGTCACCTCTGTTTTTTCAAAAACCAGTGGTTTTCACAAAACAAAAGGCTGTCTCAAAACATCTGCCTAACATCGAACAAATGGCATCTAAAAACACTTATGATACAAGTGCAACTAGACTATATTTGGTTGATCTTAAACAGAGAATTGAGAAACTTCAACGTATTGTGGCTTCCAAAATTAACAATAACAAGTTTGAATGGTTTCCGGGTGTTCAGGATGAACTGAAAAAGATTTTTGAAAAGGAAATTAATCCACATGTTGCTGCAATCTATGCGGTTGTTCAAAATGTGGAAAATAATCTTTTAAAAGAGTCTGCATAATTCGTTAAGGATCACAAATCCTTAGTGAAGGAAGCAAATGAATACTTGGAACGAATAAAGGTTTTGGAACATCAAAATGACTCTCTCTCTTTCGAAGCTCTATCGACCGATATCATGTCTATTATTTTCCAAACATATTCTGTTGAGGATGATGAAACACTTCGAGCTGAGACTTCTCAAATTGTTGAAAAATATGAAAAGGCGCTTTTGAAACTTGAAAAACAAAATTGCACATATTTTAAACAACTTGATACTAAAAAGGAAGAATGCAAGTATGACAAATTGTCGTATGAGCGCTCTTACAAAAATATGCAAGATCAAATCAATCTTTTGAAGTCTCAGCTTGCAAGTCAAAAAGGGCAGGGTGAGGAAACTACGGGTATTGCACCATTAACCCCCTTGCCTAATGAAAACAAAAAGAGAAAGCAGTTGTCAAGAACACTAATGTAATAGCGCCTGGCCTTTATAGGATTAGTCCCACTACTGCGTCTGCCTCTACATCTAAAACATATAGGGCGATTTGACAAAAGTAAGCAAGATACTCCGAAAGAGTCTAGGAATGCTACCACAACATCTCAGGACAACAACAAAAATTCTAATGAGTGTGCCTTACCTTCTACAGGATTAGAAAGCACCACTAGGAGCAAGCGAAAGCCTAGGAGCACTATCAAGAAATCTAGAGTATCGCCTGTCTCTGAAAGTGAATGCAAAGAAGTAGAAGAACACCCTAGGAATTTAAAGCTTTCAAATAAGGAACAAATATCATCTGGATGTAATGAAAAGACCAGTGTTTTGAATGCATGTAATGAATCTGTTTGTTTAATGCAAGAGAAATCTTTGTCTGAAAATGCTTGTGATGATATTGTTTTGATAATGTGAATGATAAGCCTGAACAGAAAGATGTTCCTACACGAACTAGTGCTAAGACTAGATACCTTAACAGTCTCATTGCTGTATCTAGGACCATATCTAGTACTCTATTGCCTAGGGACTATCTTAAGCTTTGTGTATGGAAACCAACGGGTAGAAAGTTTACACGTAAGATTGGAAAACAAAAAGTTGTTCCCTTAGAACAAAATTAAACCATCTTTGTGTATGCGGTTCATGTGTTACCCCTAACCCATGGAACCAAATGTAATACGGTTTCCAAATGCAAGTGTTTTCTGTTTTTGGCAGGTCATCGAGATTTGTCTTTGGATCGTAGACTCGGGATGCTCCAAGCACATGACCGGGAATCTGAAGCTGCTAATCAACTTTGTATGGCAGTTCATGGGGACTGTAAGGTTTGGGAATGATCATGTTGCAGCTATTCTGGGTTATGGTGATCTTCATTTTGGGAATTATTTGATCATTCGGGTTTACTATGTCGAAGGGTTGGGACACAATCTGTTCTCTGTTGGGCAGTTTTGTGATGCAGATTTAGAGGTTGCTTTTAGGAGAAACACTTGCTTTGTTAGAAATTTGGTTGGAAATGATCTCTTAATTGGGAATCGTGGCACCAATCTCTATGCAATTGACATAAACCAAATGGCCTCTTCATCTCCTATTTGTCTCATGACCAGGGCAGGCGAAACAAAATCCTGGTTGTGGCATAGACGTTTGTCCCATCTGAACTTTGACACGATCAACAAGCTTGCCAAAGACAACATCGTCTCCGGTCTTCCTAAATTCAAATACACCAAAGAACACTTATGTCCATCATGTGAGCAAGGAAAGAGCAAAAGAGCAACATTCAAACCTAAACCCGTACCTAGTTCGGTTGATAGGTTGCATTTGTTGCATATGGACTTATGTGGCCCGATGAGAGTTCAAAGCATAAATGGGAAGAAGTATATTCTTGTAATTGTTGACGACTATTCAAGATATACATGGGTAAAGTTCTTGAGATCAAAAGATGAAGCACCAAGCACCATCATCACCTTTCTGAAGCGGATTCAAGTTCTACTTCGAGCTCCAGTTAGGATAGTAAGAACGGATAATGGCACGGAATTTGTCAATCAGGAGTTAAGAACATTCTTTGAAGAAACTGGTATTACTCACCAGACATCAACTGTTAGAACTCCACAGCAGAATGAAGTAGTTGAAAGAAGGAATCGAACCCTTGTAGAAGCTGCTCGCACTATGCTGATTTATTCTAGTGCTCCGTTATTCCTATGGGCTGATGCTGTTTCTACTGCTTGTTTTACTCAAAACCGATCCCTAATCCATCCAAGATTCAATAAAACCCCATATGAACTTGTCAACAACCGAAAACCGGATATTTCTTATCTTCATGTATTTGGCGCTTTATGCTATCCAACAAATGACAGGGAAGATCTGGGAAAGTTGAAGGCTAAGGGTGATATTGGAATCTTCATTGGTTATTCTAAAAACTCGAGGGCATTCAGGGTGTATAACAGGAGAACGAAAAAGATCATGGAGACGATGAATGTGAAGTTTGATGAAATTTCACAAATGGCTTCTGAGAGACTCGCTCTAGAACCCGCGCTTAACCCGATGACTTCCGAACATATCAGTTCGGGACTCGCACCTCAAGGAGCTCAATCAATTCATGATGAACAATCCACAAATCAAGAACTGGATAATTTCTTCGAGTTCATGTACGATGAATACTATGGTGGCGCTTCGAAAAATGCATCTAACCAACATTCCGCTGCATCCACTCAACATCAACAACCACCACCACCTCCACCAAATCCAGATGCATCCACAACATTCGAAGCTGGCGCACCAAATCCCTCAACATCAACATCATCTACATTTACTCCAGAAACTCCATTCATTGAAATTGTTCTACCCAGAATTGATGAGCAAGAACAAAATAATGTTTGTGTTAGACGATGAAGTCTTTGAAAACCCGTTTGGAACGGAATATGGTGAATCATATTCCAGATTACATGAACCGTCTAACACGCAGTCGTTCAGTCCAAGGTACCCTTCAACATTACAGTGGACAAAAGACCATCCGATTGAACAGGTTATTGGTGAACCCTCAAGACCAATTCAGACGAGAAAACAACTTCATACCGATTGCGACATGTGCATCTATGTCTGCTCAGTCAGTCTCATAGAACCTAAGAACATTCGGGAAGCAATGGCAGATAATGCCTGGATTGAAGCGATGCAGGAAGAACTTCTTCAATTTCAAATCCATGACACCTGGGATTTAGTTCCAAGACCAATTGACAAACTAGTCATTGATCTTAAGTGGTTATGGAAAAACAAAAAGGATGAAGAAATGACTGTGATTCGCAACAAAGCTCGTCTGGTGGCAAAGGGATACAGACAAGAAGAAGGGATAGATTTTGAAGAGTCATTCAAACCAGTTGCAAGGCTTAAAGCAGTCAGGATTTTCTTAGCTTATGCCGCTCACAAGAACATCACGGTTTATCAGATGGACATCAAGACAGCATTCTTGAATGGAACTCTGAAAGAAGAAGTGTATGTGAGTCAACCAGACGGTTTCGTTGACAAAGATCATCCGGAATACGTCTACAAGCTAAAGAAGGCAATCTATGGTTTGAAACAAGCCCCACGGGCGTGGTATGACGAGTTATCATCTTTCTTGTTGTCAAATAATTTCACCAAAGGAACAATTGATCCGACCTTGTTTATAAGAAAATACAAAAATGACATTTTGATTGTTCAGATTTATGTGGACGACATAATATTTAGGTCCACTAATCCGATACATTCAAAACATTTTGAAAATCTCATGAAAAGCAAATTCGAAATGTCCTTGATGGGTGAATTAAAATTCTTTTTAGGCTTACAAATTCATCAATCCCCACGTGGAATTTTTCTTAATCAAGCTAAATACACAATTGAGATTTTGAAAAAACATGGAATGGACAATTGTGACTCTGTTGGTACTCCTATGGTCACTTCACCAAAAATTGGCGCTGACCTATATGGGAAACCCATGGATCCGAAGAAATATCGGAGCATGATTGGTTCACTCATGTACCTAACTGCAAGCCGACCAGATATTCATTTTGCTGTTTGCTTACTTGCACGGTTTCAGGCAAGGCCTACCGAACTTCACCTCCAAGAGGTTAAACGGATCTTTTGATACCTTCGAAGAACCATTAACATGGGACTTTGGTATCCGAAGGATTCGGAGTTTACACTAATTGCCTTTTCAGATGCCAATCATGCTGGATGCCAAGTAACAACGAAAAGTACATCAGGCGGAGCGCAATTTCTGGGAGAAAAGCTAGTAGGCTGGTCGTCAAGAAAACAAGATTGCACTGCTTTATCAACAGCAGAGGCCGAGTATGTGTCTCTATCTGCGTGTTGTGCTCAAGTCCTTTGGATGAGAACTCAACTCACAGATTATGGTTTCTCTTTCAACCGCATACCTTTGTATTGCGATTCAAAAAGTGCCATAGCCATCTCGTGCAACCCAGTGCAACACTCCAAGACCAAGCATATTAGAGTCCGCTATCACTTCATAAAAGAGCACGTTGAAGAGGGTACTGTTGAATTGTTTTTCGTAAAGACTGAATACCAGCTCGCCGATCTATTTACTAAGGCCCTCCCAAAAGAGCAGTTTGAAAACTTAGTTCGTCGAATTGGAATGCGAAGCCTAACTCCAGAAGAGTTAGAAAGTCTTCTCGAATCTTATTGATTTAGATCAAAAAGCTTCGCATGTAAATATTTTTGTAAATATATACTTGTTAAAATCTATACTGTAAATACAGAAAATTTCAAAAAGCCATAAAAAATATAAAACATCAAAAACCAAAAATATTCTTCTCACGACATGTCTCTCGTCTAATCAATATTCTGTACGTACTTAGAAATGTCATTCAACAATGATACGGGTATTTACAGATGCTTGAGCGGGAGTTATTTTTTATGTTTTTCTAAAACATGTCGTTTCTCAAATTTTTCTTCATTACGGCTTTCGTGCATTTCAGTACGGAACCCGAGCTACATTGAATGACTTCTGATTATTTCCGATCAGGACTCGCAATGTTAATGGCGAAAAGCAAATACCTTGAGCACTTAATCAAAATGATTTCAACGAGATTTTTTCAAAGTCTTTAAAATGCATTTTGTGCTCAAGATAACTCCCTCTAACACCCTTAACTGCTTTTAAACTCAATTGTTTAAATAAAATGCTCTGATTAAGGGGGAGTATAAAAAGAAAAATGTTCCATTTTTCATGCTAAAATCGGTCCGTCTCTCCACAAAAAGTTTCATTTTAATCAACTGTTTTCAAAAATACCACTTCATGCTATTTTTGAGGGGGAGATTAAGTGTTTAAATATATGGGGGAGAGGACGTGATTAAAATGTGATCTAAAAGAAGTTTTGTCGTTTGAATCTCAAAACGAGTTCTTCAAAAAGACTCAGCATGAACCCTCGAATTGACGAAACTAACTGTCCGTTATCGAAAAGACTAGTCCGGGATGGGTAATAATTTCAAGCTGGTTTACCAGTAATGTAAGCGTGTCTCGTAAAGGACTTGTCTGAGTAGAATGTACCAATTCGAGAGATGATCATTGAATATGACCGGGACGGGTAATAATTTCAAACTAGTCTAACTAGTGATGTAAGCGTGTCTCGCGAAGGTCGTGTTCATTGAAATTCGATCATTCCAAATGTGCGAACTCTACCCAACATGTGCAGTTTATTTCAAAAATGCATGAGCACATGTGAAGGGGGAGTATTTCAAAAATGCAAAACTCTCGATGTGTTAACAAAATGTGTTTTCTCATAAACACGTTGAGAGATTTTCACAAGGTTTAATGGCATGTGACAAATAACCTAGGATAATCATGGAGTAATAAGGTGATTATGGTTAGGTTATGTCCAATGATCCGCCAGAACTGGAGGGATCTACCCAAGGACTATTCCAATAGCTTAGCATTAGAAGTCCTTAGGAAAGATTGAAAAAAGGTGTATGATGAGAAAGGAGAAAGAAGGGGTTGAAGAATGAAAAAGAAAAGTTTTTGTAAGGGTGAAAAGAAATAGCCCTCCATGAAAACTTAGGTCAGAAACCGGGTCAATACATCTGCTATCGGTACTCACTAAGGTGATACTGGTATTGAAGACAAGACGTCATGGACCCAGTGACGCATTTGCACCGCCCCTCCTATCCACTCAGATATCTCTTAAAAGATATTTGTTTCATTTCTCACGGAGAACACTACATAATCTATCGACCTCTCATTACGAGATGTATTGATATTGAAAAGGTGGCACTCTGCTCCATGCCTCCGACGACTGATGAACTCAAATAAGTACATTTTATTACTATCATTTATCCTATTAATTTGACTTGTTTTACTATATTATGTATGAGGATTGATACTTAATCGTTTACTTTTGTAATTCTCAGGTAAAAAACAAGCATTTGGTGAAACTTGGCGATTTTGGACTAATAATGGAGCAAAACGTGCATAAAGTGAAGAGTCTACTGAAATGAAGAAGATCAAGACTAATCTGCTCCAGATGCGCCGCATCTCACTATCAACATGCGCCGCATCTCTATCAAGATATCACCAGATACGATCCAAGATACAAGAGGACATGCGCCGCATCTAATAAAGAGTTACGCCGCATCTTCTGGCGGTGTACGAATATTCCTGAATATTATAATCTTGGACCCCACGCGAAGTTAAGTACATGCGCCGCATCTACTTAAGTAGATGCGCCACATCTTCCCTCAGACACAAACTATAAATACCCCGTAGACCAGAGATTAGAGATTCGGAGATTCGGAGGTTCGAAAACCTAAAGACCGAACAGAAGAGAAGGACGAATTCAGTCAAGAAGGCAGCACAAGACACACCCAAATCGAAGATACAAGAGCTGTAAGAAGGTGCTGCATGTATTTAATTCATTAAGTAGTTTTGTTTTATTGTTTTAGCAAACTTTAATTCATCAGGATTGGTGGCTTGTGTAATGTGACAACGGAAAGATTGCACTCCCTTTAATACTTGCTTTCCCATCAATTAAAGTTTATATGTTGATGTCTTTGGTTACTACTTATTAGTGCATTGACCACCTCTGTGTTTATTAGTGGCTTGCGGGCACCCGACTGCGGGACAAGGTGTGGCTCCCACGGTTGTTTCTAAATTGATCACTTAGGAATAACTTTTAGACATAAGTCGTCATTAAGGGTTTACTCGCCGATAAGAATAGGACCAACGAGAAAGGGTTAATTACATACACTTCATATAAAGCTATCAATAAAACAAGTGACAATCTACTTAATCATAAGGACAGCCCTCTTATTGTCTCTAGTATCTATCTGTGTACGTGTGTGCTACTTGCTGATTCGTGCCTATTTGTTTATTTTATTATTTAATTGCAAACAAAACTGTGCCAGTCTCTCAGGCTGAAACCCCCTTGCGTTAGGATATTAAAATACTGATTAGATTAACGAGATTATACGTTCCACTCTTAGTGATCGACACTCTACTTACCATTATCTTCATACTGACCGGGTACACTGCTCGTTAAGTGTGTGTGTTATTGATAAGTCGGCTAAATATAAATTTAAAACTTGAGTAGGCATTAAAACTGCTAAACCGCAACGACACATCACGCGCATCAAGTTTTTGGCGCCGCTGCCGGGGAGTGAATTGTTATTATCTGTTAATTTGATTAGTATTTTAATTAGGTTATTTTTCTTTTTATTAGATTAAATTGCATCATTGTACTATTTTGCATATTTGTTGTATTGTGTGTTATTTGTTTGCTTTTGTTTTTATTTTTGTGTGTTTTATTTTTGTTTCGTGTGTTTTAATTTTTATTTTTATTTTTCGTATTTTTCTGTTCTGCTATCGTTGTACTGTGCTAAATCAAACGATACGGCGCATCTGATCTCTCAGATACGGCGTATTGCGTTTATTTTTTTTATATACAACGCGTTTAATTAATTCGATACGACGCATCTTTTCCCCAAGATACGGCGTATCTGTTTTTAACAAGAAAATTTTTCTAAGCGATAAAGTAATACGACGCATCTGCTTTTGTAGATACGGCGTATCTGTTTTGATAAAAATTTTTTCTAAACGTTAACGCCATACGACGCATCTTCTTTTGAAGATACGGCGTATCTATTATTTTAATTAAAAACAGTTTGCGAATTATTAAACAAATACGGCGTATCGATTTCCGTCGATACGGCGCATCTTACTGAATCAAAAATCTTTTATTTTTAAACGTAACGAAAATACGGCGCATTTAATTTTAATTAGATAAATTGATTTTTGATTGATTAATTCGATACGGCGCATTCATAAATTCTAAGCGGCGTATCTATTTTCTGAATAAAAATCTGATTAAATTTTAACGTATTAAGATACGGCGTATCCAACTCTTTGGATACGGCGCATCGTCTGCAGATATCAGTAACTTTAATTTTTCGTATTCCGTTTTCGTTATTAATTATCTGATATATTACTTTCTCGAGCATACCCTACTGATGCTTTTGTGATTGATTTCATGATGGTGCAAGACCCGAATTTTTCTTTAACTCTTCAATCAGCTTAAGGAGACTACTAAAAGAGAAGACAAAAATTGAAGAGGAGATCAAGGCAACAATGAAAGAAGAGAGCCCTGCAACCGACTCAAATGCCTTGCCTCATAAAGAAAGAGACCCAGGAAGTTTTACTCTACCTTGTTCTATTAATAATATATCTTTCAATAATGTGTTGGCTGACTTAGGAGCTAGTGTTAGTGTTATGCCTCTTAAGACATTCGCTACCCTAGGACTAGGAAAATTAGCACCAACTAAATTACTTATTGAATTGGCTGATAAAACAGTAAAACGACCTGAAGGGATTGCTAATAATGTGCTAGTTAAAATTGAGCAGTTTATTTTTCCCGTGGACTTTATTATACTAGACATGCCCGAGGATGTTAAGATTCCTTTAATCCTCGGAAGACCTTTCTTGTCTACTGCCCATGCTAAGATTGATGTGTTTAAGAGAAAAATTTCATTAAGGGTAGGGAATAATAAACTAGTCTATAAGTGCCAAGATCCAGTTAAAAGCATAATTAGAGGTGTTTATGTGCTAGGATTAAGAGAGCGTATGGACCTTGATCTTGAAGCTAGACTTATGGGAGAAACATTGATTCAAAACAACTCAGCTAATCCTAATCATGAAGACTTTGAGGAATTCATTGACCTTAATGTACCTACGGAACTTAGACGCGATATTGTTAGTGATTCTGATGATGAGTGGTATGATTGTGTAGTAATTAATAAACGTAGGAGAGTAGTTGAGAAGACGAATTTGAATAATGATGTGTTTATTGAACTACCACCCCACCTTGCTTATTTGTGCCTGTATGATAATAAGAATTTACCGTCTATCATTTTGTCATCTCTGCCCGAAAGGGACAGGACTTTGTTTATACAGATATTAAAGAAAAACGGCGTGGAAATTAAGGACGAGCAAGGAGTGTTCAATATTACTAAATTGGGGATGAAGGAGCGTGATGTTTCCGACTCCTTCAATGATCGAAACTAAAGTGCTGAACGTGAGTCTAACTTGAAGACTCTGGAATAAAGACAAGTGCTTACCGGGAGACAACCCGGATTTATCATTTATCATTCTGTTTTCTGTGTCGAGTCAGTCCAGGCCGCACGAAGATACGGCGCATCTCAGTCCTGAGATGCGACGCATCCTCTGCAATGGTCATATCTTATTTTATTTTTCTGCATTTTTATTTTTCGACTCTAAAACTATTTATCAGTTTATTTTAATGCGGCGCATCCCTGGTTAAGGATGCGGCGCATCTTTATTCTGATCCGTATTTATTCCAGGCTCGATACGGCGTATCTTCTTCAATAAGATACGGCGCATCGACTGACCTGATGATTTTCAGTTTTAATTTTTAAGTTTTATTTTTCCTAACTACTAATGTATTATGCAAGTTGAACCTTTCTTATCTTAGGTGTGTTTTAAAAGTGTTGGTGGTATTATAGTTTCCTGGATTTCCTGTGGATAAATCAAGTATGAAGCTTTAACGTTCTAATCCACAAGAAGTTGATTTTTGCTCCTACACTAATGGAGGATCATACCGAGCAAATCTCAGGGGAGTTTTTCCGTTCTAATTCTTTTTATTTCCAGTTTTTAACCTTTTATACAAACAACGAGGACGTTGTTTAACTTAAGTGGGGGGATAGGAGAATTAGAACACTTAACAATTACTTGTCCTAAACTTTTTCAAAAATTATGCTTAAAATGTGCTTAATATATCAAACTTAAAATTTTTTAGCATGTTTTTGTTTAAGATCTAAGTTGCATAACTGCACACATGACGTTATTTTCAAAAATTGTGATTTTTCCAAAATTCACAAATCTATGAGTGTGCCGGTGACTTGTAAACTTTAGAACTTGGCTTGTATACTATTCGAGACCACCATAATGAGTATTATTTATTTAATTGGAATGACTTGTCTAAATTGGTAAAATTCTAGGATTACACCAAATAGCCTTTATATGTTATGTGTTATTAACTAGCTACACTGGTTAGTTAACCCCCGTATAAACCCTTTTGTTACTCTCATTTTAAGAGTAAGATACCCCTAGAAAAACACTCAGAGCCATTCCTTTCGTTTCTTACACCTATGTTTAAAATGTTTCGTTACACCTTAAACCTTAGCCTACCCTGTAGATTAGAATCCGTGGTTGGTTAATTGCTATAGGCAGAGTGTGTTTCCTTACATTACCTGTGTTCGCGTACGTAATTCATTATCTTTGGTTAGGTCGGGAAATTGCACAATGCAAATTGGAGTGAAAGTAAATATTGTATATTTTAGAGTTTATTTTTCGTGTGTTTACTACTTTCACTATTAGCGTTATTTCTGAAAGTATGAAAAGTATGAATAAAAATTATCCGGAAAGAAAGTTGTAGTGATGTGGTGAAATTTTACACATCTATGTTTATGTTTCAAGTAAAAAAAAAAAAAAAAAAAAAAAAAAAAAAAATGAGAAAAGAAAAAGAAAGAAAGGAAGAGTTGGATGTTTATTTTAAGCCAACGATGTAGAGTTATGTAAGTGGTCGATATCACCACTATTTGTTGTATTATATCTATGGATTGAATGGGAATTGGCAGTTATGGGAATGCCAATTAAGGTTTATTCTTTGATTAAGATTTTGTTGAGTATAATTCGTGTCTACCTAAAGCGTGTTTTCAAGTGTTAAAGCGTGAGTTATTCAATGATATGAGTCTTATTCATGGGATGGTTGGGATAGTGATTAACCACACTTAGGATTTTAATTTATTTGTTTTGTTTATTTTTTTATTTTACACCAATTTATATCCCAAAAATTATCCATACCCTTTATTATTCTTTATCCAACCAAACCTTTGATTTATTGAGATTAGGGATTTGAGCAATCTTAAGTATCGTAGTCGTGGATTCGGCTATGTATTTATGATTTTGTCGCCCTTTTTGATATATTATTATTGGTGAAGTTTGGACCTATCTTTAGCCTATTCGAGTTAAGGATTTGAGCAATTGCAAGTATCGTGTTCGTGGATTCGATCATGTATTTGTGATTTTGTCGCCTTTTCTGGAATTTGAGATCGATAGTGAAATAAGAATAATTAACCCTTAAGCCTAAAAACCCTTTTTACCGCTTTAGACTTGTTATTCCTTAGCTTTAGTGGTGGAGATGTGTATACTTGCCAAGCTTATGATAGAATATTTGTCGCGACTGGACAGTTAAACGATTAGATTTGCTTTTATCAAAATATTTTATTTTACTTCTAATTCGTTAAGTGTTTAGTTGTGTGATTACGAAATAAACGAATACATGCTTAAATATAAAAATAAATCCTAACATCTTTTAGGATACATTTTCATGAGATTTAATCTAAGGTTTACTTGGGGACAAGTAAAGTTCAAGTGGGGGGATATTTGATGAACTCAAATAAGTACATTTTATTACTATCATTTATCCTATTAATTTGACTTGTTTTACTATATTATGTATGAGGATTGATACTTAATCGTTTACTTTTGTAATTCTCAGGTAAAAACAAGCATTTGGTGAAACTTGGCGATTTTGGACTAATAATGGAGCAAAACGTGCATAAAGTGAAGAGTCTACTGAAATGAAGAAGATCAAGACTAATCTGCTCCAGATGCGCCGCATCTCACTATCAACATGCGCCGCATCTCTATCAAGATATCACCAGATACGATCCAAGATACAAGAGGACATGCGCCGCATCTAATAAAGAGTTACGCCGCATCTTCTGGCGGTGTACGAATATTCCTGAATATTATAATCTTGGACCCCACGCGAAGTTAAGTACATGCGCCGCATCTACTTAAGTAGATGCGCCGCATCTTCCCTCAGACACAAACTATAAATACCCCGTTGACCAGAGATTAGAGATTCGGAGATTCGGAGGTTCGAAAACCTAAAGACCGAACAGAAGAGAAGGACGAATTCAGTCAAGAAGGCAGCACAAGACACACCCAAATCGAAGATACAAGAGCTGTAAGAAGGTGCTGCATGTATTTAATTCATTAAGTAGTTTTGTTTTATTGTTTTAGCAAACTTTAATTCATCAGGATTGGTGGCTTGTGTAATGTGACAACGGAAAGATTGCACTCCCTTTAATACTTGCTTTCCCATCAATTAAAGTTTATATGTTGATGTCTTTGGTTACTACTTATTAGTGCATTGACCACCTCTGTGTTTATTAGTGGCTTGCGGGCACCCGACTGCGGGACAAGGTGTGGCTCCCACGGTTGTTTCTAAATTGATCACTTAGGAATAACTTTTAGACATAAGTCGTCATTAAGGGTTTACTCGCCGATAAGAATAGGACCAACGAGAAAGGGTTAATTACATACACTTCATATAAAGCTATCAATAAAACAAGTGACAATCTACTTAATCATAAGGACAGCCCTCTTATTGTCTCTAGTATCTATCTGTGTACGTGTGTGCTACTTGCTGATTCGTGCCTATTTGTTTATTTTATTATTTAATTGCAAACAAAACTGTGCCAGTCTCTCAGGCTGAAACCCCTTGCGTTAGGATATTAAAATACTGATTAGATTAACGAGATTATACGTTCCACTCTTAGTGATCGACACTCTACTTACCATTATCTTCATACTGACCGGGTACACTGCTCGTTAAGTGTGTGTGTTATTGATAAGTCGGCTAAATATAAATTTAAAACTTGAGTAGGCATTAAAACTGCTAAACCGCAACGACACATCACGCGCATCAAGTTTTTGGCGCCGCTGCCGGGGAGTGAATTGTTATTATCTGTTAATTTGATTAGTATTTTAATTAGGTTATTTTTCTTTTTATTAGATTAAATTGCATCATTGTACTATTTTGCATATTTGTTGTATTGTGTGTTATTTGTTTGCTTTTTGTTTTATTTTTGTGTGTTTTATTTTTGTTTCGTGTGTTTTAATTTTTATTTTTATTTTTCGTATTTTTCTGTTCTGCTATCGTTGTACTGTGCTAAATCAAACGATACGGCGCATCTGATCTCTCAGATACGGCGTATTGCGTTTATTTTTTTTATATACAACGCGTTTAATTAATTCGATACGACGCATCTTTCCCCCAAGATACGGCGTATCTGTTTTTAACAAGAAAATTTTTCTAAGCGATAAAGTAATACGACGCATCTGCTTTTGTAGATACGGCGTATCTGTTTTGATAAAATTTTTTTCTAAACGTTAACGCCATACGACGCATCTTCTTTTGAAGATACGGCGTATCTATTATTTTAATTAAAAACAGTTTGCGAATTATTAAACAAATACGGCGTATCGATTTCCGTCGATACGGCGCATCTTACTGAATCAAAAATCTTTTATTTTTAAACGTAACGAAAATACGGCGCATTAACTTTCGTTAATACGGCGCATTTAATTTTAATTAGATAAATTGATTTTTGATTGATTAATTCGATACGGCGCATTCATAAATTCTAAACGGCGTATCTATTTTCTGAATAAAAATCTGATTAAATTTTAACGTATTAAGATACGGCGTATCCAACTCTTTGGATACGGCGCATCGTCTGCAGATATCAGTAACTTTAATTTTTCGTATTCCGTTTTCGTTATTAATTATCTGATATATTACTTTCTCGAGCATACCCTACTGATGCTTTTGTGATTGATTTAATGATGGTGCAAGACCCGAATTTTTCTTTAACTCTTCAATCAGCTTAAGGAGACTACTAAAAGAGAAGACAAAAATTGAAGAGGAGATCAAGGCAACAATGAAAGAAGAGAGCCCTGCAACCGACTCAAATGCCTTGCCTCATAAAGAAAGAGACCCAGGAAGTTTTACTCTACCTTGTTCTATTAATAATATATCTTTCAATAATGTGTTGGCTGACTTAGGAGCTAGTGTTAGTGTTATGCCTCTTAAGACATTCGCTACCCTAGGACTAGGAAAATTAGCACCAACTAAATTACTTATTGAATTGGCTGATAAAATAGTAAAACGACCTGAAGGGATTGCTAATAATGTGCTAGTTAAAATTGAGCAGTTTATTTTTCCCGTGGACTTTATTATACTAGACATGCCCGAGGATGTTAAGATTCCTTTAATCCTCGGAAGACCTTTCTTGTCTACTGCCCATGCTAAGATTGATGTGTTTAAGAGAAAAATTTCATTAAGGGTAGGGAATAATAAACTAGTCTATAAGTGCCAAGATCCAGTTAAAAGCATAATTAGAGGTGTTTATGTGCTAGGATTAAGAGAGCGTATGGACCTTGATCTTGAAGCTAGACTTATGGGAGAAACATTGATTCAAAACAACTCAGCTAATCCTAATCATGAAGACTTTGAGGAATTCATTGACCTTAATGTACCTACGGAACTTAGACGCGATATTGTTAGTGATTCTGATGATGAGTGGTATGATTGTGTAGTAATTAATAAACGTAGGAGAGTAGTTGAGAAGACGAATTTGAATAATGATGTGTTTATTGAACTACCACCCCACCTTGCTTATTTGTGCCTGTATGATAATAAGAATTTCCCGTCTATCATTTTGTCATCTCTGCCCGAAAGGGACAGGACTTTGTTTATACAGATATTAAAGAAAAACGGCGTGGAAATTAAGGACGAGCAAGGAGTGTTCAATATTACTAAATTGGGGATGAAGGAGCGTGATGTTTCCGACTCCTTCAATGATCGAAACTAAAGTGCTGAACGTGAGTCTAACTTGAAGACTCTGGAATAAAGACAAGTGCTTACCGGGAGACAACCCGGATTTATCATTTATCATTCTGTTTTCTGTGTCGAGTCAGTCCAGGCCGCACGAAGATACGGCGCATCTCAGTCCTGAGATGCGACGCATCCTCTGCAATGGTCATATCTTATTTTATTTTTCTGCATTTTTATTTTTCGACTCTAAAACTATTTATCAGTTTATTTTAATGCGGCGCATCCCTGGTTAAGGATGCGGCGCATCTTTATTCTGATCCGTATTTATTCCAGGCTCGATACGGCGTATCTTCTTCAATAAGATACGGCGCATCGACTGACCTGATGATTTTCAGTTTTAATTTTTAAGTTTTATTTTTCCTAACTACTAATGTATTATGCAAGTTGAACCTTTCTTATCTTAGGTGTGTTTTAAAAGTGTTGGTGGTATTATAGTTTCCTGGATTTCCTGTGGATAAATCAAGTATGAAGCTTTAACGTTCTAATCCACAAGAAGTTGATTTTTGCTCCTACACTAATGGAGGATCATACCGAGCAAATCTCAGGGGAGTTTTTTCCGTTCTAATTCTTTTTATTTCCAGTTTTTAACCTTTTATACAAACAACGAGGACGTTGTTTAACTTAAGTGGGGGGATAGGAGAATTAGAACACTTAACAATTACTTGTCCTAAACTTTTTCAAAAATTATGCTTAAAATGTGCTTAATATATCAAACTTAAAATTTTTTAGCATGTTTTTGTTTAAGATCTAAGTTGCATAACTGCACACATGACGTTATTTTCAAAAATTGTGATTTTTCCAAAATTCACAAATCTATGAGTGTGCCGGTGACTTGTAAACTTTAGAACTTGGCTTGTATACTATTCGAGACCACCATAATGAGTATTATTTATTTAATTGGAATGACTTGTCTAAATTGGTAAAATTCTAGGATTACACCAAATAGCCTTTATATGTTATGTGTTATTAACTAGCTACACTGGTTAGTTAACCCCCGTATAAACCCTTTTGTTACTCTCATTTTAAGAGTAAGATACCCCTAGAAAAACACTCAGAGCCATTCCTTTCGTTTCTTACACCTATGTTTAAAATGTTTCGTTACACCTTAAACCTTAGCCTACCCTGTAGATTAGAATCCGTGGTTGGTTAATTGCTATAGGCAGAGTGTGTTTCCTTACATTACCTGTGTTCGCGTGCGTAATTCATTATCTATGGTTAGGTCGGGAAATTGCACAATGCAAATTGGAGTGAAAGTAAATATTGTATATTTTAGAGTTTATTTTTCGTGTGTTTACTACTTTCACTATTAGCGTTATTTCTGAAAGTATGAAAAGTATGAATAAAAATTATCCGGAAAGAAAGTTGTAGTGATGTGGTGAAATTTTACACATCTATGTTTATGTTTCAAGTAAAAAAAAAAAAAAAAAAAAAAAAAAAAAAAAAAAAAAAAAAAAAAAAATGAGAAAAGAAAAAGAAAGAAAGGAAGAGTTGGATGTTTATTTTAAGCCAACGATGTAGAGTTATGTAAGTGGTCGATATCACCACTATTTGTTGTATTATATCTATGGATTGAATGGGAATTGGCAGTTATGGGAATGCCAATTAAGGTTTATTCTTTGATTAAGATTTTGTTGAGTATAATTCGTGTCTACCTAAAGCGTGTGTTTCAAGTGTTAAAGCGTGAGTTATTCAATGATATGAGTCTTATTCATGGGATGGTTGGGATAGTGATTAACCACACTTAGGATTTTAATTTATTTGTTTTGTTTATTTTTTTATTTTACACCAATTTATATCCCAAAAATTATCCATACCCTTTATTATTCTTTATCCAACCAAACCTTTGATTTATTGAGATTAGGGATTTGAGCAATCTTAAGTATCGTAGTCGTGGATTCGGCTATGTATTTATGATTTTGTCGCCCTTTTTGATATATTATTATTGGTGAAGTTTGGACCTATCTTTAGCCTATTCGAGTTAAGGATTTGAGCAATTGCAAGTATCGTGTTCGTGGATTCGATCATGTATTTGTGATTTTGTCGCCTTTTCTGGAATTTGAGATCGATAGTGAAATAAGAATAATTAACCCTTAAGCCTAAAAACCCTTTTTACCGCTTTAGACTTGTTATTCCTTAGCTTTAGTGGTGGAGATGTGTATACTTGCCAAGCTTATGATAGAATATTTGTCGCGACTGGACAGTTAAACGATTAGATTTGCTTTTATCAAAATATTTTATTTTACTTCTAATTCGTTAAGTGTTTAGTTGTGTGATTACGAAATAAACGAATACATGCTTAAATATAAAAATAAATCCTAACATCTTTTAGGATACATTTTCATGAGATTTAATCTAAGGTTTACTTGGGGACAAGTAAAGTTCAAGTGGGGGGATATTTGATGAACTCAAATAAGTACATTTTATTACTATCATTTATCCTATTAATTTGACTTGTTTTACTATATTATGTATGAGGATTGATACTTAATCGTTTACTTTTGTAATTCTCAGGTAAAAACAAGCATTTGGTGAAACTTGGCGATTTTGGACTAATAATGGAGCAAAACGTGCATAAAGTGAAGAGTCTACTGAAATGAAGAAGATCAAGACTAATCTGCTCCAGATGCGCCGCATCTCACTATCAACATGCGCCGCATCTCTATCAAGATATCACCAGATACGATCCAAGATACAAGAGGACATGCGCCGCATCTAATAAAGAGTTACGCCGCATCTTCTGGCGGTGTACGAATATTCCTGAATATTATAATCTTGGACCCCACGCGAAGTTAAGTACATGCGCCGCATCTACTTAAGTAGATGCGCCGCATCTTCCCTCAGACACAAACTATAAATACCCCGTTGACCAGAGATTAGAGATTCGGAGATTCGGAGGTTCGAAAACCTAAAGACCGAACAGAAGAGAAGGACGAATTCAGTCAAGAAGGCAGCACAAGACACACCCAAATCGAAGATACAAGAGCTGTAAGAAGGTGCTGCATGTATTTAATTCATTAAGTAGTTTTGTTTTATTGTTTTAGCAAACTTTAATTCATCAGGATTGGTGGCTTGTGTAATGTGACAACGGAAAGATTGCACTCCCTTTAATACTTGCTTTCCCATCAATTAAAGTTTATATGTTGATGTCTTTGGTTACTACTTATTAGTGCATTGACCACCTCTGTGTTTATTAGTGGCTTGCGGGCACCCGACTGCGGGACAAGGTGTGGCTCCCACGGTTGTTTCTAAATTGATCACTTAGGAATAACTTTTAGACATAAGTCGTCATTAAGGGTTTACTCGCCGATAAGAATAGGACCAACGAGAAAGGGTTAATTACATACACTTCATATAAAGCTATCAATAAAACAAGTGACAATCTACTTAATCATAAGGACAGCCCTCTTATTGTCTCTAGTATCTATCTGTGTACGTGTGTGCTACTTGCTGATTCGTGCCTATTTGTTTATTTTATTATTTAATTGCAAACAAAACTGTGCCAGTCTCTCAGGCTGAAACCCCCTTGCGTTAGGATATTAAAATACTGATTAGATTAACGAGATTATACGTTCCACTCTTAGTGATCGACACTCTACTTACCATTATCTTCATACTGACCGGGTACACTGCTCGTTAAGTGTGTGTGTTATTGATAAGTCGGCTAAATATAAATTTAAAACTTGAGTAGGCATTAAAACTGCTAAACCGCAACGACACATCACGCGCATCAACGACTAAAACCAAAACACACATTATTGAGTCTAGAGACATGAGATTCATCAAAAGATCTCTTAGGAACACTTCCTATGCAATACACTTGTGTTCACTCAAAAGGATACAAGTTGTATGAGTCTTAATGAGATCTAAGGATCTTGCCTCACGACATGATGGCCGCTGGACGATTTATTGCTAACTGTTTTATGCAGGTACCGACGAAAGTCCATCTACCATCATCATCTGCTGTGAAGACGCACCTGGACAGAAGAAGCAGATCAAGGCAAGACAGTCCAAAAGATGATACTTCGTAGATCACAGTGCATGAAGAAACATTGAAGGAATACTATTTTGCATTGACACACAAAGTTCAAGTCATTGAAGACAAAAGAACAATCAAGGGACCATCATTTGAATGACCATCCCTTAGGGGGAGATTGTTAGCAATTAATTTCTTAATTGCAAAAGTGATGGTCATTAGTTTTTAGAACTTAAGTGTGTCGTGTAATATGTAGTTAATGAAGTGGGCTAGTAGTATTAGTTTTCTATAGTCCAAGTGTATAAGTGTAATACATTTACTAAGCCCACTACATGTCTAATTATTAAAGCCCATTCAAAGCCCATGAATGTGGCTGTGAAACACATATTAACGCACACACACACTCACAGTTAAGAAGTGCCTCATTTGTAAGAAAAGAGTGTGTGTGTGTAACTTGTCTTTTGTTTATTTCTTTCACATTGAAGCTAATAAACATTTGACCAAAATATACCTATGAACCACATCTCTCTTCTTGTTCTTAATATGTGTATGTAAAGCATCATCTTGTTCTAGTTTGTGTTTGTATGTTAAAGTGCTCGGTGTTCATTCTAAGTGAAGATCGACTTTTACAAAGTTGTCACAAATGAGGTGCTAAAAGCCGAGTCATTTCTAGTGAGGATGATGTTGTCTACATAAACCAGAAGGTATGCAATCACTTGTCCCTGCTTAAAAACAAATAAGGATGTGTCTGCTTTGCTGCAAAGAAAACCATGGCTAGTAAGAAAGGTATTGAGGCGATGAAACCAGGCACGTGGTGCTTGTTTAAGACCATAGAAAGCCTTCTTTAAACGACAAACATGATGCGGGAAGCGAGCATCAACAAAACCAGTGGGCTGTTCCACATTAAAACAATTTCATTTAGGTCACCATTTAAGAAGGCATTGCATACATCGAGCTATCGAAGAGGCCAGTTGTAAATAGTAGCAAATGCAAAAACAACACGCACAATAAAAGCTTTCACAGCCGGACTGAAAGTGTGAGAAAAATCAATACCTGGAATTTGGGTGAAACACTGAGCAACCAAGCGAGCCTTATAACGATCCACTGTCACATCCAATTTATATTTGGTACGAAAGATTCAATTGGAACCAACAATGTTGGTTTGTGAGGGGCGCGGAACCAAAACCCAAGTGTGGTTGTGTTGTAAGGCGTCTATCTCTTCTTGCATTGCCTTACACCATTTGGGATGCTTCACAACCATTTTGTATCCTCGAGGGTCAGTGGCTGCAAGTAAGGCACGATGCAGGGTGTTAGAAAACTGTGATAAGTCCGCATGATTTTTAGGTTTGAAAATGTCATTTTTAGTACGGGTGGTCATGGAATGAGTTGGGGCTTGGGCTGAGGTGGATGAAGTCGGGTAGGGTGGGGATGGAATGGTTTGGGCTAAGTTGGGCTGAGAGGGTGGCTAAGGAAAATTGTGGGCCGATGTGGAGGTGGATGGATCAGGTTGAGAATGTTGGGCCGATGAGGGAGGATTATGGGTGGATGCGGATGAAACGATGAAAGGGAATGAAGTATTGTGGGCAGGAGGAATATTGGGTTGGGCCGTAGACATATTGGGCTGGGTTGTGGATAAATGTTCAGTTGTGTGAGATGGGTCACGGGGAGGAGGTGCAGTGGATTGATTTGGTTGAGTTTGAAGATGAGGACATAAAATACAAGGTTGAAAATGGTGGTGGAGGTGGGTGAGGGCGGTGTAGGAGTAAGGATGGGCAGAGGATTTGCGAGAGTTGGCATCGGAAGAAATTCATCAAAGTTTGAGGAAACGAGAGTAGACTCATTTACTAAAGAAACATGGCCACTAAAGGGGAAGGTGTCTTCATCAAATTGAGCATGACGAGTGACGTAGATGCGGTTTGTTTTAGGGTCCAAACATTTATAACCTTAGTATTTTGCATCATAACCAATAAAAATACATTCCGCACTTCGTGGAGCAAGCTTGTGTTTTGCATAATCCCGTAAGTAAGGGAAAGCACAACAACCAAAAATTCTGAAGTTTGAATAATTGGGAGCATGACCGAACAAAAGTTAAAACGGGGATTTTTGGTCCAACACTTGAGTGGGAAGATGATTTATAATAAATGCGGCGGAAGAAAAGGCATCTACCCAAAGTGTTGTTGGAGAATGAGAGTCAAATAACATTGCCAAACTAGTTTCAGTGATGTGCCAATGCTTGCGTTCAGCACGTCTGTTTTGTGGTGGAGTATCAGGACAAGAAAGGCGGTGATGAATACCTTTGTCTCGAAAGAAGGTTTGCACACGAGTGTTGGTAAATTAGGTGCCTCCATCACTTTGAAAAATCTTAGTGTAACAACCCAACCCAAAAAGGGTCGAAATGCCACATTATGGTGTCACATCAGAACATAATAAATAACGCGAGTGGAAAACCTATTAAATAAATATCAAAGTCATGAAAATCAAAGACTTCCAAGTACTAAATCCAAACGATGTCTAAACTAAAGGAAAATATCCAAAACATATGTCTAATAATCATAAGTTCAACAATGGGAAACTAAACAAGGTAGGTCTTCTAAGCTCCTACTCTCATCACTCATGCCCAGCATCCCACTTATTACCTGCCGCAGGAAAAAGAAAATGCGGCTGAGCTAACACTCAGTGAACATATATAAATAATGAAAGATAATAAGCGAACGAATGAACAAAACGAAACTAAGAAAACTGCTGAGCAATATATCATACGTCATGAGAAATAAATGAATGAATAGGAAATTAGAAATAACAAGGAATGCCCACGAGCCCTAAACAAAATGTCTAAACATGATACATGAATAGACCCAAAACAGATAAGCATAATCATAGTAAAGCATAATATAATGTACACATGATATGCATCTCATGATGTACCAAATGTGATATGGGGTGTATGGCACACACCATCCATTTACTAAATACCTGAACTGTACAAAGTACCTAGGATGCATCCATACGCTCCCTGCAAAACAGATATATAAATACAAGTTCGAGACTATGCATACGTACGTTAGTATAATAATAATAAATATGGCGGCCATGGTTGCTATATAGCGTAAGTGGGAACGCTGTGGACTAATCACACCTCCACAGAACAGTGTCATGCCATAGGTGCCTCTATGACATGGTCATGGTACCTCCATGACTAGTTCAAATAGCTCGGGCAATAAAGATAAACAAATGATATGAACAGAATATAAAGGTAATCATTAATCATATAACTGAAAGGGAGTCTAATCAATTGAATAGTATAAGCATAGCAAAACGGATAAGGAGCAAACAGAATAACAGAAATCAGGAAACAAGTCATGAGAGAAAACCCTTACTAAAAAAGGGCGAAATATATGTACCTTAGCAAACAACGAAATGGAAACGAAATGAAATGAACACAAGGATGGAGATCACTCCTTCTTCAGAGAATCTACATGAATTATGGATCAATTATTATTTAGGAGTCCGTTTTAAATGTCATTAATTGTCATAACTGATTCTTAAATACTTATAGTTATTCATTATTTGTGATTATGGTTTCATTACTGAAATTAGGTTAACATATGTTTAAGAGTATCCGTATTAACGTTACAAATGTAATTTAGGTCAAAACACATTAAATGAGGTTAGGTTAAACTAAAACCCTAACTTATAACATAGTTCAGATTTTTATCATAATCTGGTCCCTTTATTTATGAATTTTATACCATACTTAAGTATTTACTGAGGAGCTCAATATTTATCATGAATACTAATACATGTTGGGCACTTACAGTAATTTTCCTAGATTTTATTTCAAAGTGATAGTACCATTTCAAAAATCGTTTTCCCTAACCTGCCTAGAAAGTGCACTGCAGGTATACCCCGAAAGTTTGCATTTGCTTAACCCATTAGAACCCTTCAGAAAAATCTACAAAAATTCCAGTAAGTCCTATACATCTTAAATATTCTCCCTTTCAAATGAGACCTCCTAATTCTTCACTGTTTGGAAACAAAAATTCAAAAACACCAGCTGAATTTTCAGACTCCTAAACTCAGGATTAATATCTAATGTTCAAAAAAATTAAAAAGTCACCTACCCGACCTCCAAAAATTATGAAATTTCATATCCAGATAGCACATATTCTGAACTTAGTTTTAGACTCAAAAATCTTGTAAAAACACGTTGGCATCATCAAATTAGACCCCTTTAAATCCGACCCAAATTCTGGACAACATGCAGTTGAGACAGAAACAACACAAACCTAACCCTCTTAAACTCTAATCGACCCATATTAATTTCCTAAGGTTTTCCAGAAGTAATGGTTATATACATGTCGACCTAAGGGCTGGAAAAAGGGCATCAAAACAGTCCAACACATGACACCAAAACAACCATAAAACTCAACTCGAAACATCATCATATAGGCGCCAATGTTTATGATTTTATGTGGCTTCATAATGTGGCAAACAATAGACTCACCCACTCGACACACAAACAACCCATACACACCAGATGTTAACGAGCCAAACACACCATAAAAACCCTCACATAATCATAGTATTCGCATGTTAAAACAGCTTAGGGTTTCTAGCTTTCACACGCCTCATTAATGATCATTTAAGATAGGTTCTTAGGGCTTGTTTAGTGATATATCTAGGTCTACAAAGGGCTGAAACAAGGACATCATAACAGTCCATACACATGACACCAAAACAGTTTATATAGGCGTATAGTTTTTATGATTTAATGCAGTTTATATAGGTACAAGTTAACAAGACAAACAAAATGATCATCACACATACTATTACAAGTTTTGTTCACATATATATACATGATTATAGCCCTTATTCGACACATAATTCATACACTCACACATACAAATAACGCCACAAAACAATCCACATAAAATCATAAACAAAGCCCCAATTTGTTCATATGGTTTCATATTAGGTTTCCAGCTTGTAGGATTTATTAAATGTGTATTCAAAGGTCTAGTTAAGGCTTGAAGATCAAACTTTAGGTTTCGTACAAGATGGGTCGAACAACAGCAACCATGGGTCGATTTAAGAAGAGAAAACATAGTCGATTCCCACAAGTTTTAAGTATGTTATTCTAATGATTTCGTGTGGCGACTTATTTTTATACGCATATGTTATCATGTTTCACGATTAAATCAACAAACAATGAGATAGCAAGTTGATTCAAATTAGTTTATAGATAGTTGTTAGTTCGGTTTATACACATATATATGTGTCGAATGGACAGAAAAACAAGAGGGGGAAGGTGGTACCTTTTGGCAGATTACACGAGACAAAGAGGGAGGACCAGAACAACAACACAAAGTCGTATATCACCACAGTAACAACCCTTTACACCACGAACGAATATTCAACCTGAACCCTATTACTCACGCACAACACCACAGCAACGAGCCTTCAAACCTTCTTGGATCTTGAGAGCAAAAGAATAACCAGAACTTGTGTTTGTTTATTTGATTGAGTCGTATGAAGAAGAGGAAGAAAAAAAAGAGCCGTATATTATAAGGATTGGAGGGGAGCGTGTATAGTTTTTGGAAAGTTTTCATTGCACATTAATTATGATTGATATTGTTTGATCTTTTCCTAGCGTGAATTATGGCTGAAATTGAGGAGTTCTTATCTTTTGTAAATATGTGAGTCGTGTGATAAGATGGACCAAAAGTTAGGAAGGTTTTAATTGTTACAAACTTATTTTATGTAGATATTTTAGGTTAATTTTTATTAAATGTATTTTATAACATAACATATAGTTTAGGTAATGTTTTAAATTATATCAAAACTTAGGTTAGGGTTCATATTAATTAGAAAATTTGGAATCCTAATTTTAGGGTTTTACACTTAATGTTGCAAGATAATTGGTTTTGAACATAAGTATTAAAAGCAAGCAAAACATCATAAAAATCAGACATGTTTTTAAGTGGATAAAACCAGGTAAAGCGAGAATAATCATCAATAATATAACATAGAAACGACAACCATTTGTTGAAGGAACAGGTGCCGGTCCCTAAAGGTCACAATGTATTAAATCTAATGCATGTAAAGAACATTTTCTATTTAAATCAAAAGGTAAACGATGAGATTTAGATCATTGACAAGGTAAACAAAGTTTTGGTTTTGGAAGGAATGAAGAAACAAATAAAAATCCATTTTTATGTAATCTAGAAATTACATCAAACGAGATATGACTAAGACGACCATGCCATTTTTCAAAAGAAGCTTTAAGATGCTGAGCAGAATGGGATGCCACAAACGCTTGTTGTCCTTCCCTTAGAATGTAAAGACCATTTTCACACGTGCCTCTTGCCATGATTTGCTTTGTTTTTCGATCCTGAATGTTGAAAAAGTTATTAGAAAATAGGACATCAACATGAGAGTCGTTTGTAAGACGACTTATGGAGAGAAGGCGTTTCGTTAGATGCGAAACAACAAGAACATTTTTTAATGGTATGTTATTATGGATGGTGGCCGAACCGAATTTAGTAACGGGTAAGGATTTCCCATTACCAAAATTCACAAAAGTGTTATTTGGGTTACCATAAGGAGCCGTGACATCACTATCTTCGGGAGTCACATGAGCATCGGCTCCCGTATCACCAGTCCAATCAGGATAGTCATCAGTCACATGGCATTGGGCATGAAATGATTGAGCGAGATTCGCATCAAGTGAAGAGGCATGGTGAGCATCGGAGGCCAGATTTAGACACGCACTGGCTTAGTGGCCATCCTTTCAGCACAATTGACAATGAGGTGGTCTTCGAGCACGACCACGACCTGAAGAACGGCCATGACCACGAGTGTTAGACGAATAATTTGAGGAAGATTTAGATGAGTTACCGGATTTGTTTTGATGAGCAAGAAAGGAGAATTGAGGAGTGGAAGGTCCATGAATCGATTGAAGGAACAACACTTGATTTTCGACCTTTGACAGAAGTTCACGAAAAGGCAGATCGGCTGAGATGTCACGAATGATTGATTATTACCAAAGATTATAGAGATCAGATTGGAGTTCTAATTTGTTAAAAGTCTAACTTTAATGTTGTTTAAAGAAGTGTTTCACTATTGCTGTCTAAAGGGGTGTTTGGGTTGCTGTTGTTTAAAAGGTGTTTGGTTACTGCTGTTTATGGTTGCTGATGTCTAAAGGGGTGTTTGTTTAATGTTTTCTACATGAAGATGCTAAGGAAAATTAAAGAATATGTCTAAATATGTTTATTACATTATGTACGATTTGAGTAGGATTAGAGTCCCAAAGAGTGGGATAAATGTAAAAATAACTTGGATTAATCTTTTAATTAGCTTAGCGTTCAATCTTATAATAGTGAGCTTTGTCTATTCAACATTTTATTTTTTCATTTATATTTTTCACAGAGAAAATATGATTAACTTGTGTCCATTAATGCATATAATATTATACTGTAATTTGCAAGCTCTTTCTTTGCATACACCACTTTTTAAAGATAATTGTTTTAGGTTCTTATTTAGCCATCACTACTTTGTAGAATTGTACTACTATTATGCAAGTAAAAAAGTATCTCAAATTGTCACACTTTAAAACTCTATAAGGCCTTAGGATACCTTGCATTATTATTATTATTTTTTTTTTGTTCATGATCGATATTTTCAAAATGAAATTAAACAAGCTCGGTATGGTTACTTTGACAATGCTTCACTTATCATGTTACCTATAGTCTAAAAAAAGATTAAGGTATTTTTACTTGAACATTATGTAACTTTTTGCAACATAAGATGGAACTTGATATTTAAAACAAGAAATTTATAAAGAAGCTCGAACATTGTAGCTTTAACAAAGTATGCTTGATGAAACATATCAATACGAGTGGGTTTGTTTAACACTTGTTATTAAAAAAATTTATTTTTATTTTATGTGTGTGAAATGAATAATTTAGAGAAAGAAAACAAATATATTGGCGTGGACCGTGGACAAGGGAGAATTGAAAGGAAACTCAAAAACGTTATGGAAAACTGAAATAATCAAGACCACTATACTTGACTAAATATGAATGATGATATGACATGAAAACACATTTTATTTGTCATTTTTAGTAAGTTTAACCTTATGAATAACCAATCATGCATATTCATCCTTTTATTCCGAGTAAAAAAGTTTATGGAACTAGCCAGCTCATCGAACAGGTTTTGGAGCTAGTAAAGTAAATATGACATGTTGATATTCCACGTAGATTTCACCATAATTTCCAGCTAAATTATTTTTACCCATTTATTTACCCGATTTATTAATTTGGCCCATTTTGATGACCCCATTTTTACCATATCACATATCTCAAAGGACATGATGAGCTCATAGTTCTCTGTTATCAAATGACTCCCATATTTACAGATGCTAAAATCACAAGATAGTACAAATGGGTGATGAAGACCACTGTCAACAAATCAACATTCTTTGAATCTTTTGGTATAATATGGGAATCTTGATTTTGGTAAGGGTTCAGACTGCTAATAAATCGAAATGCTTTATGTGGAGTTTGAATAAAATTGGAATTTGCGTGGTGTGTAATATTGTTTGGAAATGCTTTATGTGGATGTAAATGGACTTGACCCCAACATAGCTAAAATGACCGGATTTCACAAATTCAATGGGTGAACAATCAATAATTCTTAGACATAGACGGGTAATATGAACGTTGAATAAATAAAATAAAAATGAAATAAAAATTCCATATAACTATTACACATAAGCATAAAAATAAAATAAAAATACTAAAGAAATAAAACTTACAGGTTTAGCCGGTAACCAATTGCCATATTTTCGATAGTAAAACAAACATGATGAGAGTTATTTTACATACCAAACTTATCTTACATACCAAGGAACTCATCCAAACCATTCATTTAAAATGAAATTAATGATTGAGATTAAAAGCATTTTAATATTTCATCTATTTTTTATAATTTAAATATCTCTTAAACCGTTAATCGTTAAGAGTAATTAATTACACCATCGCGACGAGCATTTAATTATCTTTCTATAGACGGGCACTTTGATATATACTTTCGACAAAAAAAAATTATTTTTTTTCACGTGTATTTAATTATCTTTCTATAGACGGGCACTTGAACATGGCACGACTATTTCATTCATAGTGTATATATAGGTTTTTGTGGTATTTAAAATGCAATGAAAAAATAAAATAGAAACCATATAAATTAGAAAAGCATTCAACAATACTTGTGAGAATATAAGTATTTGCCACAGCGAGAAAAACAAGTAAGTTTTCTTTTACGCTGGAAAAGTAGGAAATGGATAATTGATTATTAATGGTAAATTAGGAATTAATTAGAAACTTGGTTGGGTTGCTAAAATAATGACAAGTGTTCCAATGAGAGATTTAGCCTTCCTTTTAGGTTTTTTAATGAGGCTCATGTTTCACAACTCATGTTGATATACATGTTTAGGATGTTTTCAAAACGGCATTTGAGCTAGAGATGAGAATAGATTATATTAGCCAATTATTATTATGACCAACAGTTACATTTTCGTAATGCCAAAAAGTTTATTTACATTTTAGCCCCATAAGTTAACTACTCTAATGGCGTAATTTAAGATGCTAGCAAATTCACAACTGATGTCGATAAATCGATTGATTCACTTCTACCGTCAATGCGAACATATTCGCTTAGCACCGGACGACTTGGCTCGGCTGGTTTTGGAGGGGTTGGTACACTCGGGTTATCTCGACCATATATACCATGTCCTTGTGAGCCATTTGCTTCGGGACTAGGTGGTGTTCTAGGGTCATCTCGACCATAAATACCATGTATGACTAAGTCACTTGGGTTCGGGCTCGTTTGTGTGATTTGACTTGTAAAATTTGGGTCCTCTACGCCAAAAGTTGTTTGACCCCGTGAGGGTGCTACTGATGGTGATGGTGGTGCTTTTGGGTCAATACGGCCGTAAGTTGTTTGGCCTGATGTCGATCCTCCTTTTGGTGGTGGTGGTGGACTGTTAACTCTACCATATGCCGTTTTGTCTTGCAACAATGGAGGAGATAGGAGTTCTTCTCCGCGTGTTACCATTTGAATTATCTCCGCTGCAGGTAAAGGTGCTGGTCGACCAAATCTTCGGTTTACAAACATGTCTGCAAACAAGACATGCAACTAGTTAACTACAAATTTCAGAGATTTTTTTTAACGATAGAAGCTTAAATATAGTAGTCAACTTGCCGATCACTTAATAGATGTAATATACGTTTTTGACGCTATAATATATTGCAAAATTTTGCAAGAAGCTAGAAGATACAGATATTAGATGGCTACACATAACTTTAACCTACTTAGTCCAAATAATGAAATAAACATTTTTGATAAGCTAATCAACTACAAAGACTGTCAAAAGTGTTTATCAATTGAATTTCAAAAGTATTAACAAATCATGATAATCAAGTGTAAACATAAAATAAATCATGAAAATCGGGTTAAATGAAGCTACGCCTAGCTAAAATAATATCTCGGAGCTTGGAACTTGAGATTTTACAGGATACAGGTAGAGTTTTAAGTAGTATTAACTCGGCTCAATTACACCACTAACAGGGGGTATAACAGAATTAGGAAAGATCAATCAAATAGTGCGTACCATGTAGATTTCGAGCATGATAAGTTTCAAGAAGAAGAAAGAAAGCTAAGATGAAGAAAGCAAACTTCATAGTTGATAGTATATTGTTATCTTTGGTTTGTATTAGCTCGTGCAAAGTAGAGACTAGAGAGTGTTGAATGATTATTGAAGAGTGTATCTGTAACTATTTATATATGCAATCATCCAATGAGATTACAGTCAACTGATAGCAACTTATGTGTAAAATGTGGACTAAATCAACCACTTCTTTATAACCTCCCGCGTGCTGAAAGAACAGATAGGCTAGTGCAGAATATAAGTATGATACGACTATATAAAACATGAACTGGTTTGTCCCGATACAAAAAAATAGTGTGTAAATAATTCCCTTTTATTAATGTAAAGACTATATACATTTTTTTTTTTGATAATCATGGTTTCCGACCTTTTGCCCGACTAATCCACGAGGATTGAATCCATCACCACACAAACTTCAAGTAAAACCTCCCATTTTTTTACTGACGGTCTTTTGGCGATGACTCTTTTACGACAACATGTGTCCGCCAAAACTTTTTAGCGACGGCATTTTTGGGTAAAAACATGTCGTCACTAGAAGCCGAATTTTGGGGTTGCCAGCTGACCCGTTCGGTGTATAGTGAAACATACTTTTGTTGATGTAACGACTATATACATAAGAGCTCTTAAAAACTTAAAAAAAGTGTTTCAAAAATATTGTGCATGCATCACTTTTACAACGCTTTCTTACACTATAAAAGTATACTTAATTAATATTATGATGTTTCTGGGTACGATCGATGAGCGTATTATGCATGTTCACTGTTCAGCTTTATAAACCACGTATACTATTTACCAAACATGTACATCAAAAGTACGTATTTGTATAAATCCCAAATCTCAAATTTTAGTAACGTGAAACTTAGATTAATTGCATTCTTGGACTCGGACATGCATGCATGCATGTATATATCTCGTTTGTAGTACGGAATCTTACATCATGCATGGTGATCCCTATTTATTTTTTTTTTTTTTTACCATACTTCTCTATTTGTACGTATGTGTGATCGAATATGGCAAACCCACCCACCCTTGTCACAATGTCACCTAGGTTTGTTTTTTTTTTTTTTTTGAACTTGTCACCTAGTTTACTAGTTAGTGATATTTTTTAAGACAGACAACCTAGCAAATGTTAGCGTCCATAAATATACTATAAGGGAAATATATGATATAAAACATTTAAATAAGAGTTAATTAGATAGTTTTGGAAAAACTGTTAAAATATTTTGTATTATTTTTGAAGAAAACAAATATATTGCCTCAAGCATGCATGATTTGGTTGCTAGCTAGCTGCTAGTTGATCATTTTAAATTCTAATTCTGTAAAGTATTATTATCTAAGTGTGAATTTGACAAATAAAATCTTGACAGAAACACTCATATAAAAACATGAAGTGTGAACAATAATAGTTGTATGTATATACAAACTATCGATACCACAATTTTTGGAATCTTTAGTATATGTACTTCAGTGATCATCTTTGTTTTGTCATAAGAAAAGTAAAATTTATTACAGTTAAATGAAATTCTTTTGAAGCAGCACTTTATTGATCGCATAAAAACCCGTTAGTTAAAAAAAAAAATAAAAAATAAAAAAATACAAACCAAATAATAAAAACAACATAAGAAAACAAGCACCATCCAATGGAGAACACAGTTGAGGACACAAGAGCTGAACAAATTCGCACACAATATTCTCAATTTAGATTCACTTTACCACAATTCAATATTCAACCAAACGAGTGTTTTTTGGACCTCACAACTCATCAGTCAACGTTATGCTATGATGCACGGGGACGCAGGATTGGGTGTAGTACCCGTTCCTGAAGCGCCATGGGGACGGAAACGGCCTTGGGACGGCGGCGAAACATTTCCGAGAAGCTTACGGAGATGGGGATGGTTCATGCTAAGTTTGCGATACGTTTCCGAATATTTTTAGGGCTTAAACTGTTTGTATTCCTTATCTAGCCCATTAAAAAAACCCTTTCAAATTCAACGCTCTTATATATCATCAGCCTATTCATTCATCATCATCATCGACGATCAATTCCCTCTGTCTCCTGATCAATTCATCATCATCATCGATCATTCATCATCTCCAGACTTTGGCTTTTAGATTACTTGGACAACCTAGTTCTTCTTCTTGTGCTGAGCGTAATTGGAGGACTTATGCATTTATTCACTCGCTTAGGAGGAATAAGTTGACTACAAGTTGTGCTCAAGACTTGGTTTACATCCACAATAATCTTCGACTTTTGTCAAGGAATCCAAATGGTGATGTAAAGATGTGGGATGTGGGTGGAGATGCTTTTGATTCTATGGAAGATGTAGGGTTTTTAGAGGTTGCTGATCTCTCGTTAGATGAACCAGATTTTGAAAACGATTTGATTATTGATAATTAATTACTTTGAAAGATGTAGTTTTTTTTTAGTTTACACTTTACATCAATAGTATTTTGGAATTTGTTTAATATATTTTTATTTTTTTATATTTTTTATTGACGTACCCGTATCTAGGATTTTTTAGTTTTGCCGTTCCCCGTACCCGTATCGTCCCCGTACCCGTCCCAGTGCTACATAGACGTTATGTTTGATGTCAGAAAATATTTCGCGGTTCCATGCATTTCATGTAAGTCAGGCAAAGCTAAAAACAAAGGCTTCGATGAAACATCTTCCTTTTGTCGTTACTCATACCACTAATGAAACCTAGAACCGAAGAACACGAGTATTCATCTTGACCGGCATTTGAAAATTCCATCATGATTATATTTTCTCCCACATAGATTTGACTTGTGCACACGCGCGCCATCTACGAATGCTCTAAATTTTCACAAGAATCTCACAAAAGAAAAACAATAATCATCATCCTTGAAAAATGCTTAAGATGTCGGTCAAGATCGAGCAAGAAAGATGCTTAAGATATGAGCAAAAAGTACCAAGCTAGGTCACTCATTCTAAAAAGTATGTACTAATCAAATACTGCTTCATATTATTAAAACCTTTAAGGGAGTAATAGTTTAACTTATAAGTTACTGTATTAGTTAACGGCTTTGAATTTTGGTTCCAAATCTCTTATATATTTTGAGAACATACAAAATGTTAAATCAAATCTATCAAAAGGTTTCAATTAGAGTTAACGGCTTTGAATTTTGGTTCCAAATCTCTTATATATTTTGAGAACATACAAAATGTTAAATCAAATCTATCAAAAGGTTTCAATTAGAGCGCATAACAGGAGAACTTGATTTTGCCACATAAAGAAAATGAAGTCATTTAATTGGACAATAGAAAATCAAATTGAAATAATTTGGTTAAGCTTATTTAAATTTCATCCAACAAAAAAATATGTATAAAAACACATGTGCCGATTATAGAAAAAACTAAAAAACAGAGAAGAGTAATTAATAAACCTTAGTTGTTAAATTTTAATTAAATTATATGGACTTAAATAAATTTATTAGTTTTTATTTTTTAATAATTATATAAATTAAATACATAACTACTAAACTTTATACCCACGCGCTTTATATTATTTTTTTGAAAAAAAAAAACATATCTTGCTGTTATTTATAAATTTAAAAATAAAAGAACGAGTTACTATGATATGTAATATGAATACACGATATTGTTAAGAACGACTCATGCTATTCTTTTTTATGAGATTAGATAAGGATGTCTGTATTTTACTATATATGTTCAATAACAAATCATGTTATTCCTCTTTATACGTTTAACCCCCGCGTACAAGAGTTTAAAATTAAATACGGCTTAAATTATTATTAACATGAATATAGATATAACTAAGCGGCTGAGAATAGTTCAACACAACTCCTTTTGGGTTCTTAAATAGAAAGTCTTCACTTCAATGCCGATGCAGTTCAGCTATTGAAGTATAAGATTCAAAGAAGAAGTTTACTTCAGTGAGGATGACAATGCCTTATTGAACGATGTTTGATCTTCTCATTCACTAAGATATTGAGCAAAGAATCTCAAGTATCTAGAAGGTGAAAGCCAGAAAAATCTACTAAACCAAAAAGGGGTAAACTAAAGTGTTCCTAGGAATCAGCACCTTTCTGAGTTGATATAAAGGTGCAACAGTTGTCAACATTGTTCCCTAAAGAAAAAGTTTATCCCTTACCTAAAGTAGAATCATTTAATGCATATCTTACCAACTCATTTAATGCATAACACGTGTAAAGTATATGCCTTTGTAAGCTCTAATTCCCTATTATAAAAGAGAATATTTGTAAATGAGTAAATGTATATCTTACAATTAATTTGAAACGCATTCAAGAACATTTACCTCTCGAATAGAACTTAGACCGCTGAACAATTCAGCGAGTAAGTATAAATTCTTACTTAAACCATAACGTAGGTTTGTGTATAAGTTAGAGAGTATATCACCACAATTGTTATTCAACTAGGAATGTTATTCCGCAAACAATCATTGTCAAATTCTTTGATTAAGTTCTAATAAAAACAATACTCATTTACTCTCATTGAATGTGAAAAATGTGAAGTCTTAATGACATCATTTATCATTGAGTTCCTCCATTGAATGTGGAGTCTTAATGACATCAATTTTTAAGTGAAAAATATATGAAAAGTGAAAATGCATCAATCCGATTGATGAGATTAATGTCAGGTGCATACGAAGTGTCAATGTAGTTATTGAGACGCATGCGAAGTGTTCATGTAGTTATTGAGACACAAATTGATTGGAGCTGTTACATGGAAGAAGAATAGCAATCATCATGTAGTTATTACAACACTTAAGAATGAGGCCTCTATAAATTAGGGGTGTATTGCTTAATATGCCACCACTTCTTAACCTTACAGCATAATTACTGAAATACACAACAACATGTCCAGTTAGGCTTCAGAAAACATGGGAAGAGACATTGCAGCACCAAACCGTCTTTTATTCCTGGATGATCATGATATCGGTGTCACTGGGACCATTGTCGTAATGGTTTGCATAATGTGGGATGTCAATGTCGTAACTGGACGTTATCTGAGCACAAATTTTGTATTGTCTGATTCCAAGGTAAGGCATACTTAAACTCAGTATTTTGGATAGAGGCTTTAATTCTAATGTTGCTTGACTATTTTGCAGGGTAACTCAATGCACTGTACTGCAAGGAACAACATAGTTCACAATTTTGTCAAGATGAAAGAAGGGTTCATATACTCTATTAAAGACTTTGTAGTCCAGCCTAATAAGGATGAGTACCGGATTATGAAAATGGATGCCTTCATGCTCGAATTTGATGGGACAACCACGGCAAAGAAAGTTACTGTTAAGGCTGGAGGTTTTGAGAGATACCCTTTTGAGCTTGAAGATTTGGCAAGCCTGGAACCTACAGATAATAAGTACTTGATTGGTAAGGTCTTTTTTGAACAATATTTTTGTTGCCTTTTGGCAATATGGTTATGCAGTCATGCTGATATGTAGATCAATACCGTACAGATGTAGCCGGTTATGTGATGAATGTGGAGAGGAAAACTCAGCAAAAATCAGGCACCCAAACCCTTGATTTTTATCTAGCAAATCAAAGGTTAGTGCGTTGTAGTAAAGTATTGATGCGTAAATCTCATTTCTTATGTGTATCGCTTACCATATACCATGGATCACTAATAAGTTTGGGATTTTTTTTGGCAGATTGGGCAATCAGTTCAAGTGACTCTGTGGGGAAACTTGGGAGACGTTATTATAGGGAAAAAGATAAAACACGCCGGCATGTTTCCGATCGTCCTAACATCAATGAATGTCAAACATTACAACAGTACGTAAGCTAAGCGTTATTAGCAAAAGTTAGCCCGCAAATCTCCATCGCCCAAATCCAAAACCCATTTATTGAATTCGGGTTTTCGATTAGCGATACTTTACTTTATGGATAACATTTGCTAATAATGCTTAGCTTATGTACTATTGTAATGTCATTGATGTTAGGTCGATTGAACACAGGCCGGCATGTTTTGTCTTTTTCTCTATAACCACGTCTCCCAAGCATCACTCGAACTGATTGCCCACTGTGCCAAAAAATACCAAACTGGTTAGTGATCCATGGTATATGGTAAGCAATACACATAAGAAATGAGATTTACGCATCAATACTTTACTACAACACACTAACCTTTGATTTGCTAGATAAAAAACAAGGGTTTGGGAGCTCGATTCCTGCTGAGTTGTCCTCCCCACATTCGTCACATAACCGGCTACATCTGTACGGTATTGATCTATATATCAACATGACTACATAACCATATTGCCAAAAGGCAACAAAAATATTGTTAAAAAAAGACCTTACCAATCAAGTACTTATTATTTGTAGGTTCGAGGCTTGCCAAATCTTCAAGCTCAAAAGGGTATCTCTCAAAACCTCCAGCCTTAACATTAAGTTTCTTTGTCGTGGTTATCCCATCAAATTCGAGCATGAAGGCATCCCTCTTCATAATCCGGTGCTCATCCTTATTGGGCTGGACTACAAAGTCTTTAATAGAGTATATGAACCCATCTTGACAAAATTGTGAGCTATGTTGTTCCTTGCAGTACAGTGCATTGAGTTACCCTACAAAACAGTCTAGCAACATTAGAATTAAAGCCTATATCCAAAATACTGAGTTTAAGTATGCCTTACCTTGGAATCAGACACTACAAAATCTGTGCGCAGATAACGTCCAGTTACGGCATTGACATCCCACATTCTGCAAACCATCACGACAATGGTCCCAGTGACACCGATATCAAGATCATCCAGGAATAAAAGACGGTTTGGTGCTGCAATGTCTCTGCCCATGTTTTCTGAAGCCTGACTGCACATGTTGTTGTGGATTTCAGTAATTATGCTGGAAGGTTAAGAAGTTGTTGCATAATGCACCCCTAATTTATAGAGGCCCCATTCTTAAGTGTTGTAATAACTACATGATGATTGTTATTCTTCCCTCCATGTAACAGCTCCAATCAATTTGTGTCTCAATAACTACATGAATACTTCGCATGCGTCTCAATAACTACATTGACACTTCGCATGCACCTGACATTAATCTCATCAATCGGATTGATGCATTTTCACTTTTCATATATTTTTCACTTAAAAATTGATGTCATTAAGACTCCACATTCAATGGAGGGACTCAATCTTTCAATATATATGATGATAATCGAAATGTCTCTAAATTATTTTGTGTTTGTGAAAAGTTCCACTGATTTGTGAAAAGTTAGGTATTTTAATTGTAACTGCAAAATGCTACTCATGCATGCTTAGTCATAATATTAAAAACATCTTTAAATATCTTAATCATCTTTCTAGCTTTAATATGACTAAACATATGTAAGATTTTTTCAGAAACGGCATTTGAGCTAGAGACGAGAAAATATTAAAAGGAACCTATTTTACAATTATTATGACCAAGACATACATTTTTGTAAGCTACAAATGCTTAAATTACACATTCATTATCCCCATAAGTTAAATACTCTAATGGCGTGAGATGCTATCAAATTCACGATTGATGTCCATTAATCGGTTGATTCACTACTACCATCAATGCGAGCATATTCACTTAGCCAGTGGCGGAGCCAGGAGTAAACTTCAGGGGTAGCGGAAAAAAAAAGTTAACAATAATTTTTTTTTAACCGTACATTTAAATAATTAAAAAAACACAATAATAAAATAAGTTAAACAAATACCTAATAGATCTCAAAAATCTCCTTTTCGGTCTTTGATAGCTTGAAAACGAACCATTACATCCTCATTCGTTACTTCGTCAAATGTCTCTCCTTCAACAGCACATACCATAGCATTGTTCAAATATTCATCCCCCATTCGATTCCGCAAATCCGTTTTAATAAGCTTCATTTTAGAAAAAGCATCTTTCAACAGTTGCGGTTGAAACCGGTAAAACCAATGCAAGCTTCAAAATCCGATAAAATAAAGGAAATGAGAGATTTTTTCCCGTTTCCACCATTACCCGAGCTAAGTGACAAATCCCATCCAAATTCATCCCCCACTAGACTCATCCACTAACAAACCAAACACATTATCTTTAAGTTCATCACAAATCCTTTTACTTACCTCTTTCGCAAAGCAATCAATAATGTCCTTTTGTATTGGTGGAGACGTCAACTTATTATTCTTCTTTGCATTCCCCAATGTATACTTACCAATCTCCGGGTTCATCTCACTAACCAACTTTAAATTTGAAAGAAAACATCCCTTAGAACGAGAACTCTCCGATTCATCATGACCTCTAAATGGTAATCTATTCTCTAGGCAGTGTCTAGCACTAATAACAGATCCTAATAATCTGTACCGATTTGCAACCTTTTCTTGTTCACTTATCAATTTTAGCTTCACATCAATGGCTTGCTTTTGTTTCAAGAGATCCTCACATTTTTTCATCGCCTTATTATGATGACTATTAACTGACCCAACATGATCTTTTAAGGCATTTGATTTACTCCAACTACAAAAGCCTTCACTTGAAAAAACATCTCTTCCACCTTGATTGCCAACTTTTTCTTTAAATAAATAACAATATAAGCAATAGGCTTTGTTTGTTTTAACACTATACTCTAACCACGGGTATGTATCAAACCATTGTACAACAAAACGTCTCTTATCTTTACCATACATTTTGGTTGGAAATTTATGATTTCGTGGTTGAAAAGCTTTTTTAACAAGATAGTGTCTTCTTATATCATCCACTTGATTAGGATGATAACTAGCAATCGGTGGTCTATCAAAAGGGTCCGAAGGTAGATCATTCAAATCAAACCCATTTGGAATCGAACCCGAAGGAATTGAAACCGAAGGAATCGAACCCGAAGGAATTGAAACCGAAGGAATTGAACCCGAAGGAGTTGAACCAATATCATCAACATTATTAGAACCAACATCATCCTCTTGAAATTTTCTTTTAAAGAAATTGCCAATATGCACTTGTTTTTTCATGTTTTAACTTTCAAAAATCAAGTCCCTATATAAAATTGAACCACAATCTAATCAGTAACTTACTAACTTGTCTAGACTTTCAAAAATCAATTACATATAAAATTACATAAGGCAGGAAGGGGCGAAGGGGGAAGGGCAGAAGCAAAATTAACCCTTAATTCCTAATCTAATCACTAATCAGAAATCACAACCAAAATTAACCCTAAGTCCCTAATACTAAGAATGAAAATTAATAAATTATGAAATAGACTTGAAAATTTGAAATTACCTAAGGGCTAAGGCTGTAAGGCAGGAAGGGCCGAACTCCGAAGGGCAGAAGCAGAAGCTTTTAAGTTTTTTTTTCTTCTGGTCTCTAACTCAGTTTTTTTTTTTTTTTTTTTTTTTTTTTTTTTTTTTTTTTTTTTTTTTTTTTTTTGAAAGAAGGTCTCTAACTCAGTAACTTCACTTGTGTAGACTTTTATTTAATTAAATTGATATGGTGGAGAACAAGCTGTCATCAACTTATCACTTTTAACTTTTTAAAGTGTGTTTAATTGTTTAAAAATGGGCCGCGTGTCATCATCAATTATTTTTAAGGTTTTGTATGTTTTTTTTTTTTTTTTTTTCTTTATTTTTAAACATTTAGTGGGATTGGGCCTTGGAGTTTTTTTGGAGTTTTTTTAAAGAATGATATGGGTCTTCTCAAATTTATTTAGGGGTAGCGAAAATTTGTTTCAGGGGTAGCGAAACACGAAATATAGTACGAAAAACGTAAAAAAAATTTTTTTTTCCACTACCGGATAAAAGTTCAGGGTTAGCGACCGCTACCCATGAACTACAAGTGCCTCCGCCCATGCACTTAGCACTGGATGAATTGGAGCAGCTGGTTTTGGAGGGGTTGGCACAATCGGGTTATCTCGACCATATACAGCATGTCCTTGTGAGCCATTTGCTTCGGGACTGGGTGGTGTTCTAGGGTCATCTCGACCATACATGCCATGTATATCTGAATCACTTTGGTTCGGGCTCATTTGTGTGGTTTGACTTGTAAAAGTTTGGTTTTCTACACCATAAGTTGTTTCACCCCGTGAGGGTGCTACTGATGGTGATGGTGGTGCTTTTCGGTTAATACGGCCGTAAGTTGTTTGGCCTCATGCCGATCCTCCTTGCGGTGATGGTACGGTGGTGGACTGTTAACTCTACCATATGTCGATTTGTCTTGCACCAATGGCGGAGATAGGAGTTCTTCTCCCCGCCTTACCATTTGAATTATCTCCACTGCACGTAAAGGTGCTGGCCGATTAAATCTTCGGTTTACAAACACGTCTGCAAACAAGATAATGACTTAATTACAATTTTTTGAGATATTTTAATTTTTTAACAATATATAGAAGCTAAAACTATAGTAAGCCAACTTGCCGCGAACACTTAATCGATTAAATATACTTTTTCTTAATGCTATAATAAATTACAAATATTAGAAGAAGCTATATAAGATACATATACTAAAATAGCTACACATAACTTTAACCTAGTTATTTCAAGTCCAAATAATCAAATACTAAACATTTTTTATAACCACGACAGGCCGGGCAACTACAATTACTGTCAAAAGTGTTTATCATCAATTCTATTTCGAAAGTACTAATTAATCAAGATAATCAAGTGTTAACAGGAAATAAATCATGACAATCGAGTTAAATGAAGCTAAGCCGAGCTATAAATCATAGATTAAATCATCAAACTCGAGCTTGAAACTAAAGACTTAATAAAAATCGAGTAAAGTTTTGAGCAAAAATGACTCGATTACACTACTAAAAGACTTACCTTGTTGGGAATTAAATATTCAAGAAGTTTAATATCGGTTTCTGCTCAAAGAAATACTCTAAGTATCATTCTACTACTAGAGCATTTGATTCTGCTGCTAGCGTTAACATTCTACTGCTGAATGATTCTGCTGCTGGTGAAGAACTTTCTACTGCTAAGTGGATAACTATTGAAAGATTCTGCTGCTGAGTGGATAAGTATTCAAAGATATTATGTGTATTAAATTCAACAATACACGGTAGATAATATCTTACCCCATGAGATCAGTCATTATGTTATATTCACAGAACAAGTTGTAAACATAGATACAAGTTGTATCTTAATGACTGACACTCTCAAAGCAATTGTTCGATTAGACTTGACAATATTGTAAAGATCTTTCTTGTGTTATAAAAGAAAGATCTTAGACTAGATAAAAGAGTGACATAATAGTGTGTGAATTATTAAGTGTTTAAAACATAACTCTTAAGAACATAGAACAAACACAAATATCACAAGTCATAGAAACATAAGATTCAAGGTTTTGTAACCCTAGTGATAGTGAAGATCACTCGTATTATCTTGAATAATATTGAATCGTTTGGTGTTAACATTGCATGTTCTTTGTTCAATATACACAATCATAACTGTTCCATTTCCATAACACAAATAACCTTCTAAGTGTGATTAAGTAAATTCCGCGTACTTGATCATATTAACTCAACTTATCACATACACAAAGCAACAAAGGTTTAACCACCTTCCAGTGTATCGAATCCTCTCAATTGGTATCAGAGCGCCAGGCTGATATAGTTGATTTAGAAGAAGAAGAAAAAGAAATGGACGTTGAATCTATTCAAACCAATGTTGCTGCAAAAATACCCATGCTCAAACAGAATGAGTTTGAGATGTGGAGGCTGAGGATAGAGCAATATTTCCAAGTGCAAGACTATGCACTTTGGGAAATCATTGAAGATGGAAACTCTTACCAGCCTACAACCATTTCATCAACAGTGGACGGCAAAGTGGTGACATCTCTGCAGACAAAGCCAACATCTGCAGAAGATAGAATAAAGAAGAAAAATGACTTAAAAGCAAGAAGCATGCTGATGATGACCATTCCCAATGATCAACTTCTAAACTTCAGCAAGTTCAAAGATGCTAAGTCATTATTTGAAGCTATTATTGCCAGATATGGTGGAAATAAAGCCACCAAGAAAACCCACAAGACACTGCTCAAGCAGCAGTTTGAAAACTTCTCCTCTACATACAATGAATCTCTTGACCATATGTTTAATAGGCTTCAGAATATTGTGAGTCAACTTGCTATTCTTGGGGTTGAAATACCTCAAGAAGATTTGAACTCAAAATTTCTGAGAAGCTTACCAGAAGAGTGGGCTATGCATGTTGTTGTCTGAAAGAACAAGCCAGACCTTGATACAATGGAGCTAATAGATTTGTATAGCAACTTTAAAATTGTGGAGCAAGATTTGAAGAAGAATGGAGGTACTAGTTCTAATACTGGGAACATGGCATTTATGTCAACTCCTAGTACCTCAAAATCAAGTGAAGAGATGAAAGTTGTTGATGGTGTTGGTGCTGCTAGTTCATCAAGCAGTACCATGGGTATTTTGGATGAAAAGACTTGTTGTGCATTTCTTACAAGTCAAAATAATGGGTCCATGCTCACCTATGAAGACCTCCAAGAGATCAATGATGATGATCTGGAGGAAATGGACCTAAAATGGAAAATTTCTCTTCTTAGCATGAGAGCCAAGAAGTTCTATCAAAGGACGGGGAAGAAGCTCTTAATCAGCAACACTGATACTGCTGGTTTTGATAAGTCAAAGATAGAGTGCTATAACTGCCACATGATGGGGCACTTCTCAAGAGATTGTAGAAGGCCAAGGCAGCAAGATAGCAAGAACAAAGGTTTTGGAAGCACATCCAAAACAAGGGAGGTTTCTGAGCCAAACTCAAAAGCTATGGTAGCTATTGATGGGCTAGGTTTTGATTGGAGTTTCATGGCTGATGAAGAAGAAGATTCTTCACAGATGGCACTCATGGCTTTTTCTACTACTGAGGTACAATCTCATAAAGCTTGTTCAAATGCTTGTACTGCTCTTAAAGAATTACAAACTTTAATCAAACATTATGATGAACAAAAGAAAGAGCTAAGCAAAACTCATCAAAACTACATTAATTATAAGTGTGGTTTAGAATCAACAGAAAAGCAGATCTTATACTACAAAGAAAATGAACTTGCTTTTTCTGATGACAAAGCTCTTCTAAGACAAGACATATTCTTTAAAGATGCTGAAATTAAGCTTTTAAGAGAGGCTTTTGATAGGGTCAAAAAGGAAAATGGAAACATTCACTTGACTACACAAACACTAGAACATGCTTCTAGAGGTGTGACCAACATGATAGAATGTCAAGTGATAAATAGAGCTAAGTCAGGAGTAGGATATAAGAGTGTCCCACCTCCATACAGAGGTATCCCTAAACCCCCAGGGATTGACCTAGAAAATTCAGGTGTCCCTGAATTTCAACAACCTGAGCTACAATATGGTGTACAACCAAAGACCAAGCTAGTTGTTGATGAACCTAAGAAAGTAAGTGAAAGTTTAAGTAAAACTTCACTTCCTGAGGACAAGGTGTCCTCTGATAGAAGATCAGATAGAGTAGTCATTGAAGACTGGGTATCTGATGATGAAGAAGATGAACAGGTTATGTCTAAACCTGAAGTAGTTAAGAAAGCAGGAACAAGGGTTCCTAAAGTGATCAAAAGGGATACTGTTAAGCCTAGAACAAACATTAAACATGTTAGGCAACCAGTTAAATATTGGGAACAATATAGATCCACTAGCAAGCCCAGAGGTAACCAAAGAAATTGGAATGGCCTCAAGTCTAACCAATTAGGTGATGACTTTTTCTTTTATAATAAAGCTTGTTACACATGTGTAGGGCTGTTCACGAGCCGAACCGAACCGAGCGAGCGTCTGCTCGAAGTCGGCTCTGTTTGAAACCGAGCGGCTCGGCTCGGATCGAATTTACATAACCGAGCGAGAAATGGTTGCTCGAACTCGGATCGGTTTCTAAACGAGCGCTCGGTTCAGCTCGTTTTCGCTCGAATTATATACTAATAAATAACAGTTTTCAGAAATAGAAAAACAAAATACCACAAAGTGATATCAATATAAAGTTTTGAAATCCTAATACGTTATATCAAAAGTTATGCAAGTAGATACATTAACAAAAAATAATCTTCAATTCATTGCATATTTGCATCAGTTAGATGTTACTCTTAGCAGACTCTTAGGGATATCAATTTCCAGACCCGTCGTACCTGCAACGTACTCACGCTTACAATGAGTGCATTGTTTTTTTTTCAGCATTTTCCCTTTGTACAAACCCATGATGTCTACAAAATGTTGATGAGCATCAGAACTGTTCTTGCGCTTCTTTGTAGCTGCACCACTATCTTGAGTTTCATTCTCCTTATTTCCATGTTCTTCATCTAACTCGACACTCTCGTCGTCGCTTAACTCGATTTCATTTGAGTCTTTGTTAGAAGTCATTCTACAAAACAAATAATCACATAATATTAAATAATCTACAAAACAAATGGAAAGCAAAGTTGGAAAGCAGAACAAATAATCACATAATATAATTAAATAATATTAAATAATCTACAAAACAAATGGAACCAATGTAATCTTGCGCTGCAGAACAAATGAAAGCAAAACAAAAAATCATACCAAAGTTTGTGGACTGTGTGGAAACGTCAATGGATGGTGGAAGATTTTTTAAAGATAAGGTAGAAAAGATTGGGGATTTGGGGAATGGGATAAAGATTATTTTATAGTATTTGTTTATTGTAAATTTGTACATACTTATTGTAAAAATATGCATATATTAGTATAATAGCTATTACTATATATATATATATATATATATATATATATATATATATATATATATATATATATATATATATATATATATATATATATATATATATATATATATATATTAAAAAATAATAAGCTTAAAAATAATTCGAGCGAGCGACGAACGAGCGGACCTATGCTCGTTGCTCGGCTCGTTTATAAACCGAACCGAGCCGATCGGCTCGGTTACAACCGAGCGATAATCGAGCGAGCGAATTTTCTAGTATTTTTCGAGCGAGTTATAAACGAGTTTCGAGCGTCGAGTTTTTTGGACAGCCCTACACATGTGGTAGTTTTGATCATCTTGCAGCTTTCTGTAACAAATGGGTATCTGGGTATGAGAACAATAGGGCGAATTTCAAAAGGCAAACTTCTCAAACTCACTTTCACTCTAAGTCTAAGAGAACAAAACCTAGAGCAGTTACAAAAGCAGTTTCTGCTGCTAGACCATTCATGACTGTTAACCCAAAACCAACAGTTAAAAATGCAAAATTAACTTCAAAAAATGCATCAACAACTGTTCAAAGGACCATTAAAACAAGAGCAGTGGTCCAAAAACAAGTTTGGAAAATTAAGGGAATAATTACAAAGCTAGCAGTTTCTGCTGCTAAGCATGTAATTCATTCTGCTGCTAGGGAAAACAGGGCAAATGCTGTTAAGGCCTCAGCATGTTGGATTCTTAAATCCAATTTTGCATCAACTGTTCTTAAGAGATTAAATTTCATTGATGCAAGAGGCAGATCCAAGTCAGTAATGGCTTGGGTCCCCAAAGGAAACTAATACTTCTCATTTCTGTGCAGGAACATTCAATTGATAAACAAGAGGATCAAGGATACTCAGATAGTGGATGTTCAAGGCACATGACAGGCAACAAGTCTTATCTCTCAGATTTTCAATCAATAGATGGAGGCTATGTTACCTTTGGAGGAGGTGTTGGTGGCAAAATTTTCGGTAAAGGTACAATCAAAACTGGAAATTTAGATTTTGAAGATGTGTGCTATGTACAAGAGCTAAATTATAATCTTTTTAGTGTCTCACAAATGTGTGACAAAAAGAACAAAGTTATTTTCTGTGACACTGAAGGTCTTGTACTTTCTTCTGATTTTAAGATGCCTGATGAAAGTCAAGTGCTTCTTAAAATTCCTAGAAAAGGCAATATGTACAGTGTAGACATGAAGAACATTGTTCCTAAAAAGGCTTTAACTTGTCTTGTTGCAAAGGCCACATTGGATGAATCAATGTTATGGCATAGGAGGCTTGGTCATATTAATTTCATAACCATAAATCAGATTGTTAAGAATGGTTTGGTAAGAGGTTTACCTCAAAAACGATTTGAAAATGATCAAACATGCATTGCTTGTCTTAAAGGCAAACAACACAAAGCCACTTGTAAGCCCAAGATTTTTAACTCTATCAATCAATCATTGTTTATGCTTCATATGGACTTGTTTGGTCCTACAAATGTTAGAAGTATGCAACATAAGAGATATTGTCTAGTTATTACTGATGACTATAGTAGATTTACATGGGTTTTCTTTTTAGCTACTAAGGATGAGACACCTAGCATCCTTAAGACTTTCATTACAGAGATAGAAAACCTAGTAGACAAGAAAGTAAAAGTCATTAGATGTGATAATGGGACAGAGTTCAAAAATAGAGTTATGGATGACTTCTGCAAAGAAAAAGGTATTAGGAGAGAATTTAGTGTTGCTAGAACTCCACAACAAAATGGAGTTGCTGAAAGAAAAAATAGAACACTAATAGAAGCTGCTAGAACTATGTTAGCTGACTCTAAGCTACCTATAACTTTTTGTGCTGAAGCAGTCAACACTGCTTGCTATGTTCAGAATAGAGTTTTAGTTGTTAAACCTCACAATAAGACATCATATGAACTTTTTAGAGGTAGAACTCCTGCAATAGGATTTCTTAGACCTTTTGGATGTCATGTGACAATTCTCAATACCTTAGACCATCTTGGAAAATTTGATGGCAAAGCAGATGAAGGTTTCTTAGTTGGATATTCTCTCAATAGTAAAGCATTTAGAGTATACAACTTAAGAACTAAGAAAGTAGAGGAAAACCTACATGTGGAATTTTTAGAGCATAAATCCAATGTAGTAGGTGAAGGTCCAAAATGGCTATTTGATCTTGAGTCATTAACCCATTCTATGAATTATGTGCCTGTTGTTGCAGAAACTAATAATTTTTCAGATTCACAAACAACAAATGAGGCAGGGTTAGACAAAGAGACAAATCAAGATCATGTTTGGATGCCAATAAGTACCAGTGTGGCTTCAACTTCAACAAATGATGAATCTTCTTCTGGTAAAGCTAAAGAAGAAGTTGAAAGTGAATGCAAGGAAGATGGAACAAAGGAACAACAAAATGTTTCTGCTAATGATAGTGCTGCTGAGACAGAGCATTCTACTGCTAGGCTTAATTTTTCTGCTGCTAGGCCAAATGATTCTACTGCTGGCCCTTCAGACTCAAATGAAGCAGATTTCTCAGATAATGAGGTGGATTTGAGCAATATCACACCTAACTATCAAGTTCCTTCAACCCCACACACAAGGATTCACAAAGTACACTCCCTTAAAAATGTAATTGGAGATGTACAATCAGGTGTGAAGACAAGACAACAACTGATTTCTTCAGACCAACAAGGGATTCTTGATGCCCTTTATGCTTCAAAGCAGCATGAGTTTTCAAAATCTTGCTTGTTTGTATGTTTTCTCTCACAAGATGAACCAAAGAACATTCTGAAAGCCTTAGATGATTCAAGTTGGGTAGAAGCTATGCAAGAGGAGCTTCTTCAGTTCAAGATTCAGAAGGTATGGGTGCTAGTTGATTTACCTAAGGATGCAAAGGTAATTGGCACTGGATGGGTTTTCAAGAATAAAAGGGATGAAAGGGGAATAGTGATTAGGAATAAGGCTAGATTAGTAGCCCAAGGGTACATACAACAAGAAGGTATAGACTATTATGAAGCTTTTGCTCCAGTAGCAAGACTTGAGGCAATTAGGCTTTTCTTAGCTTATGCTTCATTTTTAGGCTTCACAGTTTACCAAATGGATGTCAAGAGTGCATTTTTATATGGTACTATTGAAGAAGAGGTGTATGTCTCACAACCTCCAGGGTTCATTGATCCTGACCATCCAGACAAAGTGTACAGAGTTGTTAAGGCTCTTTATGGCCTTCATCAGGCACCTAGAGCTTGGTATGAAACACTGGCTTCCTATTTAAAAGAAAATGGATTTCAAAGAGGAAAGATTGATCAGACACTTTTCATCAAACAGCACAAGAAGGATCTTCTGTTAGTGCAGGTGTATGTGGATGACATTATCTTTGGGTCTACAAGGAAGGAGATGTGTTTGGAGTTTAAGAAGCTTATGCATGATAAGTTTCAGATGAGTTCCATGGGGGAACTTACATTCTTTTTGGGTTTGCAAGTTAAACAGTCATATGAAGGCATATTTATTAGTCAAGATAAATATGTTGCTGAGATACTAAGGAAGTTCAACTTTGCTGATTCAAAAATGGCAAGCACACCAATGGACTCTGAGAAGCCACTTCCTAAAGACTTAGATGGAGAAAATGTAGATGTACACACTTACAGATCTATGATAGGATCTTTGATGTATCTCACATCATCAAGACCTGACATCATGTTCTCTGTTTGTGCTTGTGCAAGATTTCAAGTAACTCCAAAGGTTTCTCATTTAACAGCAGTCAAGAGAATTTTTAGATATCTCAAGGGTCAACCTAGGTTGGGACTATGGTATTCTAGAGAGTCACCTTTTGACTTGGTAGCATTTTTGGATAGTGATTATGCTGGTGCTAGCTTGGACAGAAAGTCAACAACTGGAGGATGTCAATTCCTTGGGTGTAGACTTATCTCATGGCAGTGTAAGAAGCAAATAATTGTGGCTACTTCAACAAATGAAGCTGAATATGTAGCTGCTGCAAGTTGCTGTGCTCAAGTCCTGTGGCTTTGAAACCAACTTCTTGACTATGGGTACAATTTCATGAACACTGTTATTCATTTGATAATAGTAGTACTATTTGCATAATTAAAAATCCAGTGCAACATTCTAAAACAAAACACATTGAAATTAGACATCACTTTATAAGAGACTGCAATGAGAAAAGATTAATTCAAGTTCTTAAAATTGCTTCAGAATACAACTTTGCAGATCTGCTAACAAAAGCTTTTGATGTTGGAAGGTTTCAATACTTGGTAGCAAGTATTGGAATGCTTAATCCTCAATGATTTTAAACTTTGTGTTTTTGTAAATAAATTTTTGTTTGTGCTGCTGTCTTTAAAAGATACTACTGCTATTACAAAAGTTTGTGCTGCTAGTACAAATTTAAATTGTGTTATTCATACAGTTAGTCCTATGATTATTCTAATACAAGACAAGTACTTTGTACATTGTTCTTTTGGTTTTAGACTAACAAATTCAAGTATGATCATGTGAACACAAAGGATGTTTCAAGTGAAATGGAAGCAACAAAATGATAATATCAGTTGCTGACATAATAGGTTTATGATAGAAAAGGTTTGGGAATTTCAAACCTCCTTAAAACTTCTTTCTTGAAACTTGATTATGATGTTTCACATTGAATTGATGACTTAGTTGATCAGAAAGTAACTGATGCAACTCACTTTCTATCATTTTATGCTTTTAAGTATAATGAGCAAGTCTAAGGACATCTGATAGAAACAACAGCTAGTGAAAGTGAATCTAACACTTGTGTTAGAGGCAACAATTACTATGAGCTGGAAACCCTGTCAAGAAAGCCTTTTGAATAGGTTTATCTTTACACAGGCGGTTATTTATAACTGAAAAACATTGGTTCTCACACAACCAGATGTTGCTTTAAACCAAAATTTTGATGGGATAATTACTAAAATAGCCCGATTGCCCAAGTGCTAAGAGTATCTGTCCCGATCTCAAAAAATTCCCCCCTTAGCCCAAGGGCAACCGTATATTCACGTATTGTACAACAGTGTTTTTTGGGCAACTTTTATTTGTTGGGCAACCGTATATTGTACAGATGGTTTTTTTTGTCATTTCACATATTACTCATACTACTAAAAAAACCAGGACTGGAACAAAATAAAAAGCATTTCCGCGCCCACAATTCACTCACCAAAATCAAATCAAACCAAACACCACCCTTCACTTCACTCACTCACATCGCCGCCGTAAACTACCATGTCCTTGGATACTGCTTACTACTCTGAGATTTTAATATTAGGAGGAAGATTTGCTCTTGGATACTGCTTACTACTCTGAGATGAAGGATGCGGGGTTTTTCGATTCTGAGTGGGAATAAGGATCCGTCTTCACCTGTCAACAATAAGTTGTTTTTATTATATCTTCACTTTGTAGATAAGGTATGGACACTATTATCAATTTAGTACGATTGGCAAAACACATGGTTGTCCAACTGAACGTTTCACTTTTATGGATCTGATAAGTGGGCCCTACTTTATTTGCTTAAACCCACTCTTCGGTAACTTGTTGGGGGGTTTTTGATTTCGATTTTCGAATTGATATTGTGTTATTTGGTTTATGATGACACGGATTTAGATGCTATTTTTATTACTGGTAAGATTTTGTGGGTTTTATTTAAATAATGTTTAGATTTAATTAAATTGTAGCAGTTGTGGTCTTTTTTCAGAACATTGAATCAAAAATGTTGGATTTGGATGGCACTTGCCAGATGTGCTAGTTCTTGATAACTGCTTTTTACTAATGTCTCGAATATATGTGATGAATCAGGTGGTGAAGATACTTTCAGCTTTTGATCAATCCGTTAGTGGTATTAACAGTGCTGATGAAGAAGGTTGGGCGCCATTGCATTCTGCGGTGAGTAGTGGAAATGTTGAGATTGTCAAGATTCTGCTAGATAGAGGTTGGATTATTGCTTTACAGTGTGCTCTTGTAATGTGTTTTTTTGGCTCTGTTTGTAATTCAGCGTTAGACGTTTATAACTTGTAGTGTATATAAATGCATCTTATTAACTGAGCAGTTAGTTGCATCTGAATATCTGTATTTGTGCTCTTGTGTTTGTTGACATATGTTGTGATTAAAGCCATCATAGATATCTAGCTTTTGTCACGTTTGCTTGCTTTCTTTTCTGGTGTATTTAACTTTTGAGTTATCAGTTAAATGTTCTTTGAATTGATTACACAAGGAGAATCTATTATTTGCTAAAGTTATTATCTTGATGAACAGGGGCTGATGTAAATTTGAAAAATGCAGGCGGACGCACTACTCTCCACTATGTTGGCAGCAAGGGTTGGGTGGAAGTTGCTGAAATTCTGCTTTCGAAAGGTGCAAACGTCAATTCGAAGGACAATGTTTGTAACTTAATACTGTTATCTAATGTTTTTGACTTAAAAAACCTCATTGTTTATCTTTTCTTTTTGGCTGTTAACTGTTTGGTGTTCTACCAATACAGGTTGGCTGCACTCCCCTGCACCGTGCGGCAAGTACAGGGAAATCTGAGTTGTGGTAACTTTCAGCGTTGGTTGGGGCTCAAAGGAATAACATTGACGCAGCAGTATTGCTAGAATTCTGTCGATATCATGTTAGATTTTGATAGCACATTTATTGAAGAGAGATAGCGTTTCTTATAAGAAGAATACTAGACCGTAAATTATGTTTTGCAAAATCTAAACCATCTGAGACAATTTCACAATTATGTTCTGTATTCATCCAAGATCTTGGTTTTATTCGGTTAAGGCATTTAACAAATTTCCATATGGTGTGAGAAGACATGCATATCTGATTCTGGGCCCATTTTCTTGGTGTACGAGAATTGTAGATGATGCCTAGTTGCCTTCCTAATTAAGAACTGATAATGGAAGCAAGTTGTTTACAATGCAAATGAATATCTTTAGGGGTTCGTTGTAATATCAATTGTGGCTTCACTTTTGTAATGCTAATTTGTATTATCTGACCGTTTGATGTGGAATAGCGTTTGTTTCTAATAGACTTATTGCAATGAATCAGGATGATTTCATGCCAAGAACAAGTGTGGCGTTGGAAGTACTATTCAAGTATCTTTGCTGGTACGCTCCTGAACTCTTGGTCACATTTTCGTATTGTTTCATTTGCATTGAACAAATATTCATGCCTCAGTGATTGCTACTTATAAAAGCTAAATAAGTCCTTTGTTATAGTGTTAGAATCAATAATCAGACACACAGCGGCAGTAACCAGAAACATATAGATTGAAGACTGTAATTTGTTTTATTATAGCCTTATTTCAATGAGTTAACTTACGAGTTTTAGATTGAAAATCTCCCCACAGTTCTATTAGATCTAATCTCATCAAGTGAGACGTTTTCGCTTTTTTGTTTGCACAGCTTCCCATGCATATTGTGTGGCACTTGCATAAAGGAAACATTTACGCTACAGCAGCAGATGCTGCAAGATCCGAGGCGTTTATATGCACCTGGCCGCCTTTATCATGTTATTGTTAGGAAGCCATTCGGGTATATCACTGCATCTTTTCATCTACGTTCATCACATTTCATCTCACGGTCGGTATTGATTTCAATCCAAGGATCTCAAACATTTGTTGGACTTTTGAATTTGTTGTTAGGGTTGGAAGATTATCCCCTGTTGTAAAGACAGCAGTACCCGTTGATGGTAGATTTGAGCACATGGTTATCTCGTGCCATGTTCTTACTGATCATTCTATTGCTCTCATGGAGCGTGAATTTTCAAATGCCCTCGATGTAAGTCACCTCAACTCTCTTTCATCATGTTATGTTTCTAGAACAATATTGTACCTCCCATGTTAATACTCCTTCCAGTTGTTAAAGAAGTGTATGGTTTGATTTTGTTGTTGAATGGATTACTATTTAACTTTGAACTTCATGTAAATTTTATGAAGAAAAAAAAAATCTAACTTTTTTTTCCAGGATACATCTTTATAAATAATACTGCAAATACCAACAAGTTGATGTCAGTTTTATTAGAAAATTTATATCAAAATTTAAATTTGAAAATCTATTAGTTTGACCTCAATAGTCGGTGTTTCCCTCCTTTATTAAACAAATGGAATACTATAGGAGCCTAAAGCTATTATTCTTGTGAATTGTGATAGTTCAGACATTGAAGGAAAAAGATCGAGTACTGGATATCCCGCCACACAACAGAGAATGGAGCGAAGGTCATCAGTAGCCATTGAGCACTCAGTGGAACACAAAGCAGCATTAGCAAGAGCGGTTGCACTAGACGTTCCTGAATCTTACTTGCCTAGTGAATATGGTACCTTCCGGAATGCTCAAGGTAGAGATGATTTTGATAAATTATTGACAGAAACACTTGGGTCATCAAGGAGTCAAGAAAGCTGGGATGAGTTAGCTGTTCGGCTTTTTGAGACTGATGAATCGGGTCAAATGGTGCTAAAGACCAATGTGTATTGAAGTGGTCTTCGTAAGGTTCTATAAATAGATTTTAGATGAGTATGTACGTATTCAGCAATCACCATTCTTTTGATACATGTATCTGTATAGTTTCTTGGTCACTTTACGGCTTGTTGATCTCGCTATATTGTGGCTAGCTCCCAGTTCACGCCGTTTTCATTTTGTGGATCCTATTCTTGTGAGCAATACATCGAAAATAAGACCCGTTATACAGAATCATTCAAGTAGAAACGGGTCATTAAGATATTGTTTATAACCCTTTCACCAAACTATTTTACTTTGTTGGCCAAGTTTTTTTATTTCCTCCATATTTTCTTAGACTTGTCTGCACTTTGGCAATTTCAAAGTCTACTGCCACAGTGGTTCGACAGTGTCTTTGAACCTATGGGTCCGTCATGTTGAATAACGAGTCAAAACGGGTTGGAACAATACATACCACTTTGGTACCTGTCAAAATCAGCAAGAAACCATGTTTTTCAAGAATGTCATACTTTTTCTATAAATAGTAATACAATAAACATTGTTAATGCCTTAAAACAGATGGAAAAATCAAACATAAATTACAAGAAGAAATTATGTTTTTATATTTTTTTTTACTATTTTGCATTTAGTAGATTTTCTTAAAACAAAAAGTGAGCTACATAAATTACCAGCAGGAATGACTCATTTTTGGGCAACTTGTGTATTTTTTGGGCAACTTTTGTATTTTTGGGCAACTCATTCCTGTTGGTAGCTTTGAATACAAAAGTTGCCCAAAAAATACACAAGTTGCCCAAAAAATACACAAGTTGCCCAAAAAATACAAAAGTTGCCCAAAAATACGTCAGCATCAACTAACACTACCAGCAGGAACCAGCTAAAGCTAACAGCAGCAATGAACTTATTCCAAAAAATACAAAAGTTGCCCAAAAATACACAAGTTGCCCAAAAATACGTCAGCATCAACTAACACTACCAGCAGGAACCAGCTAAAGCTAACAGCAGCAATGAACTTATTCCATAAAATATAAAATTCCTAACAGTAGTATGAAATACAGTAGCAGCAGTATGAATAAGCCTAGTAGAACACAACTAGCGGTAGTAACGAACGAGAGCATTACTAACTCGTTTATAGACCAGCAGTACCATTGCATACATGTTAAAAACCAACCTCATACATCGACCAACTTAGCAATCAACAGCAGTATCAAAGCACAAGAGCTATAGGGATTGTTTTACTGAATGTATTTTTGACATGAATAATCAGTTAAAAAGCACAACTAAACATCCATTAGGTCCATACAAAACAATCCTTCAAGGTTAACCTGATATTGATTCCTCAGGCATTTGTCAATAACACCTGTATAATCGAAGATTTGATAATTATATAACTATGCACAAAAGCTACATATATCATGCCTATCATACAAAACTGTCTGGCCATGAACTGTGGACAAAAAAGTCAGCGGGAGAGTCAACTCCCAAGACAGAGAAGAGAAGCCAAACGGGTTTTGAAAATGAGTAAAGAAATCTATGTTAAAGTTACGTCCTGTTCTGTTTCAAGTACGCTTTATCTGCATTTGCAAGTCGATCTTGGAAGAGAGCCCACTCGCTTTTACATCTAGCTTTTACCTACGGTCCCAAAGAAAATAAGCAACATACTCATTATTAGTATAACCTTCAAATGAAACTAGAAGAATATCATTTTAGGGGATCCAAAAATAAATGCATAATTTTTCTAACATGGTAAAGTTCCAATTCAAGATCACATAGCAGATATATCACTTTGGCTAAGCTCATTGGCTTAAGTCTATATGTACTTTGTATAGAATATTTTGGTATTTTTGTGTGTATTCTCCTTGTTTAATTTAAATCCATGTGAATTTTGGTTACATAGTGCAAGTATTTAACAATAATTTTAGTTTATGTAACATTTCATAGTTTAGTTTGTGATGAAACCACTAGTTGCTGTTCTATTTAGTTGATATGAAATTTAACTTTGAGATAGTTTGTTGTTTACTCATCTATTTATAATGAAGTTGGACTTTTTGATCTGTCATGATATATTGATATTCTGATCAATATCACATGGGTTTCTTATCTATTGGTGTGGGTCAAAGTTGGAGCAGATCAGTATTCAGAATTTGTAACTGTTGCTACGCTATTTTGATTATGTTGCTGCATTCATTGCTGCTGGTAGTGACACCATTGCTGCTGGTGATCCTGCTGGTCGCTCATTCATTGCTGCTGGTAGTGACACCATTGCTGCTGCATTCATTATTTTATGGGCAACTATTGAATTTTTGGGCAACTTGTGTATTTTTTGGGCAACTATTGAATTTTTTGGGCAACGTTTGCTTGCCCAAAAAATACACAAGTTGCCCAAAAAATACAAAAGTTGCCCAAAAATACAAAAGTTGCCAAAAAAAAATACACAAGTTTATTTTATGGGCAACTTTTGAATTTTTGGGCAACTTGTGTATTTTTTGGGCAACTATTGAATAGTTAACTTGTGTATGTGTGTGTTTGTGTTTGTGTTTTATGGAAAATGTGGGAGGGTTCTGGAATCTATAGGAGAGGTGGGAGGGTTCTGGAATCTATAGGAGAGGGGAGCAATTTTATAATCGACCTACTATAGATTTTACTGTTCACTCCCACACAAAACACTATAGATGAATTCACTGTTGCAAAGTTTTTGGAACAAAGGCCACGCCTTTTGTTCTTTCTTTATAACAAGGTGGGCGCCGGCCCGCCACGTTGCGGCGAGGCGTTGTTTCACGTCTTTGATCTTGCACGGTTTTTTTGCAAGTAGAAAGTGGGCCGATTTTTGTATTACATACATATTATGCGTCTTCCCACTAATTGTTACAGCGATTTGTTTGTTCGGTGAACATTCAATTATGAAAAAAAAAAAAAGAAAAAAAAGAAACAAGAAGTCCGGAACCAAGTTTCAAATAAGCGTAACTTCAACATTACATTCAATCACAGGACAGAAATGTTCAGAAAAATGAAACTACAATTCTGCATTTGTTCAAAATAAATTAACAGCCAAAAAATTTGTAAAATGGATCAATAGGCGAGTCTCGTCACCTGTACTTTACACAGCAAGTCCTGCAGCTACTAATTAAGAATACTATCTGAAATGGGTTTTTCGTCTCTATATACGCATCATTATTTCACTTGGTAAGATGCGAACTTCCGACAACCCTGCATAGTCACAATCGCATTACTTATCAATAAACTATAAATAATCACTGACATTTCATACATCAAATTGAAAACGCAACAGTTAAACATGAAAGCAGATGGTGGCTTTCGACAGTGTGTATATTTAAATTTACATGTACATTGATTAATTAAAAAAACACATTAAGTATAGTATTCCAGGTTTCCTACAATGGGAGTGTTTGGCATTAAATTAATCACATATTTTTTCTGCCAATATAAAATACTTAGACCCCCCACGACTGCTATTTACTTCTTCTATTGATACCCAAAAAAATGAACATAGAACCTAAGTGAAACTGAATCTTACATGTTATACTTTCACGGTTACAAAGCATCACAAAGCTCCTTATAGCAACAGTCGCCAAATTTTGCAAATTGATTAATTAAAAACAACCGAAGGATAAGCATTAAGCAGTTATTGGATTTTGAGAATGCGGTAAATTAAAATGCAACAATGAGACAATTTGATGATATTCAACAAACTATGAATGAATATACAACTACTATGTATACAAAACTGACACCGGTTATGACATTGCTATTGTTCACTTATGAGGTTTAAGTAGAGTTTATCAAAACTAAAAACATTTAAAGGACCTAGCTACATTTAAAGGACCTGAAACGTGTGCAACACAACCAACAACAAACGTGTTATAAGCAGCGTTTGTTTTGTGAACCGAGTTGCCACTGGCACAACCAAAAAGAAGGGGCCGCCCAAAAGAAAAATGTTGCAACACTCGTAAGGGAGAAGATGAAAACGTTCCAGAAAGCTACCAACCTATCTTTTGGCCGTATCATATACACGTGTCGTCAAAAAATTAAGAAAACAAAACAAAAAAAAAAAAAAGAAAAAAAAAGAAAAAAAATTAAAAGAGAGAGACCTGGCCTGGCTACAGAGCCCCAGATGACGCCAGTTTTGGGCTAGCGAAACAAGCTGCTATTAAAACGGTGTCATTTTAATCCCCTTAATGTATAAGCTAAATACGCCAGCATCTTGGCTAATGTTGCCACACCTGGATGCTTAACATACTTACCCTGTAGGTTGTACCGGTGGGTCAGCTGATATAATGGCGTTATCTCCACCAGCAGCACCATCCAAACCCATTAGATTGGCAGCACATACTATCACTAACAACTAACATAGAAATACTTTATTCAAATATAAATCTTACCATGTAATGTTTGAAAATCATCCAAAATGGGTCTTTAATGCTACTGATGCTGAAAGATGGTCAAAATTGTGTACCTAAAAAGCCAGAACAACTCTTGTAACGAACCGTCGGCTGATCGTTGAATCTGTGAGCTAAAGGCATGTGTGACGCATATGAGCGTCAGTTTCATGCAAAATGCCGGCAGCCTTATCTAGCCTTTGGCTTATAGTTGCTGCAGCAGTGGTTTAGAAAAAACTAAATTAATTTATAGTATCAACCATATGCTCTAATGCAGTAGTAAACAACACTGCATTTACTTTGAAGACTTTGAAGGTTGTTTATGTTACCGGAGTACTGTGACACATATACCGTTTGTGGCTTTTTTTAGTATTTGCAACAACACGTTCAAAAGGTTTAGAAAAATTGAAACCATACTTATATCTTATACCGGTTAAAGTTTTTATTATCGCTAACGACATAATTACAATTACATACTTGCATTCTGAAGTAGATTATCTCCAGTTATTGCTGCATCGGTGGCTATAACGGGTCGTTGTTCAAACATCCGTTCTTCGATACAAACATTTTCTGCAATATCGTCATTAGCTGCAATGCATATAGACTCAAGCATCAAAATAGCAATTTAGAAGTTTAATATAGTAACAGACGGTACTAACATGAGTTAAATACTCGAATAAGTATACAAAAAATTATGTAGTGGTCAACCTGCTACAAATATTTAGCTTGCCATTTATTTCTCAAGACCACTCAAGTACCAAGTTATTATAGCACCATTATATAGTATACTTAAGAACCTAAAGACGTTACGTATCACATCACAAAAACCTCCAAGTGGTGATAATAGCTATGAAACTACAGAATAATACTCGTAGGTGTGTCCTATATGCCGATGACTCTTTTGTGTAAATGTAGGCTATATATACAACTATCATCACATGAACCATCTAAAACATTCCAAGCATACTAAGCAACTTTTAAATCATCAAAAGGAAACTAAAACAGATCAAACAAAAATACAACATGCAACTTGTGTCTATTTTACTTTAACGTCCGTACCTTTCAAAACATTCCCGTACGCGCTAAAAGCTTCTCGCAAGGTGGCATCATCAGTAGCCAGCGACAATCCTGCAACAACAAAATGACTATAAATATACATGCTCCCAAACTCGCATCAGACCCCTATACATATTAAAATTACCTCCAACAAAAACTTGACATTGTAATGTAGCGTCTTCACCACTCTCTTCATGTTGAAAGAATAGAAACTCGCAGAAACATTTTTTAATTATTTTGTTCCCACACAAAAACCAACCATACAGCCTCAAAACTTCCCGTGGTCTCTACACTGCGACACACATGAGCGCAATTCCCCCAATACATGTTATCTAAAGGAGGGTTCTGCATAGTTACCAAAACTACAAAAGTAAGTGAATAAGTAGCTGAAAAAAGTTTCGGAACACAAAAAAAGAAGAGTAACCCAAAAGAAAAGCCGAGAAAGTTTAAGAAAGAAAAAAGACAGGTAATAATAATCTCACTTGTCGTGGGGCGTTGAACATCTGAATCCACTATTTCTAAATGAATTGTCTGTCTTATTTTCTGGCGCTTTGTTAATGCCTGTGACAACAGCAACCTTAAAATCATTAATATAATCTAAATTACGGAAGAAATTTATGTGAAGAATATCATAATAAGACTATAAGAGGGTGTTTGGGATAGCCGGTATTTTTGGGTTATCCGCTTAATTTCATGCAGATAATCAGTAAGTTTTGATAACCCAAAGTTCTAATATTTGGGCTTGTGACATGCTACATAATGTTGCAACATACATGAGAATTAGACTGACCAAGATTAAGTGAACAAAATTACCTTAAAGATGTACATGTCCGACTTCTAATTTGAACGTTCAGCACAAAAAACTGCCGGTGTCATTGACTCAGGCTGTTTCCGGTTTTGGGTTGCTTTTTAACCACTAGACATCTTAGTGTAAACACTAGACATCTTAACACTATTACTACCAGTAGGAGGATTAGTAACAGACAACCCAGCCACACCATTCGAATTAGACCCATTACTTATGCTAGCTGCGATTTCATCAATTATATTTGTGTGACTAACATCACAAGTAGTGGAAGGGTTTTCATACCTGTCAACCTTACTAACTGCATCATTCATATCTGCACAAGTCTCATCTAAATCATCACTACCTTCATCAGGTTCAGGGACATCTTCCCCATACTCCAAATCTTCCATATCCATAGTTTCATCAATACTCTTAGATGCAGACCTAGAGATAACTTTCTGATATGTACCTTCATGAGTTTTAGAAATCATGTTCACATGTTTCATAGTAGATTTGGTAAGTGGGTTCATAGTTCTTGTAGTTCTCCTGGGTTTAAGAGATGAATCCGTCCTTTTAGAGGACGGAGGGAGGTTAGGATCATAATCCGGATCATCCATGGTGATTAAACCATATCAAATCCAGAAAGGGGAAGAGGGAAACAAACACTTGAACCGTTACCCAGATGAAATGAAAAAAGAGGTGGATAGCTAATGGGTTTAAATTGAAAGAGGCGGATTAAATTTTGGTTGATATAAGTCATTATTGGTATTTTTGTTGCTGGAGGATTAGTAATGAAAAAGGATTAGTACCAGTAGGAGGATTACGTTAATAAATAACAAGTTTCTAATTTTAATGCACGTAAAATGACCAAAATATCCTTTTGTTCATGTATTTGTTGCCCAAAATTCAAAAGTTGCCCAAAATACAATACATCCCTTATACATCGTATCAACAGTTGTATATATACTTTGGTCGGTGACGTGGCGTCCTGTGGTCCGTCGGATCAGTTGCCCTGGGCTAAGGGGGGAATTTTCTGTGAGCGGGCTAGATACTCTTAGCACTTAGGCAATCGGGCTATTTTAGTAATTATCCCAATTTTGATTAAGTGTCTGTTATACACTTAATCCCTTCAAAATGGTTGAAAGCAGTATGCCTTTTCATAATAAAATCATGAACATACTGCTCAGTCAAAAGTTTCTTAAAAGGGATTTTCAAAAGGACTCAGTAAAACCATCCATTGATGGATAATGAGTCAAATGCCTCATGAATCACCTCTCATAGGAGTTAACACACCTAGAAGTGATGAGGGCAGCAAATTAAACTCTTAAGGAATTGATGGCTACATGTATAACATTGTCTGATAACATGTTCTGATGGATAGCTCAGATGATGGAGAGAAATATTTTGGTACATAGTGAGAGATCTTCCAAACAGGGGAGGATAAAATGTTATTTGCATCTCAGGGGAGGAAATATCTCAGGAGAGGAAATAAAGCCCAAAGAAGGAAGTTTAACCAATGAAAGGGAGGAAAAGACAAGAGCATACAAGATGATGACATGGAAGTTGAAAATGACAAGAATAGAGCTGATTCTGGAGTATTATATATATTCAGAAGGGATGAAGCATTCCAAAGGAGAAAGTTCTATCTAGGTCAAACGAAGAAAAGTTTCAATTTCAGTTCACCACGTTTGTTCATCACTTGCAAAGGTATGCTGATAGATGATTTCACTTGTTGAAACAAGTATCCAAGATACACAGCATCATTGCCTCTTATAATTCCTCTATCCAAAGAAATTGCACCATCTTTTAGGTCAATGTTTGAAGCCTGAAGATGTGTATTGATATTGTTAAAGTCAAAGAACAGAAAGCAGATGAGTTACTGAGAAAGATATTTAATCTTGAAGAACAGAAGATAGCTCAGATCAAGAATCTGACTACAGAAGTGTTTGAAAGATCTTCACAATCCATAATTTAATTCAGAAACATGTTGAAAAGGATTCACATGTTTAGGGGAGGATTGTTGGGAATTAAATATTCAAGAAGTTTAATATCGGTTTCTGCTCAAAGAAATACTCTAAGTATCATTCTACTGCTAGAGCATTTGATTCTGCTGCTAGCGTTAACATTCTACTGCTGAATGATTCTGCTGCTGGTGAAGAACTTTCTACTGCTAAGTGGATAACTATTGAAAGATTCTGCTGCTGAGTGGATAAGTATTCAAAGATATTATGTGTATTAAAGTCAACAATACACGGTAGATAATATCTTACCCCATGTGATCAGTCATTATGTTATATTCACAGAACAAGTTGTAAACATAGATACAAGTTGTATCTTAATGACTGACACACTCAAAGCAAGTGTTCGATTAGACTTGACAATATTGTAAAGATCTTTCTTATGTTATAAAAGAAAGATCTTAGACTAGATAAAAGAGTGACATAATAGTGCGTGAACTATTAAGTGTTTAAAACATAACTCTTAAGAACATAGAACAAACACAAATATCACAAGTCATAGAAACATAAGATTCAAGGTTTTGTAACCCTAGTGATAGTGAAGATCACTCGTATTATCTTGAATAATATTGAATCGTTTGGTGTTAACATTGCATGTTCTTTGTTCAATATACACAATCATAACTGTTCCATTTCCGTAACACAAATAACCTTCTAAGTGTGATTAAGTAAATTCCGCGTACTTGATCATATTAACTCAACTTATCACATACACAAAGCAACAAAGGTTTAACCACCTTCCAGTGTATCGAATCCTCTCAATTACACTACTAAAAGACTTACCATGTAGATGTCGAGCATGATAAGTTTCAAGAAGAACAAAGGAAGCTAAGAAGAAGATAGCAAATTTCTTAGTTAATATATGGGTTAATAGCATGTAATAGCAATATACTTTCTCATTTGTTCACATATCAGATACGAACCCCAAAAAATACAACAATACCCATCCAACTTTTAAATTTTGTTTCATTATCATACGTTTTAGAATCATCTCTTTGCACTTAGAGCCATCTCTTTGCACCGTTAGTCCTTTTTACTAACGACCGTTTGAAATTAACTCAAAAATATGTTTTCTTTTTCACATTATATGTTTTCGTCCGTTTTTGAACGTTTTCGTCTGTTTTTACACGTTTTCATCCATTTTTTTACGTTTTCGTCCGTTTTACACGTTTTCGTTTGTTTTTATACGTTTTGATCCATTGTTACACATTTTGATCCCTTTTTACACGTTTTGATCTGTTTTTACAAATTTTCGTTCGGTTTTACACGATTTCGTCTGTTCTAACACGTTTTCGTCCGGTTTTATACGTTTTGATTCGTTTTTACACGTTTTCGTACGTTTTTACACGTTTTCACCCGAACTTACAAGATTTTGTCCGTTTTTACTTGAATTCGTCCTTTTATTACATTTTCGTTCGTTTTTACATGTTTTGATCCGTTTCTACACGTTTTCATCCGTTTTCACGTTTTCGTTCTTTTTTGCACGTTATCGTCCAGTTTTTAACGTTTTCGTCTTTTTTACACATTTTTCGTCCTGTTTTACACGGTTTTTACCGGGCGGAAACGTGTAAAAACGAACAAAAACGTGTAAAACCGGACGAAAACGTGCAAAAAAGAACGAAAGCGGACGAAAACGTGTAGAAACGGATCAAAACATGTAAAAACGAACGAAAACGTAATAAAAGGACGATTTCATGTAAAAACGGACGAAATCTTGTAAATTCGGACGAAAACGTGTAAAACGAATCAAAACGTGTAAAACCGGACGAAAATGTGTAAAAACAGACGAAATCGTGTAAAACCGAACGAAAACGTGTAAAAACAGATCAAAACGTGTAAAAACGGATCAAAACGTATAAAAACTAACGAAAATGCGTAAAAACGGACGAGAATGTAAAAAAACGGACGAAAACGTTAAAAAACGGCCGAAAGCATATAATGTGAAAAAGAAAACATATTTTTGAGTTAATTACAAATGGTCGTTAGTCAAAAGGACTAACTGTGCAAAGAGATGATTCTAAAACGTATGATAATGAAGCAAAATTTGAAAGTTGGATGGGTATTGTTGTATTTTTTTGAGTTCGTATTTGATATGTGAAAAAATAAGAAGGTACATTGTTATTACATGCCATTATGCTTTGATATATTGTTATCTTTTGTTTGAACCGGCTCATGCAAAGTAGAGAATGTTAGAATGATTAATTGTGAATTGATAACTATTTATACATACACCATCCAATAAGAGTACAGTCAACTAATAGCAACTTATTTAATACGAGTATATGGAGTATATATTAGACTAAATCAATAATTAACAACTTCTTTATAACCTCCCGCGTGTTTTGACTTTTGACCAACTAAATCAACGGTTTTTCTTTTTCACTGTGGAAGGTCCAGAGGTTATATTTTTATTTGTACGATACCAATCCAAATCATGCTTTTTGTTAACGACTATATACACAAACTGATAAACTTATAAAAACTTAAATAGTGTTTATCAATATTGTGCATATATGCATCACTTTTACAACTCTTTCTTACATTATAAAAGTATACTTAATATTATGATGTTTTTAAAAATTCACTCTTACTGTTAGTTTATTATTTTATTTATTTATTTTTTTTTTTATTTTTTTTATTTTACCATACTTCTATATATATATATATATATATATATATATACATATATGTGAACATGGCAAACCACCCACCCGGCCTTGTCACCTACTTCAGTAGTTGGTAATATTTTCTAAAGAAATACAACTCGGCAAAAGTATCAAATATATGTAAGAAAACATTTAATATTGTTTGAAAAACCGTTATAATATTTTGTATTACTATTGAATGAAAACAAAACTACAACGAGTTAGAACTGTTGACTCGTGGTATTCTTTAAGTCAAGCATGCATGATTTGGTAGCTAGTTGCAAGTTGATCATTTTAAATTTTTAGTCAGTAAAGTATTATTTTCTAAGAGTGAATTTGACAAATGAAATCTTGACTGAAACCACTCGTATAAAAACACGAAGAGTGAATAATATTAGTTGTATATATAAACTATCGATACCACAATTTTTGGAATCTTAGTGATCATCTTTGTTTTGTCATAAGAAAACTAAAATTTATTACTTATATGAAATTCTTTTGAAGCAGCATTTCGTTGATCGCAAAAAACCCGTTATTAAGAAGCTACATAAATACAAACCAAATAATAAAAACTAACATAAGAAAATAATCACCAACCATGCAATGGAGAACACGGTTAAGGACACGAGATGAACAAATTCGCACACAATATTCTCAATTTAGATTCACTTTACTACAATTGGGTTGTTGCTTGCGAGCTATGACTGTAGGTATGAGTTTGATTATAAAGTAGAATGACTATGGATTTAAGTTTATGTATTAATTCCAATACTATTGTTTGGTTTAATGATTAGATTTTAGGTATCAAAAGTGATACATCATGCATTCATGCTCATCTCTATCGATGAAGTTATTTTAATAAATAAAAAAGGCAGATCCGTCCAAATAACAACTTATAGAGTTCCTACGACAAATAAATTAATGATATATTGAACAAAATATCTCAAATCTAATACATGCACAAATCTCGAATTCAAGTATTAAAAAGATCCAGCAAACAAAAAAGATCCAGCAAACAAAAAAAAAAAAAGAATATGAAGAAAAACATAAAAAATACGAATATGAACAACAATAAATATGGGCAGAAGAACTTATAATATGCATGTAGGTCATAAACAATCAAGAACAAAAAAAGAAAGAAGTAGTACCAACCTTTTCTAGGAGATGATAAAAAGTTGAAAAGCTGGGACTCGCAGGTATAGAACTGTAAATTCGACCCTTTGGGCTGGTTTGATGCATGTCCACATATTTGGATATCAGATTAAATTTAGAATGTCATATTCATCAAACAAACAACATTAATGGAAAGGAAAGTACTCCTTGATTCCCATTACCACACACCAAACACACCTTTAATATTCAACCAAAAGAGTGGCTTTGGACCTCACAAAACATAAGTCACCAGTATGTTTGATGTCAAAGAATATTTTGTGTTTCCATCCATTTCAAGTAACTCAAGCAACGTTAAAAACAAAGGCTTCGAAGCAATTCAACTAAATAAGTGAAACATCTTCCTTTTGTCGTTACTCATACCAATAATGAATCCTAGAACTGAAGAACACGGATATTCATCTTGACCGGCATTTGTCAATTCCATCATGAAAAAAATTTCTCCCACATATATTTGACTCATGCACACGCGCACCATCTATGAATGCTCTAAATTTTCATAAGAATCATCTATGAATGCTCTAAATTTTCATAAGAATCTCACAAAATATAAAAAATAACCATCATCCCTGATAAATGCTTAAGATGCCGGTCGAGATTGAGCAAGAAAGATGCTTAAGATATGAGCAAAAAGTATCAAGGTCATTCATTCTAAAAAGTAAGTACTAATCAAATACTGCTTCGTATTACTAAAACCTTTAATGGAGTGATAGTTTAAGTTATAAGTTATTAGTTAATGGTTTTGAATTTTGGTATCAAATCTCTTGTATAATATGAGAATATACTAGTGGCCGATCCAGGAATCCAGGGCAGCGTATGCACGATTTTTAGTAGATTTATTAACAAATTTGGTTTCCGGGTTGCATTTTATGGTTTGCTTTTTTGATTTGGTTTCAATGCGGTTGTTTTATTTTTTGGATCTTAGTTATGTATGTAGATTTAAATATGTAAGTTTGAGTTGTTTGAGATTGAATTGGGTAGCCGGATTTGAGTATTTCAACTAAAAGTTGTATGGTTTCGTTTTTAATCAAATATGATCAAAACAAAACTCATCTCGTATCATGTAATAATGTATACTGTTAAATTCTTAAGTTTTAATCACTACCGTAACTCGAACATAATTATTTATCAATAACTACAAGTATGAAATACTAAAATAAGACTAACTGGTCAAGACTCAAGTACTAATTAAATATTTCAATCTCATATCTAAATATCCTAAAACAACAAACTAATCTTAAGTGGATTACTCAATTTTTAAAGAACATCGAAGTAGCTGATCTAGGAAACCAGAGCAGGGTATGCACGATTTTTAGTAGAGTTCTTAACTAATTCGGTTTTCGGGTTGCATTTTATGGGTCATTTTTTGGATTTGGATTCATTGTGATTGTTTTGTTTTTTGGATCTTAGTTATGTATGTAGATTTAAATATGTAAAGTTTGAGTTGTTTGAGATTGAATTGGGTAGCCGGATTCGAGTATTTCAACTAAAAATTGTATGGTTTCATTTTTAATCAAATAAGATAAAAACAAAACTCATCTCATATCTTGTAATAACGTATACTGTTAAAATCTTAAGTTTTAATCACTGTCATAACTCGAACATAATTATTTATCAACAACTACAAGTATGAAATACTAAAATAAGACTAGGGATAATTCCATATATATATCGATCTAAATATCAAAATTACATATATACTTAATATAAAAGTTTTAAATGCATGATTTACAGTATAGTTAATGCACGTTTTGAGTAAATACGGCATTATGATGTTTGTGGTCAGGAGTCAAGTACTAATTAAATATTACACTCACAATTTCATATCTAAATATCCTAAAACAACAAATTAATCGTAAGTGGATTACCCAATTTTTAAAGAACATGGAACCTAAAAATAAACATAAGGAACAAATAACTATCTAATATGTGTAAGTTGTAAATTTTGTTAATTGGGCCTGCAGGAGGGGATATATGTAAGTCTCAAAATATTACAACACAACTCGGCCAGTGAATAACCGTTTGACACTTTGACCTATATTTTAGTGCCCCTTTAGCTTCCCCCTCTTTCTTCAAGAAAACCAAGAGCATATCTTCTTCTTGTTTCTTTTTATTTCAACAATGGTAAGTTAGATTAAGGTATGCATTGAAGTTTTTCTGCTTTCCACAGGGTGTGCACTCATAATATTTTGTGGTTACTTATAAAAAAAATATCAGATTTTTACACTATCAAGAATTTAAACAGGATATGCACGTGCATAGTCTGTGTTCAAGCTAGATCCGCCCCTAGAATATACAAAATTTTAAATGAAATCTATCAAAAGGTTTCAATTAAAACAAGAGAACTGAATTTTGACACATAAAAAAACTGAAGTCATCCAATTGGATAATAGAAAGTTAAATTGAAATAATTTGGTTAAACCCATTTAAGTTTCATCCAACAAAAATAATATGTATAAAAACACATGTAATCAATTTTGTAAGAAAAACTAAAAAGACAGCAGGGATAATTAATAAAACCTTAGTTGTTAAATTTTAATTAAATTATATGAAATTAAATAAACTTATTAGTTTTTATTTTTTTAATAACTTTATAAATTTAATATATAACCACTAAACTTTATACCCCCTACACCGTATATTTTTTTATATAAAAAAACAACATATATGTTGCTGTTATTTATAAATTAAAAATAAAAGAACGAGTTAATGTGATATGTAATTTGAATACGCGAGATTGTAATGAACGACTAATGTTATTCCTGTTTGTGAGAGTAAGGTGGTGTTTGTTTTTTTTTAATGTCTTAACAGCCTCTTAATGCCTCTTAACGAGCCATACCTCTTAATCGGTCAGACGTTTTGGGCGTTCAGACCGTTTGCTTTTTTTCCCGTTCAGACGCAGTCAGAGGCAGTTAGATTTTAATGGTCTAGACCTGAGAGGGGTATCTTAATGCCTCTTGTTGACACAAAATAATCAAAAAAAAATTAGTACGAGCAAGCAAATGACACAACAAAAATTAGTAACAAGATTTTCGATTCAGATTCAGACATTTACGCCTCAGATTCAGATTCAAATGTGCGGTTCAGATTCAGATTCAGAGCCTCTGAATAAATGATGAAGCGAAAAGTGTACCGCTTTTAGGGGGTCATTTAAGCTCTAAATCGTATTTATTTGATCAAATATTGCCCTAAATCGTTCCTTTTATCATTTTAGGTACTTTGGAGAAGAAATCTGGAAAAGGAAGCATTTTGGACGTTTTTGGAGCATAAAAGTGAAGAAAACGACAAAGTCTCAAAATCTGTTGGAAAAGTACCTGTGACGGCGTCAAGCCCCAGTGTGACGCCGTCAACCCTTGACGCGCCAGAGAGGATTTTGGAAGATTAAAAGGGGACGGCGTCAAGAAGGCCGTCAACCCTTGACGCGCCAGAGAGGATTTTGGAGGATTAAAAGGGGACGGCGTCAAGAAGGCCATCAAGAAACCCTAACCGCGGCGAGATGACGGCGTCAAGCTCTATAACGTGACGCCGTCAGATCTGTTTTCCTATATATATTTTCATAATTTTTAGTCATTAGTGTGCAACTTTGTGAGGAGAAACCCTAAGACGATTTTTCTACCATTTTTAAGGGTTTTATACCCTTGGATCTCCCATGTTCAATTGAAGATAAGTAATCAATTAATCATTCAATATGTCTATGTGTTGTTTGATTATATCTTGTTCTTGTCTTTTATTTAACATGCTAGGCTAGATTTATCTCGTGTTTGCTTAGATCTAATGAAACCTAACTATTGATTATTGGTTGTTGGTGTGTTATTAATTGTATTGGATGATTGTTTATCGATGTTAGGCTTAAGAAAACTGGCTAACCTCCTATACGGTAACTTGCTTGAACGTCTTAAGAAACATGAACCAATGCGTACTAAGGTTATTATGGTTGTATTTAATGCATGAGCGAATTCTAGTGATCCCATGTTAGGAGCTTCTTAGCCGGCTCGACATAGGAGTGAAGTAGGAGCTTGTAGAGTTGGGGAAGTACGTACGCCACCCCACGATTGGTATTAAGGAATACACCCGTCATCCACGCAATTAATACACACTAATCAACCGGTAAAAGATAGTTAGGGAGTAAGGAAATCTAAGTAAACACATTTCTCTCCATATAAGTTCCACAACCTTTTTATTTTCAGTTATTTTATTTTATTTGCAATTGTAGTTATTTGGGTTAGTTAACTAGCAACTAATTCCGCCCACTCCTTCAAACCCGAGATTTTACTTGCTTTTATAAAAATATAAAAAATACAAAAAGAATCTTCCCTCACCCTTAGACCTATTAGAGTAGTTTTTCAATCCTAACGACACTATTCCCCTAGAGAACGATCAATCCCCCGGTACTTGCCGCTACACTATACTACATCGGTCAGGTACACTGCCTGGTGGGGATTGCAAACTTCTCAAGATCCCTTGAGAGGTAAAACCTGTTGTAAGGTCGCAAAACCACGCATCAAGTTTTTGGCGCCGCTGCCGGGGAATAGTTATTGTTTAGGTTGAATTTTTATTTTATTAGGTCTACTCACTAGATTCCTTTCTAGTGAGATTTTTATTTTATTTTTCTAGGTTTTCTTTAGTCTATCTTATTTCTTTGTACTTTTGTTTATGACACCTTCCACCTACCTCATGAGTAATAGTGATCGCTTGATCCCTGTTATTCGTATTTTCCGCCGTGCAAATTTCCAACTACCCGTTCCCGCCCCCATCGTAGAAAACAACAACCTTTCACCCGACCACCACTTTGGTAACAATTCTGAGATGGAGGAGTCTGACCATGAGAATGACTATACAGTTAGTCCATTTTACGACTCAGACTCCGATGAGGATGCTGGTAATGGAGAAGTAGTTATCGAGGAATGGAGAAAAGAGGAAATTGATCCCTTTAAGTATGTTGACCCTAGGACTAAGATCAAAAAGGATAGCCTCTTTAACATGCAATTTCCATGTAAGATTGGTTATCATAGTTTTCATGCTTATCTTAACTCGTCTTTACCTATGAACATTATCTCTCGCGCTAATTATAATAAAATCATGGTAGATGAGCTAGAATATCATGGAGATAACATTGTTGCTAGGATTAAGCCACTACACGTATTCGTAGGAAGTTTTGTGTATTTGGTGGATTTTATGGTTATGGAGAACTTAGGAGAATTTATTGATAACAAATTAACCCAAGTCATTTTTGGAGAACCCTTCAAAAGGTTGACCAACCTTGACGAAAAACTTGTGGACGGGTTAATTACATTCTCGGATGGGGATGAAGATTTTGTTTACCAAATGCCCCGATCACATCCTAGGTTTAAGAACTTCTCCATTGAATCTTGCAATAGACTTGTGCCTATTGACTTGTTAAGTGAGAATGATAAGAAAAAGGGGCTCAAATATCCACATGAGAAAAATAAGAGATATTATCATGAATGTATGGAGCTGAATGATGAATACAAGAAAGATGAGGCAACAATTAGATGGCTCACACTCGGATACGTGAGCATAAACGACACTAGATAAGCCTGACTTTGAGTCTAGCTACAAGACTCGTTAATAAAGAAAAGCGCTTCTTGGGAGGCAACCCAAGCTTTATTTGCTTTGTGTGTTTATTTATTTGTTTGTTTGATTTTATTTGCTTCCGTATGTATGTTTAATTTTTATTATTATTGATTCATGTTCGAAACTAAATTGTGAAAATGCTTTATCTTGTTTTTAACTTCGTCTTAACTACATATAAAGGTTTTTTGTAAAAGTTAAGTGTAAGAGAAATCCAAATTGGTTTATTAGAACAAATGAACATGAATCATAACAATATTAAATTAACATACATATTAGTAATTGTTTGAGTCAAATGCTTGTATCGAGTCATAATGATATTTTGCAGGAATTCCAGGAAGTAAGGTTTAGGTTTTTCCAGAAATTTTCCGGAAACTTAACATGAGAATTCTGTCAGATCATTTCTGACAGCGTCAGGCCTTACAACCTGACGGCGTCAGGTTTTAATTTTCTGAAATTTTTGAAAGTTTTGTTTTTCTTCCGGAATCATAAAAGGTTTTTATTAAATCTCTAACTTATAAACTCCAGGAATCTGCAAAATAATCATTCCACAAGCATTATATCCTTATACAGATTTATCCCGCCGATGTTATGCAGGTTTTCGTGTTTGTTTTCTCAGGTTTAACAGGTTATTTTGGACAAGGAGATGTATGTGGAATCAAGCTTTTGGCGCTGCTTTAATCTTGAAGCTTCAACATTACCTTGGAAGAAGATCTAACCATGTTACCCCTTTATCCACCGAGCGAATCAGGGAGTATTTGATTTCATTCTTTTACCTTATTTACTTTTACATCTTGTTATTTGAACATTGGGGACAATGTTCATCTTAAGTGTAAAGGGGGGGGGGGGGGGTAAAGTACGATACTTTAGAGAATGCTATTACGCTTGATTTTTCGTTTGTTTAATGGTAGATGTGTAATAAAACTGAGATAAATACCTGTTAGGGCAATTTTAGTGCCAAATTTAAAATTTTTTACAACATATAGGAGTGAAACTTTGGTCTTAATGAGCGTCTCACGGATATGAGTTATATGACTAGCACAAAACCGTACCACTAAAAAAATTTTCCACCCCCAAATATGTGAGGTTCGCCCCTAGAATTGGTAGGAAAAGCATTTATGCTATGATGTGTGTACCGGTAGCACTTAGATTCTAGAACTTGCGTTAGGACCATTCCGAGGCCACAAGTGAGACTACATTCGTGTAGTTAGATTTACTACATGATAAGAGGCATTAGGATTAACCCATTGTTTTACACCTGTGTTTTTGTTATAATTACATTGGCTACATTGGTCAAGTAATTCTCTCACACCCTTTGCGTTGTACTCATTTTTAGTACACGATACCCCTAGTACACCCCTCAGAGCCTATCTTTTCGTTTCTAACTTTAAGCATTTTACTTAAAGTAAGAATTTGTTTACACCCCACTTAAATGTACACCCAAATCGCCTTAGCCTACCTTGTATGCACTCATTTTTAGTGCATTATTGTGACAACATTTGTTTAAACCCCAAGTTAATTATCTAATTGATTACATGGTTGCTAAGTCGAGTCATATCCTTGTACATATTGTTTTGGGACGATTGGGACTTATGGGTAAAGTACTAGTGTAATGGAGTAATGGGGAAGAACAACATTATTACCCCTATATGTGCTAAATATTTTAAAAGTATTCCAAGTGTTTCGATTATCTTAATTCGAGTCATTAGAATAGTTAATTGTAAAGTTATGTAAAAGTTCAAGTGTAAGGGGGATACAATTCCCCTACGATGTATTATTTTGGATGGTAGGGCAAGAGTGTATGTCAAAAAAAAAAAAAAAAAAAAAAAAAAGAAGTAGAAAAAAAAAAAAAAACATACGGACTACCATCCCGTTTCATTTTATGTTTACTTTATCTTTTTGTTATTTCTTTCATTAGCTTAAGTCGAGTCTAGTCTTGGCTTAGCAACGCCATATTGCACATGTAATTAATCAAGATCTTTAACTCGCCACCAGTAAAATATCATTTATCCAACAAAACCGTGTTTATCATATCCCTACACCTAACGTTATAACCCGTTTAAAAGCCCTCTTTGATAGTTTATCTTTGGTGCTTACGCCTAGTGGAGGAGGTCTTCGATCCTTTCTCAATCCTATGGTAATCTATTTGCTATGACAGGTAGTGAGAGATATTATCCATTTTCATTTATGAGATATACTTTTATGACACCTGAGAGATGTGAGTATCTAAACACTACTTGTGAGGTGCTAGTCTGTAATCTCCGTGCTTATTATGATTAAAGTGGAACGACTATTTGTTGTAATTACTTTTATATTAGCGTTAAATGACCCCTAACTTGTATTTCGATTAGAATAAAAGCGCATTTGCTTGAGGACAAGCAAATCTCAAGTGTAAGGGTATTTGATGAAGCGAAAAGTGTACCGCTTTTAGGGGGTCATTTAAGCCCTAAATCGTATTTATTTGATCAAATATTGCCCTAAATCGTTCCTTTTGTCATTTTAGGTACTTTGGAGAAGAAATCTGGAAAAGGAAGCATTTTGGACGTTTTTGGGGCATAAAAGTGAAGAAAACGACAAAGTCTCAAAATTTGTTGGAAAAGTACTTGTGACGGCGTCAAGCCCCAGTGTGACGCCGTCAACCCTTGACGCGCCAGAGAGGATTTTGGAAGATTAAAGGGGGACGGCGTCAAGAAGGCCGTCAACCCTTGACGCGCCAGAGAGGATTTTGGAGGATTAAAAGGGGACGGCGTCAAGAAGGCCATCAAGAAACCCTAACCGCGGCGAGATGACGGCGTCAAGCTCTATAACGTGACGCCGTCAGATCTGTTTTCCTATATATATTTTCATAATTTTTAGTCATTAGTGTGCAAATTTGTGAGGAGAAACCCTAAGACGATTTTTCTGCCATTTTTAAGGGTTTTATACCCTTGGATCTCCCATGTTCAATTGAAGATAAGTAATCAATTAATCATTCAATATGTCTATGTGTTGTTTGATTATATCTTGTTCTTGTCTTTTATTTAACATGCTAGGCTAGATTTATCTCGTGTTTGCTTAGATCTAATGAAACCTAACTATTGATTATTGGTTGTTGGTGTGTTATTAATTGTATTGGATGATTGTTTATCGATGTTAGGCTTAAGAAAACTGGCTAACCTCCTATACGGTAACTTGCTTGAACGTCTTAAGAAACATGAACCAATGCGTACTAAGGTTATTATGGTTGTATTTAATGCATGAGCGAATTCTAGTGATCCCATGTTAGGAGCTTCTTAGGCGGCTCGACATAGGAGTGAAGTAGGAGCTTGTAGAGTTGGGGAAGTACGTACGCCACCCCACGATTGGTATTAAGGAATACACCCGTCATCCACGCAATTAATACACACTAATCAACCGGTAAAAGATAGTTAGGGAGTAAGGAAATCTAAGTAAACACATTTCTCTCCATATAAGTTCCACAACCTTTTTATTTTCAGTTATTTTATTTTATTTGTAATTGTAGTTATTTGGGTTAGTTGACTAGCAACTAATTCCGCCCACTCCTTCAAACCCGAGATTTTACTTGCTTTTATAAAAATATAAAAAATACAAAAAGAATCTTCCCTCACCCTTAGACCTATTAGAGTAGTTTTTCAATCCTAACGACACTATTCCCCTAGAGAACGATCAATCCCCCGGTACTTGCCACTACACTATACTACATCGGTCAGGTACACTGCCTGGTGGGGATTGCAAACTTCTCAAGATCCCTTGAGAGGTAAAACCTGTTGTAAGGTCGCAAAACCACGCATCAATAAACAAACAGCACCTAAGTAAGGATGTATGGAATTTCATTTTTACTATTTATGTTTAATAACGAATCATGTCATTCCTCTTTATAATTTTAACACGCTCGTACATGAGTTTAAAATTAAACACGGCTTAAATTATTATTAACATATATATATATATATATATATATATATATATATATATATATATATATATATATATATATACTAGATTTCGAAGCCCGCCCGATGGGCGGGCATGACTTATAATTTTTCTTTTGATGGTGTTATTTAACGGAATTTCATTTTTAAAGACGGGTGCTTAATTATTATTTTGATGGTATTAGTTAATGGGAGATTTTGAACAATTCTTAATGGTGTTAATATTTTTATTTAGAAGACATAATTTTTTTGACTTTTAAATATGAATTAAAAGTTTTCTGTTTAGTACAACAACATAATATGTATCGACGAAACAGTTAACAAACCTTGATGAGGATGAATGAATTCATGCAGTCTCAGGTCATTAAAGAATAAGTCGTATCACATTTCTATTTTAGGTGTTAGATGAGATGACTTGGATACAACAGTAAAAGATTAAAAGTGTGTTACCACAGTGAGCAAAAAACTATAGGAGGTTCAGTAGGTTGAAACAATGGTAATGACCGGGTAGGATTTGAACTATGATATGGCTATAGCCACGTTAAAATACTACTCTAACATGAAGAAAAAAAAAAGTGTAGAGTGCAGATCTTCTTCCAAGTATAAAAACCTTACGTAAGGAAAAAGGAATAAACTTTAATAAGAGTGAGATTCTATAAGAATGAGACACTATGTGGTTCCAACGGTTTTAGCTGAGATATTCTCAACTGACCTATCAATCGATCATCTCATGGATGGACCTATGTATTCTCAACACCAGTACTACGGGTGACTAATTATAGTATTTGACGTCGTTCAATTATTCCACCACTAAAGTATGTCATAACATCACCAAATGATATAGTGCAATGGAACCATTAAGAACAAACCTTGGGTTTAAAGTGGAAAAATAGAAGACAGTTACTTGCACTAAGAAATTTGATTACAACAGACTTAAAGGCATAAAATCAATATGTGTGTAAAGTAAAAAATCTCCTATTTGTGTAAATAAAAATGTTAACATTTGACTTTTTAGTGATTGTTATAATGTTAGGCTACATATAGAATAATATAAGAAACATTATAAATAAAAATGTATTAACCATATAAGATAGTGTAACATGTTAATCTCTGTAAATAAAAATGTTAAAAGTGTATTGAAAGTGCCACCAATACTGAGTGGTCATTTTAGTTGCTCACATATTTACGAACAATCTCAGTGTCTCAAACTTTGAAGTAGCTTCAAATACCCAATGTCTTCGGGTTGAATGCATCTGCACATATAAAAAGCTTCGATGACTACATGATTCTCCACCATAGGGATCTATTTCTAAAAGTCAAATGATTGAGTTTTAGAGCCAAAACTGACCAGAATTAGTTTTCAATACTTGGGAAAATCTGGTACCTAAAGGTAGCAACATGGGCGGGTCGAACAGGTTGGGTAACAGTTCCAAAGGGACCGGTAAAACATGGTCGGGCATGGTTGAAATTAGGTTTGGGTCAGAACATGTGATTCTTAAAACGGATGGGTTGGGTTATGCCAACCCACAAACACTTTTTCAATTCTTGAATTGTACATAAATTTAATGTCTGAGAATCATCTAACTTTTGAAATGAACACCTAAAAACATTTTATGCAAGTAAAATTTATGTTAAATGACCTCCACTCCCAAACAAACTCTCAATCCGAGTCCATTTTAACCAATTTCTAACATTTAACCAACTGAACTGTTTGCAAACCATAAACCAAATTTACCAGTTTACCCGTAAATGGTTAAAAGGGCTACCTCTTCTCATAACTAAAAAAATATACACTATAAGATAAGTGTCCAGAGATTTATAAAAAGAGGTGTTCCAATTTATTAAAAAAAATAATAATAATAAAAAAATAAATAAATAAATAAATAAATCTACTACTTAGAGAAGTAATACATTTGCGGTCAAAAGCCAAATTGTCCCTCTTAATTTGCTAAAGATGAAATATATAAAAGAAAGTGAACATAAAAAATATATTGTTGTGTACTAACCCTTCTCTTGTAAAAGTTGAGATATATGTCCTTCAAGTTGATCCATTTCATAAAGTACGGGGATAACTTCATTTTTTAAGTTGCATTGCCGAAAGATTCAAAGAAGATCCGAAGCTCAGGTTCCAGAAGATGTAAGACTGAGATGCTGATGCCATTTTTGGACCCCAAAAAGCCACTTCAAAATGTCATATCCTAATTCACCTGAAAACATTAAAAGGAATATTGAGCTATAACTCTCGGAAATACACATAATGTGATTAAATAAACTACAAACACAAACACAAGCCTTACATTTTTGTTAAACTCCTACCAAGTCCCATTTTAGTTTTCCCATTAAATTCACCAATTACATCAGAATGTAAACAACAACCTGGGCAGAAGTGAAGGCATGCATGGCATCTTCCCTTAAAAGGTCCTAGAATGTATATATATAGTTTCCATCAAGTGTAATTACTGAGACACATAAAAAAACGAATCTTAGATTATTTAGCGATTAGCAATTGTCCACGTTCTTTATATTCATGCTTTGTAATTTTTTCTTTTGTAATTTACACGCTCTTTATTATAATTGTTAATTAATAAAACACATAAAAAATGAACGATTAGCAATTGTCCACGTTCTTTATATTCATGCTTTGTAATTTTTTCTTTTGTAATTTTCACGCTCTTTATTATAACTGTTAATTACGAAGAGACATAAAAACGAATCTTGGATGATTTAGCGATTAGCAATTGTCCATGTTCTTTATATGTGGTTTTCTTTTGTTTTACATTGTCATTATTAGTGTATTTATAGTTCTTGGACAAACTATTATTTTGAATGGCAAGATGATATGGTTGTTCACGAGATGTTTAACGAATGAATAAGAAATATGGAATAGACGTGTACAACTTCCTTAACTCGGTTAGAGGAGTATCTAAAGAGGAAGGTAATAATGAGTGTGAAGGTGATAATGAGTGTCTATGAGGTGATTTAAAGGCCGATGGGCGGACATGCTTTGTAATTTTTTCTTTTGTAATTTTAACGTTCTTTATAATAATTGTTAGCCACCGAGACACCTAAAATACGAATCTTGGACTATTTAGCGATTAGCAATTCTCTATGTTCTGTATTTTATGTATTATTTTATTTTACATTGTCAGTATTAGTGTATTTGTAGTCGTTTTTATTTGTAAAAATGATTTGGTAGTTACTAATGGCTCAACTTTTTATGCATTCATTATTATTATCATCTTAATTTTTTTATGAGAATACATTTTTGTATCCTAATAACATTTGAGCCTGGCTTAATATATAGAGTTTAATGTTTATGTTATTTGTTTTGTTAAAAAAATCTATTTTATAATCAATTTTGAATGAATACATTTGCATGCAGGTTAATGATTACTTGTGAGTAGACTTAAGCCTACAATAGCTACTATATTTATTTGATTCTTTAGCTTCAGTTTATTTATTAAAACGTTTAATTGTTCTTGTCATCTGGAGATAAGATAGAGAGAAACAGGCATCAACTACTCTCATCTGCATTGCGTGAAAGGTAAGAGATTTTAAATCTCGTAGCATTATCTCATAAAAAACAAATCTTGGATTATTTTGTAATTTTCACGCTGTTTATTATAATTGTTAATTACCGAGACACATAAAAAACGAATCTTGGATTATTTTGCGATTAGCAATTGTCGATTTTGTTTATTTTTTGTTTTGTAGTGTTTTACATTGTCAGTATTAGTGTATTTGTAGTACTTTTTATTTGTCAAAGTCAATTGGTAGTCTTATAATTTTGGATGAAGGTATTTTAGTACTTTTCCCATAAATCATTAAAGTAACAGGTATATGTGAAATTTTAACAGTGTAAAGTATCCTTCAACCAAAAAATGTATCAAAACTTATCATGTATATTATGTATAATCAAATCAATTACATTCCTAAGTAATCAAAATACTACATGAAATTCAGCTTAAGAGTGACTGAAATCATGTCCTAAACAACTATAAATGTTGTTGGTATGTTCAGGTCTAATGGCTGAATTTGCAACTTGTTTTGAGTTGCACTTTGGGCTGATTTTTAGTCCAAAATAACAAATTGCCGCTTAAGATTTGTACCTCCCCCCACTACAACTACCGGGAAGGCTCCTTGAAGAGACATTAAAACATTGTGGTTAATATATTATGGATTCAAAATTATTTTATTCTAATATTTTGAACCTTGGATCATTATTCAAACAATATAGTTTTGTTAATGATACTTTTCAAAACTATTTATTTGAAACATAGTTTACAAACTCGTAAATGTACTACAGTGACTCATTTTAAACAAAAACCATTTTAAGCTACTACCCTTTAAGCGACTTTGAAGTTTTAGTATATCATATAAAATCTACACTTCAGTCGAACAAAACACCATAAACACTAAGTAACTATGTTTTGTGGTACTGTGATAATAAAACTTACCTGCATGTTAGGAGCAAAAACCACCTCTGTCACCAATTTTTGTGGCAACCTCTCTGTACATCTTTTTTCTTTTCATGAAAAGTTGATCTTCTAATATATTAAAAGAATAACAGACGCAATTGTTTTATCAACTCTAAAGTCACCGTGTCTTTGTAAGCGGACATCAGCGTTTGAGCAGTGTTCATCTGCAGTGAAACTGGTAGAAAAAGTTGAGTAAGAGCCGTCTGCTGTTGGTATCTGAAGCACCGAGGAGCTGACAATATGCTGGCAACGAAATTCATCGGTAGGGGGAACCATACAACCGTCTGTACCGTGAATAAAGTGTGACCCCTTATCTATGTCAAAACTGAACGACACTTTCTGTTTTCCTTTATCTAAAACTGACTGCGCATCTGATGGAGTACCCGTGTTTAGACGCAGCCATTCTGGTTTACCCGGCTCTCTTATTTTTATACCAATAACAGGCCTTTGATAACTGTTTGGGCCTATATTACAACTGACATCCTGTCTAGCTGGTAGCTTTTGGCTTTTCGTTGCCTCTCTTATGGCCATACCGTCTATACTACTTTATGAATAGAAAGATATGTATATACAATAAGGACAAATGATTTAGAATGTTGCATTTGGTAAATCATAGATGGGCCAAGATGCATGATTGACACCTTCATTCTAGAACCTTGACAGCCGGCACATTTCACTGAAGCGTCTGACTTTGACCCGTTATAGCAACATTTATTACTTCAATTAGACAACATAATAGAATATATTAATGTAATGCAAAAATGTATATGAAGCAATTTCACATCAAAATAATTCTCACCGTGTAAGCACCGGTGATCGACAATTTCCATTTTTTTGTTGTTGAACTGGACTGCCACCAAAAGTCCAAAACACTTTCATTCCATAACAGTGCAAGTGTGTATATATCTATGACTCAATTTTAAATGGCACAACTTGAAGCCTCTCATTGAGTGAACAAATAATTATGACTAAACGAACAATAATGAGTACCATGCACCGATTTTGTATATTTAATGTCACTTAAAGGAAATAGTCAAAACTTAAACTAATAAAGAAAATGTTGAAACTGTCAAGTTTTTATAGTATTTTGTGTTAGGATCTCTGGGAAATAAGAGTTTCATTGTTGCTGCCGATAGTGTTAAGCTGGTTCCTGCCGATAGCTTTGGTTCCTGCTGAAAGCTCATTGCTGCCGACAGTGTTATCTTGTTTCTGCCGATAGTGTTGTTGCTGCGGATAGTATTATTTGTTATCCGTATATTTAGAATGTTTGTTAAGATTTATTTTTAGAAGAGATTGTTGTTTATCTCTTCACACGTTTACTTGTAGAACGGGTTAGGGTTAGGTCATCTTGTTAGTATAAAAGATAAACCCGTCTATGAGATTATGTACGCCTTTAACATCTTTAACGTTTTTAATATTCAAGAACACAATTCTTAGTTCATAGTTTGATCCATAGAGGATCATTGTTAGTTTAGAGTTTTTCTTCTTTATAATACTTGCTGTTTAGTTTCCGCATAAACGCTTGTATTGCATACAGAGGTTCTTGTTTGTACCAAGCTCAATCAAGCTCGAAGTTCTCGATCCTACAAGTGGTATCAAAGCCTGGTAAGGATCTCTGATAAAGAAGGAAACATTGTTGAGTTGTCTTTCTTGAATCTTTTAACAATGTCGCTGTTGTCGGGTGATAAATTTGAAATGTTTGCAATGAAGATTAGGAATTTGTTTCAAAATAAGTCTGTGGAAAAGCTGACTGATAAAGGTGAATCCTTTAATACAAAAGAGAATATGGAAGAATATGCTCTGTTGGGGTTTCCATCTCAGGTACAACGATGTAATTCTGCTTGTCAAGAATTGTACTCAACACTTAATAATGAATATGATGAAATGAAATCTAAGTATAATGAATACTTTATTAAGGTTCAAGCTTATGACAAAGCAGTTAAAACATTAGAAAAGCAAAAAGTTTGGTTTCAAAAGAATCAGTTAGCTTATGAGGAAAAGATAAAAGTTTTAGAGAGGGACTTGAAAAACACCACTAATGAGCTTAAACATTCTGAGTCTCAAAAGGCTGAGATGGTGTTAGAAAAACAGGATATGCAGACTAAACTAGACAATACCTTGGCTAGGTTTAATAAATGGAAAGATTCATCTAAAAACCTAAACAAGTTAGTTGATAGTTCTATGTCTACGAAAACGAAAAGAGGTTTAGGGTATGGTAACCTGATAGGGCCAAATCAATTTTATGACCCTAATGAGTATAGTGTTTTTGACCCTGAACCTGCAGACTACCAAAAACCTGTTAAGTATGTGAAAGAAGGTGGAATGAATGCTGTTTCTCCACCTATAAGAGGAGTTTTTATGCCTACTCCTGTCCACTCTCTCTCTGATATTGACTCAGATGAGTCACAAATGGTTTATGGTAAAAAGTCCAAAGACTTACCTGAATCTAATAATTGTGTCCCTTGTCACACAAGTGACAAATCCTCAGAAGCAGAGTCTGAAGACTTTGTTTCATGTGACTCAAGTGAAAAGTCAACCACACCCAAATATCACAAGTCCTCAAGTTCAACTCCTAAATCAGTCTTTTCAGATAACAGTTCAATGAATTCTTTTAAAAACAACTGTGTCCCTAGTTCCACTAGTGATAATGGTACCCATATTAAGAAAAGTTGTAGTAAAAACAAGGCTGCTAAGAAAAAGACATGTTTTGTGTGTGGTAGTCAATATCATCTTATTAAAGATTGTGATTATCATGAGAAAAGATTGAATGGTGGGCAACAAAACAGATCATTGTGGAAAAATGTTAAACAGATACCACCATATGTTCCACAAGCAGCAGGAATGAACTTTTATAGAGGTCCTGTTCCTGCTGATTTTCAAGGAACCATTCCTGCTGGTACTTCTTCATATATTCAAAGGGATTTCAGACCTGTCTATAATAATCACATCTTTGGAGGGGGAATGGTTTATTCTCCATGGTATCTTTGGTAATTGTTCTGGTTTGGTTTATCATGTTGTTGTAATTATGTTTGCTGATTTATCTGATTGCATTAGCCTAAGGGGAGGCTAATGCTTGTATGCTTGTAGTTTATCTTGTTTATGTCTATGGTTTGTATTTCTCTAATTTTGTTTTGCAGGTTTTTAAGTATCTTTTGCTAGATATCCTTATTTTGCAATTAATTGGTGCTTGGACTTAAAGCTAAACACAGCAATTTTCATTCATTCATAAGGGAGTTAAGTACATTCAGTTGCTGGTTACAAAAGACTATGAGCTTCAAAAGCTACTTATCAACAACATTCAAATCATCATTTCAACCTTCTAACATCAATCTACCTAAACCCTACCATCTATTCCATCTTCTCCTTACCCTTTCCTAGATTGTCAGGCATGAACCTCTTTCCTCTCTGGCGACTGATCTCTTCATAAACATGGGGGACTGCAAGTGCCAAGATCACTGGCAGTGGTTGTCTTTGTTCAGGGGTTGGCTTTGAAGAGCTTGAGGCTGTTGGACCTTGATGTGTTCTGGAGCGTGTCCTTGAAGTTGGATGGATTGGTTGTGGAGTAGGGTTACTTGATGGTGGAGCTGGATGGCTTGATTGTGGTATTGGGGTGCTTGATTGTGAAGCAGGTTGGGTTGGCTTGGGAGTGGTTCCGGTAAGAATCTTCCTTTGTCTTGGATCTTTGCCTTCACGTTGTCGATTGTTTCGACTTCGAGGGTTTGGTTTTTCTCGACTAGAACCTTCTTGATGCTTAGCCTTGCCTTTTGGAACCGGTACTTTATAGAAAGCTGCAGTTGTTCTCTCCATCTCTTCAGAAAGCAGAGCTTCAGTTTCCTTCATCTGTTTCCTAAGCTCATCTGTTAAAGGAAAATTGGGAGGGAAAGTCTCCCATTCACCCTGACAATACACCAAAGACTTCAACTCTGATGAATCTTCATCATCAGAGCTAAAGTACTCAAAAGAAGAAGGGGTAGATGGAAGAGGATCAGATGAATCCTCCTCAACCTTGGCCTTACCTTTAATTTTAGAGGATGATGCTGTTTTGGGGAAGTAGTTATTCCATCCTGAGTCACTAGAGGAGGAAGAATCTGATGAGATTTCGATGATTGGATGTTTGGATGAACTCATATTGTGGCTTGATTTTTGGAAATTTTGTTTGATTTGTGGTAATAAAGGGTTAAGTGATGATAAAGTTATGTGATTTGAGGGTTATATAACGATATGGAGATTAGTGCAAAATTTATTGATGGTTGGTATTGAGAGTTAATTCGGGTAAGTTATTCTTAATGACTAAGTTCGGAAGGTTGACTTTGGTCAAACCACCTCATTCCTGCCGATTGGTCAAACCTCCTATTGCTGCCGAATGACCAAATGTTTCTGCTGAATGGTCAAACCTTCTCAATTTAATTGGTCAATGTTACGTGCAAAGAATTGCAGCAATTTAAAGTGATATTTTTGGCAACACAACGCATAATTGCACATCTCTCATCTCAAATTCTCTAAAACCTCTCGAACCCTAATTTTCCCTTTTCAAACCCTAAATCATTTCTACAACGCAATGACAACAACTCTTCGTTACAAGGATGATCATAACAAGGTGGCTTATTTGGAGTCTTCTTCAAGAAGTGTTGGTTATGATGAAGTTCTAGGATTTCTTCGTGGGTCATCTATTCGTTATGCCCTCACTTATTGTCCAGTGACGGTATATGATTCATTGGTCAAACAGTTTTGGAGGACAGCTAAGGCAAGACACATCGTGGGAAGGGAAGTTGATATTGTTGCTACCATTGATGACCAAGAAGTGATTGTTACTGAGGAGTTGATTCGAGTTCAGCTTCAATTTCCTGAGGAGCAAGGGGAATATGATCTTTCAAGGCAAGATATTACTGATGGTATGGCAGCTATAGGGTATCCTGTTACTGGAAGTTGCACCTTCTTGAAAAGTAAGTTGTCTCCTCAATGGAGGTTTCTGATTCACACTTTACTCCAGTGTCTTAGTGTTAAGTCAGGTGGTTGGGATCAATGTCCAAGTCCTATTGCATCTGGTCTAGTCTGTTTATCTCAGGGTAGGATCTTTAATTGGGCAAAATATATTTTTGAGGGAATGATTGAGAATCTCAGTAATGGTAAAAACAGCTTTTTGATGTACCCTAGATTTCTTCAAATCATCTTAGGTGTACAGACCATTAATACATCCCCTAAGATTATAAATAGGTTGACTGCCAAAATGTTTGCCCTGATGAAGATGAACTTTACTGGCCAACATTTGCCTTTGTTGCCTCATATGTTACACAACCCTGATCCTGCTGATATCCCTGATCCTGCCGGAAATCCTGATCCTGCTGAGAATGTCAATATCTCACAATCACCTAATGCAACTGAGCAAGAGACTTCAGTTGCTGCTGATGCATCTGCATCTATTGCTGCTGATGATCCTTTACCACCATCACCCAGACCAGTAACACCTACACCTGAGCCTAATGACAATGTTGAATCTAATGATCAGACCATCTCAGCTGATACACCTATTATCCAGCCATCTCCTTCTGTGGAATTACCCTCTTCTTCAAGGCTTTCATCACCCAGTCCTACTAGGCAGCCATTTAGTTATGACACCAATGCAGGGGAGGGATTTAATGTTTCTCCACCCAGAGTCAGTGAAGCTCCTAATACTTCAAGTGTTCCTGCTGGTGGAACTGAGGATGCTGTTGATCTCACCTCTTTGTCCCAGTTACTTAACAGATCTGTGAAGAAAATTGAGGCATTGGAGTCAGAACTTAATGAGACAAAAAGGAATTTTAGTGAGAAAGTGGAGAACTTGGAAAAGGAGCTCAGGGATTCGAATGAAGCTTTTAGTAGAACTATCCAAGAACTAAATGAAAAGATCAGCATATTGGAGGGTAGTCATGTGCAAAAGAAAAGAAGGGTTATTCTTTCTGAGTCTGAGGAAGATCAGGATGATATGATATTTGATGGGCTTAAAGTTCTAGCATCTGTTTCTCTTGATGGTGCAAATACTGAAGTACCTACAACTTCTGAGCACAACATCACTCCTCAAGCACAGGTCTTCACTGAAGCAAGGACCACAGCTGCTGATGTCTCCATTGCTGCTGATGTCTCTGCTGTTTCTGCCGATGTTGAAAATATTTCTTCTGCATCTAAGGCTCCTGTTACTACTGTTGGAAGTTCATCTGTTGCTGCTGAAAGTAACATCATTCCTCCTGAAGCAACTGAAAATGATGAAGAGATAGCTGCAAAGGTGCATGAACAGGAAATTGCTGCTGAAGAAGCTAGATTAGCTCAGCTTGCTCAAGATGAGATGCTTGCAAGACAATTGTCTGTTGATGAGAAGAATGTTGCTGAGATTATAAATAACCCAAGTTCAGATGATCCTTCTTCAGAAGTGTTTAGTGCACAAGTTGAATATTTATTGAACACTGACATGATTATTAGAGCTCATGGGTTTATGGTTCTTCAAATGTCAGAATTGGATTCAGATGAAAGGTCAGAACTGCTCAAGGCATTCATCTTAAAGAAACAAAGAGCAACCACTTGGAATGAATTGATGCACAGGATCAAGGAAAGACAAAGGTTAGGATATAAGATGCCCACAAACAGAGATAATATCAATTTTATGAAGGTGTATCTGAAGAATGAAGCTAACTACAAGATCAGTGACTTCAAGGGTTGGAATGATGGTGCAATTCAAAAGTTGTTCCTTGATACTTATGCAAAGCTCAACTCTATAGTAGACACTGATATTCCACAAAGCAGGAAAAGAGCATCTTCATCTTTGGAGTCTGATGTTGCAAAGAGAATGAAGTCTGGAGAAGGTTCTAAGGATGATTCTTTCAGTGCTCCAAATTCTAATGTTGATGCATCTGAGGTACCACAAGAAGGTCTTGTTCCTGCTGATATTCCTACTGCTAATGCTTCTGTCTCTGCTGAGCCTTCTGTATCTGTTCCTATCCTTCAATATGGTCTAAGAACAAGGCAGAAGAGTCAATCTTTCCACTCTTCTTTTGTGGATATTCTTGAAGTGGATGATCATGATTTGATTGAGGTTGATTCTGAAAGTGATTCAGAGGGTGACTCCATTCAGTCTTGGGGTCATATTGCTCATTGGGAGATTAGATCTACTTCAGATAGTGATGTTAATGTTTGGTTTTCTCTTGATGGGACAGTCAAATTCTTTACATTTCTGAGGGAGATCTTGAATAGGGTTGAAAGAAAAGATTTGGAGCATCTTTATAGGATAGTGGATAATCATTATCAATCTACTACTCCAACTGGAATTGGTTTGCTGCTTTGGGGAGATTTACAAGTCTTGATGAATAAATTGGATGGAGACAAGGCAAAACTAGTGTGGGGTAATCAATCATCATGGAGAGTATTTTCTTGGAGATTATATCCCTATTCCAATGTTCATGTTGTGGAACTCACCTCTGGCAAGTTCCTAACTATGTTTGTGGATATTGCTTATCCTCTAACTGAAGGAGTATTAAAGAGAATGCTAACACAGAAGGTCAGAGTTCCTAAGCATGCTATAGGAAATGATCTAACCACAGCTGAACAATTGGTTAAATTCATCAAGGATCAAATTGCAGCTAAGGGATCATCAGCTTAAGGGGTGAATTGCTCATTAAGGGGAGGAATGCAGATTAAGGGAAGGATAAAGCTCAAGGGGAGGATTGTTCTTGTTGTTGTTGTATATTTTCTATCTTTCTTTCTTTCTTTTGTTTCTTTTCTTATTTTCTTTTATTTTGGTGTGTTTCTTAGTTCCAAAAAAAATAAAATAAAATAAAATAAAAATAATAAATAAATAAATAAATTTTGTGTATATTTTGTGTGCTAATACGTGGTTTTGAGCAACACCTTGCAGGTACAGTGTTGGTGTTTACACCTACACAATAAATGGTGCTCAACTCACCATGTCTTGCAGACAAGAAAGAGTTGACTCACCATGAGGGTACGGCTCTGGTGTGATTATCAAATCCGTTGATAGCTGTAATAGCTTGCTCAAAGCTATAGGGTACTTCAACTCACCCATGATTTGTTTCTGAGAGTTGAAAATGGTTCTCAATTCACCATGGATGTAACCCTTATGGGATCCAAAGGATTGGCTAGTCCACAAAAGTATGGTTTGTGGTAAAGACAATTGGTATCCATATTTGGTATTCAATTCACCAAGGTTTTGCTGTAACCTAAGAATTGGCTAGTCCTGAGCAAACGGCTACAGGTAAAGACAAGTCAAATCCGTTTATAGTTGCTGATTTGCTAATAAATCAGATGGTTATCAATGTACCATGGTCTAAGACACCTAAACATTGGCTACTCCAGTAGTGATGGCTATTGGTAAAGAGACATCAAATCCATTAATTTTCAATGATTCACCTCTCACAGGAGTTAACACACCTGGATGTGATGAGAATAGTATGAAACTTCAAGTGATTTGATGTACATATTGTCATAGTAGCAGCCAAGTTCAAGTGAAAGTAATGGTGACCGGTATACATGTTTTGAAGAAGATTTCTTGTTCCTGCTGAACTATTGAAGTTGCTGCTGGATGCTATAGAAGCTGGAATCTTGCAAGTTATGGATGTTGCTGCTGGTTACTTAAAATTGTTGCTGCTAAGTCGCAGTCCTCAAGCCTGAGAGTTGCAAGTTCTATCACATTGAAATCTTGCAGGTTAACCTAGTCAACCTCAAGATTAGGGGAGGATTGTTAGGATCTCTGGGAAATAAGAGTTTCATTGTTGCTGCCGATAGTGTTAAGCTGGTTCCTGCCGATAGCTTTGGTTCCTGCTGAAAGCTCATTGCTGCCGACAGTGTTATCTTGTTTCTGCCGATAGTGTTGTTGCTGCGGATAGTATTATTTGTTATCCGTATATTTAGAATGTTTGTTAAGATTTATTTTTAGAAGAGATTGTTGTTTATCTCTTCACACGTTTACTTGTAGAACGGGTTAGGGTTAGGTCATCTTGTTAGTATAAAAGATAAACCCGTCTATGAGATTATGTACGCCTTTAACATCTTTAACGTTTTTAATATTCAAGAACACAATTCTTAGTTCATAGTTTGATCCATAGAGGATCATTGTTAGTTTAGAGTTTTTCTTCTTTATAATACTTGCTGTTTAGTTTCCGCATAAACGCTTGTATTGCATACAGAGGTTCTTGTTTGTACCAAGCTCAATCAAGCTCGAAGTTCTCGATCCTACATTTTGTTTATCTTTTATAGCTTTCTTTAAATCATTTTTTTTAATTAAGTGATTTTGTGTAACCAAATATCACTACAACTATCTGCCAGCTGCAATGCACGGTCTTTAGTGTGTTACAAAAACTAAAGTTATTAACATTATATATACATGTACCTTTATTTCGCAAACTTTTGCAGCTTAACCTTTTCGTCAATTGGTTTCTTAGTGGTAACTACTAACTTTTACGTATTTAACGTTGAAACTTAGTGACCACTGTTTTATGGTCACCGAACTTTCCAAACATAATTACAACTTTCAAACTCCATACACAACTTAATGACCATGAGTGTTGGTCTCTAAACGTAACTCCATTGGAAAAATAATTTTATTAGTCGACGTTTCTCAAACTAAAGTGGTTTCCCCTAAATATCAACCGGTATGTTGATACAAAGTTCATTTTGTAATTGTCCTCCAATTTCACATTCTGTCACCGGTTGGTATAGAGTTTATTCCGTTACCATAAACATATAACACATCAAACACCAAGCATTCAAATGGTTGACAAATTCTTTTATACATTAACTAAGATAGAACTACTCCTACATCTTTAATTGTCACGCTTTGACAAACTTTAAACAACAATCAGGCCATTTGAAAAACTTTACATAACCTAAACCACTAAAAAATCATTAATGCATCTATATCTATAACAAAATTATACTAAAGACCAATTGTGATATTAGGAGAAGTAGTTGTTGGCAGAGTTGAAGCTTTATATCCCTTCGCAAGTCCCTCGAAAGTTTATGAATGATTGATTCTTCATCGACTCCCCTATTTTCTTGCCATTTGTATTGCTCATAACGGCTGACTGGTCTTTATATTTTATACTAAAAATTAGTATGTGATTGCAGAAATTATTATAATTAAATCATCATCTAATTAATGTTTAGAATAACTTTAAAATAAGATAGTGAAATGAATATGATACCTCACATTGAAATAATTCTCCTCTTCCTTTTCCAAAGCTCGCCTTTTAGTCTCCAAGTGACCCACACCATTTGGTTTGTTTCATGCTTGAACCAAAACACGTCAACCAAGTGAAGGTCATGTTCAATATCATTAAATACCCAGCATCTCCTCTATTTCATGGCGACGTGAGACAAGGAATGTAACACTGTATGACATGGTTAATGTCACAAGCTCATTTTGATTAGCTCATACAAATTAAAAAAAAATAAGTGTCCTAATGAGACTTTTCAAATTAAATCTAAATAAGCTTATGAGCCCGGTAAATACGTAAGTTAAGAGATGGTATTGACAGTGTAAACTATTTACATCAACTTTTCACACCCATTATATAATTCTTGTTTTTGCCGTTGAGTTTAGGCGACTTTTATCATGTTTGACCAAATTCATTTTTTTATTTGACGCGTTTGAAATAAAGTGAAAGAAAAAGCGACCCTTACATAGGTGTGTGCTTTGAATTGCGCATGTCTTTTAGGTACCTCAGCTTGTAGTGATTGAATCTCATTGTCCTTATCTATATTCACTTTAGTTCTTTGCGCATTTTCTTTACATAACTTGGGATCTTCTCTCCAAAATTCTGCTTATCTAATTTCTTATTGAGATTACCCATTATGCCTGTGACCAAAGCACATGTAAAACACATGGAAATAACTTATATTTTACGGTTTATATCCATTCCTGAGTCCTCAAGTTAGGATACTGATTCTATGATGAGAATGACATAAAATAGACTTTATAGATACTTGAGAAACAGCCCCACAATAACGACAAATGCGATCATAGTTACCCATAGACACATACTCGAGAGGTGGGCCTGCAAGTTTCCCAAAAATGAACCAAGCTGAAATAAAATTAACGTGGATAGTATATTGGCAACTGGTGTGTCAAATACCTCTACTTCCTGTGCTTGCACGGCTGTCATATGTAAAAGGATCATGAGAAAATGGCCCGGCCTCTCGAGCTATACCGAAAAGAAGATGTCATTCGGTAGGTAGCATCTACAAATATTGTACCCGAGACAAAAGGTGGACCATCATGAGTTATGTCAAGTACCTGTGTTCCTTGGACGTGGGTGCCTATTACCTGTGAGCTAACGACGAAAGCAATGCCCGTTTTGGCCAGCTGCAGAAATAGAGAAATGGTAACTCAGTATCTAAAGACAACAAATTTTTCAATGGTATAGATAGCTATCAACAAATGCAGTCACGTAACACCAATGATTTTTGAATTTACGGTACTTAATTATCATAAACATAAAGCTTTAATTATGTCCAGTGATTAGAAAAAAGTTGTGAGCCAGTGTACCTTAATTTGGTTCAATGCAGATAAAACCTTCACACACTTGTCAATATATAACCTGTTTTTGTTTGCTGCAGCAGGCTACAATAAGTTCAATGCATAATTTAGTATCACATAAGATAAAAAACAATATAAAACATAAGCCATGCCATGCTTCCCTCACCAAAATTACACAATCTCGATATTTATTAATCTAAAAATGTGATTGCGCATAATAGTTGACCTGAAATTAACAAACATATAAAGTTATATTAGCCATCCACCATTCCCTATACGGAAAGAGGACAAAATCTCATTTTAAGTGTGCAATTTTATGTAGGCTGAAATGAACTTTTCCACATAGACCGACACAGTAAAGGTGCAAACAAACACCACCAATCAATAATCAAATGAAAAGTGAATGTGGTTTAACCAAAAAGAATTGCTAACCTTTTTTTCGAAGCCCTACGTACTTCCATATAGTACACATTCTATATAACGTCAACCGACACATTTTTATCTAAACGTGTCAAATAAATGGTTGAAAATTGCTAATTGTGTACTTTATAAGCATTAAGACTACAAACATTACAGAAAGTTAGTTTAGAAGATGCATATGGAACTTGGTTTAGGATCTATAGAGAGGACTCTCATGTTGAAAAATTCATGCATTCAAGACCACCAACCTATAGTTTATATCTTACTTTTACATTTACATTTGCACAAAATTATCAAAAAAACACATAAGTAGTAATTTTTTGAGATTACTGTACAAATTGCAGTTCATTTGAAACCAATAACAATGGATTATGGTGCCAATTACTTATTTATCACACATAAACTAAAAAGAAATAAAAAATTTACCATTAAAATTTGAAGTCCGCCATGCCGTAACCTGATCGCTACCCGAACCAAGGAGTCCCACATCAGAGAGATTTGAAAATAAAGAAAAAATGTCATGGATTTGGATGTTCATAAGGTCAATCTCATGAGAAGGTAAATCTTTTACCTTGACGCTCTACAAATTACTAAAATCAGCAAGTATGATTTTTAAAGTTATTCGGGCGTCGCTGTTGACTTAATTTTCGTATACGGGTACCTGGCAAGTTAAACCAAGCAACCTTAATAGACACCCAGATGCCAAAAAAAAACAAAGCTTTAAAGAACTTAAAACTTGCACAATTATATCACGTGCATATGACAGCGCGAGTTCACCTAACGAACCTTTCACCTTCATATATTCAACCTGAAACACGACCAGTCAGATTAAGCTCGGAAACCTGATACGTATATGTTCCACTGAATTACACAATTCATAACTAATTATAGACAACCGAACGAAACCGCAAATGGCCACAATGTGACTACGACATAACCTATAATATAGTCAACTCTCTTTGGAATTTTTTTAATCTATGTGCGCTGCTTGTCTATTTTAAGCCCGATTTCTATTAGCTACGCTTTTATATTGTACCTGTTAGAAGTTAAACTTGAACCAAATAAGTGTATCTACTTTAAGTAAGCAGGTCGGGATTCTTACCTATAAAAAAAGCAATTTCCCAGGGGTAGACTACCTAGTTTAAATTTTAATGTTTAAGTCAATCCTCAAAGAGGTTAAACTTACTGATACTCCGATCCAGTAATGTACTACTGTATTTGGACAACTAATTTTTGTGTAATATGCCTAGGTAAGTTAACATAGTTGACCAGTATTCTCTTTTCTTGTTTCTGCTTGGGTCACTCTTGTTGCCAGGTGGCCCATATCAGCTAAACCCAACCACAATCCACTTTTAACAGTGGAAAAGGTTTGTCTTTTTTAATCCATTTTTAACGTGACCCATTTTGAACAAATTTCAAGTTAAACAGTTGACAGGAACGTCGTTAGTTGCATTCCAGTCTTAGCGAATCCATAAGTGGATGTTGAAGCTAAGAAGCTCATTAGGAAGTGGAATGATATAATGAAATGACAGAATATAGTCAGTTTCATCAAATAATTAGTTACCTTTTCTGCAAAGTCCCTCAAAACCTTCTGACGACACTCCGCTGCACTATAACCTGTGGTTAACAAAAAAAGGTGAATTCATAACATGAAATGTCATTAACGATATTTAAAACACTCTTTAAAAGAATATACCATACCCTAAATAAATAGTGTAACATGAATACTAATTTGAAAACACTGATGCACCTTTACATACTACGTTTAAATATATATTGGCGTACATCATATAGGGAAACTTATTTACTTAACTACTGCTATTTACATCTACATTCTGATTATGCAGCCACACATGCTCGTACGATTTTTGCTATATGCTTTGGAAATGGATCATTTTCTGCATATCCTGCCCTGTCTATGATACAACATAAAGTCATTGTTGCTCAAAAAGTTCTTGTCATCATAAAATTATATGTTAAGCAAAAAGTTACAGAATTCTTGCATATGAAGTATCTGGCCACAAATACTTCAAGATCAGAACGATAAGTAAACCTTAAAAGTAGCATTAACATCATTTTAGAAATAGCTATTACCTGTATAATGTGAACGGGTTGCTCACCCATAGCTACACAAATAATTTCTAACTCTACCAAGATTCAAGAAGATATTTTGCATACAAAAATAGTTAATCAAAATGAAATTATTTTAAAAACTAAAAACTTTAATTGGATGAAACTTAAGTACTTAACCTATAAGATAGATCTGCACATTGTTTTTTATTTCCTCATAGCAATTATGAATTTACTATAGCCCACTTTAGAACTTAAAAATCACTTAAAAGTTAATTACCTGACGTGTCTTCACCAAAAGGAAGCACTGCTACTCCAGTACGAATGCAAGATTACAAAGGGCTCCAGCAGCAGTCTCGTGGACATCTTGATATATACCATAATATTTCAGATGATGTAAGAGAAAGTCGCTCATTATGAAGTATATATATGTAGAAAAGGCTGATTATTTCGATATCAAAGTTCTAAAACTTCGAAAGTGTTTTCCAAAGATTAGCTGTCACAAAACGGGTTGTAGGAGATACTACTTGGATGTGCATTTTTTTTTTTAAGTTGTAATAGTATGATAATCAGCTGATTGGGTGTTTGATCACCAATAAAAAAAAGGGGCAAAAAAGACATAGTTAAGAAGAAGAAAGATGTCTTGTGAAATGGGAGTATAAGGTAACTTTTTTATTCTTAGTTAGTCGTTTTGTTGCAGCTGGTATGACACCTGATGATACAAAACCAACTGTCTCACCCCTATCGGATCACATAATTAAAAGCATAATATGTTCATCAAAACATTAAACACTGATTACTGTCACTTTAAGTAGATAGTCACAAACTTGACGAACACGGTTCCATTCTCTTAACAGATATCAAAATTACAAAATGTTAAAATAAAAACCTGAAAAGCATCTATAAGAACTATAAAGAGAAACAGTCACTCACTTCTGTCTGAAACTTTGCTAGCGTTATGAGTGGTGAAACGCCCCCTTCTCGTCCAATGGCAATGCTAGTAGATGAAATAGATACAGAAATTTATGCACCACGAAATGAAGAGATATATAATATATGATGCAATCAGCTTTGGGGATTTAAAGATTTTTTAATATTTTGTTCGAAACTTATGTCAGGCAAAACAAAAGTTACTTGGGGTATCGTTTCGAAGAGAAGAAAAGGTTGATGCTCTTATCAAAAGTGAATAATTAAGTCAAATGCAGACGTTTGCCTTTTCAAAAAAGACACGTACCTATTTGCTTCTGAAACCGAGAGTCCCCATAAAGCACCAGCTGCTCTCTCCTGAAGACTTGGAGAGGCTTCTGAACACGACTGTGCAAGAGCCATCTGAAACCACATAGAGAAAGAAACGGATTAATGCACATAATGAACATACTCAGAATATAGTAACTATAGCATCCCCGAATATGCAACTTTAAGCACCAAAAGACAACACTAACTTTCATGTCCTTGCATGGATGATATTTGCTAATGCAACATGTTCAGTTTTCAAGATATTTATTTAAAAGACAATGAATAAACCGTTATTGTAGGATGTTTCATAGAATATATGATGCTACTACAGTGTTCGATGAACCAAGGAATCGCATGTGAAAGGAGCAAAACATCATACCAAGGCTTCAACACCACCAGCTAATGCAATCCCTTCTCGGTTTCTATCATCAAATGATAAATTCCACAATGCACCAGCTGCTTCTTACCTGTTGAGGTACATAGTAAATACCCATATAGAGCGGTAATTGTTTCTCGATCAAAGGGAACATAAAAACATAATAAGGGGATATACATGTATGAAATTTGAAAGTGGTTATATGATAATTCAAATATCAGAATCAGATAACCAGCTGTAATACAGTGGGTTGTAGAAGGTAACTTTTACTTTTACTTCTAATGTTCAAAGTCGCAATAAATCTCATTATTGTATAAGCTAACAGAAACACCCCCTTACACTTTTTCGAGCATAATCACCTACATTAAGTTGCTTTACATCATTTAAGCACAAAATAAAAAATTAAAAACTGCAAATTATGAACTTTTTTTTTCTTCATTTAAGCACAAAATAAAAAAAGCTAACACAAACACCCAATTCAGTAATAACTAAACACACCCAATTTGAAACCCTAAAATTAGAAACAGCTGGGCTGTAGTTTATACAACATAATTTAAGACTAACCTTTAGTTCTTGTTTACAAAGTGCCTCCTTCTTAGCTTCTAATTTTGATTTTCTTATATCTCTAAGATAAGAGCAACAATCTGCATAAAATTGAATCGTAAAATTAGTTGTCGGGTGAAGCATATTAAATGCTGCACCATAACATGCTGAAAATGTTGCTTGCGGCTCTTTTATCCCATCTTCTGTTCCAACCACCAGAGCAATGTAGCTACTGATGGAATGGTACATAGTTTCAACTAAGTTTAGCTTGCTCACAGGTGGACATACACCAAACGCAACACAAGCCAATAACAATAGTAGCATTTACCTGATTTAGTATTATTAATAGCTTGCACACCAACCAAATTCTCAAACGTTGAGGCAGATGCAATGTGACCCTCTATGTTTCCACATATAACGAACAATTACTGAGTCGTTTCTGCATAGAATGATTATTAGAATTTAGGGGAATAATAATCAATCAAAAACACATAAAAAATGAAAAAGACGCAACCTTTTTAAAGTATTCTATTGGATTCAGTTAGCGTTTCCTATGAATCAGTTAATATTTTTTTGTATCCTATTGATTTCTTTGTCACAACAGCATGAATCCATTTTTCCTGCTCTTCACGAAAAAAACGTAACTGCAACTTACAATGGAAAATCATAAAATCATCTTAATTGCATAAGAACCCAAAAATTAAAAATTAAAGAAACCTATATTCTTTGTTTTCATATCGGGTTTTTGAATCACCGTACTTACTCAGTGGATATAGAGTGTACCTCCTAATCCCCTTAACCAAATCCTCTGAAGCAAAACCCCTAAACCAAAAAATTACATTAGTTAACAATCAATCAAAAACACATAAAAACGAAAAAGACGCACCCTTTTTAAAGTATTCTATTGGATTCAGTTAGCGTTTCCTCTGAATCAGTTATTATTTTTTGTATCCTGTTGATTTCTTTGTCACAGCAGCATGAATCCATTTTTCCTGCTCTTCACGAAAAAAACATATTAACAAATTAATATAAACATATATGATCAAAAGTACGAAAAGAAAAGTATTTACCTTGTCACTAAGCAGCCGCGACTGTTTCATCATTCCAATACTTTTATCACATGCTCACGAATATTATCTGTTCAACAATCATAATAATATACATGTACAATAAAGAAAAGTATGTACCTTTTCACTAAGCAACCTCAACTGTTTCATTATTCCAATACTTGTATCATCTTCTCATGAACATTCTCTGCTGCTGCAAACTACGTTTGATTAGGCTTTGACTCAACCTTATTAGCAATGACAAATTCATTAACAGCTAACCACAATATTTGTATAAGATTACCCGAAGATTCAAACATATTTGTTGCTTTGTAAAGTCTGCAACCACAGAAAGAGAGCGGCACTTATTTATGTTTTAGGTTAGAGAGAGGAAGGTTATGTGTGTTTTAGGTTACAAATTGAAGGTCAACGTATTAGATTTTGATTTTGAATTGGCTAGCACAACTTCAGGCTTTCTCCTGTGGTTGAAGGCTTGTTTCTAAAATAAAAGACCCAGGTTCGAATCTAGTGGTAAGCATTTTTGAAGAAATTTTAATTAATCCGAATTTTAGTGCCAAGTGGCATAGTTTATGATTATGTGGCATTTTTATGATTATGTGGCATTGAGGTGGCATTTATGTGGCATTATCTACGTGTAACGCCTCCTGTTATATATAATGTGTATATATATATATATATATATATATATATATATATATATATATATATATATATATATATTTATATATATATATATATATATATATATATATATATATATCAAAATGAAGGCACGGCCCCGCGGGTTATTGTAAGATGAAAATAAATAAACGAGATTGCACATATAACAAAGACGCGTGTAATTCCTCTTTAAAGTTTAAATACGGATTTCTAAAAAAAATAATTTTTCAAGGATCATTACTTGTTATTAAACATGCATAATATATAAAACATGATATCAGTAGTTAATTTAAATAACATCAAACTCATTAACATGTCAATTAAACAAATCTCAATCCTTTGTCCACCAAAAATCTACACAAAATATTAATACATAATGAAAAATTCATGTAAAAACTCGCGTGTGCACGAGTATTATAACCACATAAGTATATAAGATTATACATAATGTTATAGATAAATCTTATTTGACATCCCCGTGTATGCACTAAACAGACCTTAGCATGATAAGATAGAAATTTACATTATTAACAAATTGTATTATTAAAATTATATAACATACAATTTTATGCATAAACAATTAAAATTTAAATATATTGTGACTTGTTTTAAAACACATTATTTAAAAATTTACGTTGCTCACGGGGCATACGACTAGTCACGAGTTGATAACAGATTATTGTCAAGTTCGCAGTTGATCTACACTAAGAGGACGGGGTACGCTTGGCTGGATGGCTCGTGCCATTCTAGCTGCCCAAATTCTTCAACGGCGTAGTGTACCAAGTGTGGCGCCATTCTACCTCGCGCCGTAGCTAACAGCCAGCGCAAAAGATTATTTATTTATTTTATTATTTTTTTTTTAATTTGAACGTTGGAAAAAAAAAGGTGGGCGTTGGGCAACGTTTTCTAGCCCTTTTTTTGCATTTAATACCCCCAAAAAATTCAAATTTTACACCTTAAAAATCCTATAAATACCTCCTTATTATTTCATACTTCACACACTTCTGATATATTTTATAACATACTATTCTCTACTTTTTAAAAATTTTTCCAACCAAAATGAGTATCTTTTAAAGCCAAGAAGAGGAGTCTCTTTTGGAGGAGTGTTTCATTCAAATATTCGAGAATCCAAATACGGGTGCGGATCAACAAAAGGATACGTTTTGGTATAAATTTCTCGACGCATACAACAAGGAAGCCAAGAAGCTCAACTACCGTATTCGTACCAAGAACATGTTGACTGGAAAGTGGACTTCAATGAATGCCCGAAAATCACGAATCAGGGCAAATAAAGAAGCTCGGTCTGGTTACTTTGACAATGCTTCACTTATCATGTTACCTACAGTTTAAAAAAAGATTAAGCGGCCGTTTGGTTTGTTGGTAGGAAACACAATTGGTTTCGGATTTGGTATAGGGTAAAATGATAATAGATATGAAAAAGTGTATCATTGCGATTGTTTATGTTTGGATGACAAAATATGGTATGAAAAAGTGTATATGTATTTTAATTTTGTTGTGGAAAAGAGATGGACCCACGGAATAGATTTCATAGACACCAAATTAGTGAGTAATGAATCTATGACTTTGATATACATATTTCATTCTCGGGCCCACTAAACAAACACTTTGAATCGGAATGAAATCCATAGGCCCATCCCGATAGGGCCATACCAAACGCACCCTAAGGTATTTTTACTTGAACATTATGTAACTTTTTGCAGCATAAGATGGAACTTGATATTTAAAACAAGAAATTTATAAAGAAGCTCGAACATTTTAGCTTTAACAAAGTATGCTTAATGAAACATATCAATACGAGTGGGTTTGTTTAACACTTCTTATTAAAAAAATTTTATTTTTGTTTTATGTGTGTGAAATGAATAATTTAGAGAAAGAAAACAAATATATTGGCGTGGATCGTGGACAAGGGAGAATTGAAAGGAAAGTCAAAAACGTTTTGGAAAACTGAAATAATCAAGACCACTATACTTGACTAAATATGAATGATGATATGACATGAAAACACACTTTATTTGTCATTTTTAGTAAGTTTAACCTTATGAATAACCAATCATGCATATTCATCCTTTTATTCTGAGTAAAAAAGTTTATGGAACTAGCCAGCTCATCGAGCGGGTTTTGGAGCTAGTAAAGTAAATATGACATGTTGATATTCCACGTATTAAATTTGATCTACACATATTTTCTTAACTTCCACGTAGATTTCACCATAATTTCCAGCTAAATTATTTTTACCATTTATTTACCCGATTTATTAATTTGGCCCATTTTGATGACCCCATTTTTACCATATCACATATCTCAAAGGACATGATGAGCTCATAGTTCTCTGTTATCAAATGACTCCCATATTTACAGATGCTAAAATCACAAGATAGTACAAATGGGTAATGAAGACCACTGTCAACAAATCAACATTCTTTGAATCTTTTGGTATAATATGGGAATCTTGATTTTGGTAAGGGTTCAGACTGCTAATAAATCAAAATGCTTTATGTGGAGTTTGAATAAAATTGGAATTTGCGTGGTGTGTAATATTGTTTGGAAATGCTTTATGTGGATGTAAGGCTATACGCAGTCGAACGTAATTAATTGGTCGGTCGCCAAATTTGTCACCAACCGACCGATATTGAGATCGGTCGGTACCTTTGTGGAGTATCGGTCGCTTGATGGAGAAATGCAATATCGATCGGCCAACCGACCGAGTTTAAACACATTATATCCGTTGCGTATTAAAAAAAAAATAAAAAAAAAAAAAAAAAAAAAAATCAACCTTATAAATACCCACCTCAAACACACAATTTCAAACACAATTCATATTCAACTTATCATCAATAAACAACTTCTCATCATGTCAAAGAAAAACACTCCCACATAAAAAGACCGACGATTCCGACTACCCCAAAATGCCCTCAATTTTAACCTCTCGCCGGAAAACAACTTCCAACTAACCATCATAACACCACCACAACAACGGGGTATTCGATTTCGTGCACCTTCTTTTGAATATTCATCACGACTACCCCAACCCAACCAAAATCATAACATGTTTTACCTTAATTGTTCATATGTTCCACCGTATCAAGAACCAAGTGGGTCGTCATATCGGTCTAACATGGATTTCATGCAATCCCCCAAACCGTATCAAGATTATTCCCCGATTCGGGATGTTAATCTTGATATGGATTTTGAGGATTTCATGCAATCTCCCCAACCGTATCAAGATGCGTCGATGGGGCAAGGTTCAGGTCACGGTTCTTACCATGGTTCGTACCACGGTTCTTTCCATGTTGAAGACGATGACGATGTCGAAGAGACATCACCCGTCAAACCAAGGACCGCTTCGCGACGTGCTACAAAGGCGAAGGCGAAGGACAAAGGGAAGAACGCCGAACCGTCCCAAAAACAGGCATCATGGACAAAGGCGGAAGAGGTCGCTCTTTGTAAAGCTTGGGTTTTTGTGTCGAAAAATTCCCAGCGAGGAAACGCTATTAACAGACACCGCTTTTGGGAGGAGGTGATAGCGTATTTTCATAAAGAAACCGGTTCAGTAGCAAGAAGCTACGACTCTATCAACAGAAAATGGAAGAATCATATTTGGAGTAAGGTTGGAAATTTTGCTGCTATCATGGATAATATCAAGCTTAACCATGGTAGTGGTGAGAATGATGTTGATGATAGTGAGAAAGCTTTGAGGGAATACCGTATGATTTACGGTCATGATTTCAACTTGGTGGAATGTTGAAAAATCTTGAGGCATCACGATGCTTGGAAGTCGGAGGGGGATGCTATCCGAACGAATAGTCGGAAGAAAACAAAGGGCTCTACAACAACCTCGGGGTCAACACAAGGTCCCTTGAAATTTCAAGACGCCGATGATTCTGAAACTGAAGACGATACTAGAGAATCACGACCTGAAGGTCGTGATGCATCTAGGAATAAATCATCGTCCCCCTCTCGTGATCCACCACAATCGTTTAGCTTCGCTATCCAAGAAGTTCTTCAAATCGAAGCCGTCAAAAGAGGGAAAAAAGAAGGTCGTTGGAGATGAGTATCTGAAGATAAAACAAGAAGAGCTGGCTATGAAAATAGAAAAAATAGCACTTCAACGAAAACAGGTCGAACTCATGGAAAAATCAACCAAGAACCAAGAGTTGATCTTCTACTACTCTAAAATCGACCCAACTTTGCCCGAAAGTCACCAAAATCATCTTAGACAGCTTAAGGCAGACATCAAAGACAAATACAATTTAGTTGATTAGATTACATTTTTTTTTTTTTTTTTTAATTTAGTATTGTAATGTTTTTAATTTAGTATTGTAATGTTTTTATTATTAATGAATTTTAAGGTTTTTTTTTTAATGTTTGATTAAAAAAAAAAAGTCTGTCATCGACTGTGGCCCTTTGGTCGCTTCTGGTCGCCGGAGAGAGAAAACTGACGTGGCAGCCAGCGACTCAGGTCGCTTAGGTCAACGAATTTGTCCAGCCTAAATGTACTTTGACCCCAACATATCTAAAATGACCGGATTTCACAAATTCAATGGGTGAACAATCAATAATTCTTAGACATAGACGGGTAATATGAACGTTGAATAAATAAAATAAAAATAAAATAAAAATACTAAAGAAATAAAACTTACAGGTATTAGCTGGTTAACCAAGTGCCATATTTTCGATAGTAAAACATATTGAGGAGAGTTATTTTACATAACAAACTTATCTTACATACAAAGGGAATCATCCCTACCATTCATTTAAAATGAAATCAATAGTTGAGATTAAAAGCATTTTAATATTTCACATATTTTTTATAATTTAAATATCTCTTAAACCGTTAATCGTTAAGCGAAATTAATTACACCATCGCGACGAGCATTTAATTATCTTTCTTTAGACGGGCAATTTGATATACTTTCAACAAAAAAACAAAATTCGGTTTTTTCACTTTTTTTTTCTCTTTTTTTCATTTTTTTTTATTATTGAAATTTGCAATAAAAAATCACATGTGATATTAGTGTTAAATCACATATGATATGTAATATCACATGTGATATTAGTGTTAAATCACATATGATTTTTTCATGCAAATTTCAGTAACGAAAAAAAATGTAAAAAAAAAGGTGAAAAACACGAAAAAAATAATTTTGACGAAAGTATATCGAAGTGCCTATCTATAGAAAGATAATTAAATGTTCGTCGTAACGGTATATTTTTTTGCCTTAATGATTAATGGTTTGAAAGATATTAATATTTGAAAAAAAAGGATGAAAGTGAGTTTTTTAAATTGTTGGAATTAAACTCATCCATTAGATCAAATAAAGATGGGGGGTTGAGATTAATCCCTTTGTATGTAAAAAAAGTTTGGTCATCAAATAATCTTAAATCAAACATATATGAGTAGAGTTATTTTACATACTAAAAATTACTCACATACCAAGGGATCAATCCCCACCTTTCATCTTTTTTGATCTAATGGCTGAGATTTTAACCGGTATTTACACTACAAGGGTATTTTTGACAGATATAATAACTAACTTTTAATTCCCGTTCTAATTTTTCACACACAAAAAGTGTGTGTTTTCTTCTCCTACTTTTCTCTTTACTCTCACCTAACCTCCGCAATTAATCAATCGATCAATGATCTTTCATATGCAATTAATCAACCGATCTTCTAATTCATCTTAATTTTTCATCTTCTAACCCTAATTTTTTTATGTTTAATTGATCAATCGATCTTCTAATTCATCTCATGTTATTTCATCATCACGTTATTCATCATCCAGTTATTCATCATATTCGATTTTTGATCTATTAATTAAGGTAATTGAGCTCAGATTCATGTTTTTGCATAATAAATTAGGTGCTATGGATTCGGTTGTTACAAATTATGGTGTTATGGATTCGGATTCGTCAAATTTGGTTGCGACTGGTGTTATGGATTCAAATTGCTCCTAGTAAGCTTATTTTTTTATTATTTTTTTTATTGTTACAATTAAGTTGTTATGATATTGTTAAGTTGTTTTTGATGTGATGTGTTATGATTAGAATTAGGTAGTTTTGATATTATTAAGCTGATTTAGTGTGACCTTTTATAATCTAGTTAAGTAGTTTTATAGAATTAAGTTGTTTTTAGATTAGCTTATTTGTTAGCTATATCACATGTGATCAGCAATTGAGGAACCGTAATAATGAGAATGACACTAGCACATGTAAGCCTGAAGATGTTGCAAAGGGTAGAACGGTTGTGCCTTGCGGTCTTGTAGCCTGGAGTATGTTCAATGAATCTATACTAGTAAGCTACATAGATGTATTAATAGAGCTAGTTGTAATGATGTGCAAAATATATATTACGCTAATTAGCAGATGAAAACAATGTTTAACAAATCACTTTCAAACTTATTTAGAACGGGTAATTTTTTATTTTTAAGTTAATTGTGATATTCAGAATATCCCAAGTGATATTCTGTGATATTCAAAATATCACAAGCGATATTTTGAATATCACAAATGATATTCTGAATATCACAAGTGATATTATGTGATATTCAGAATATCATTTGTTATGAAAGTTTTATTTTTGGATTTGGATTGCAATCACAATGGTATCATATCCAAAATGTAGATAAAGGGGTTATAAAGAAACATCGCAGAATGCACATTTGTAATCCGTGAATAGCCAAAAAAAATTCAAATTGATTTAGAGAGACTATAGTTATCCCTGATTTTTAAAATCCGACTACCTCAAGTTGAGTAGTTATGACACAGAGAATCAATAATTCAAGTTTACGTCTAATTTGGGATGATTTCTAAATTCCCACTTTCCAAGTTTTTTTTTTCTTAATTATGAAATATTTTAGTTCTAATTGTTGAATGCTTCATAATGTAGTGTTGTTTACACTTTACATTATGAATAATTAATCAATGTGCATCTTTTCTTCTTTGGGGTTTTGGCTTTGAGCAAGAGATACTATTTGGATGTGGTTTCGCCGTTTGAAGTTTTAGTAACTTTTGATGGTGTTGTAATCATATTAATTTTAATTAAATTAAGGGTATACAAGTAATTTTTTTTCCAACTGCGGATAATCAGGTTAATGCGGATATATATTAAGTTGATTTCTTTGACCTTTAAATGAACTATAAAGTTCATATGCAAAAGCAGGTTGCCCCGTCAGTAGAAACTGATGTAAGAAACTTAGTTTTAGTCTGTTGTTGTTATTATTTCTTCTTTATTTATTTTTTGTTCCAGCGGATGACTCTGATATTTGGCATCTTTGATCAACATTCCATGTTGTTAATAGACCTGACTTTAGGCTTTCCAGTCAACAAGTATGGTACCTAAGGAGCTGATTGTACTTATTGATTTGAACCTAAGACCTCTTAAATCAAGGTCTGTAAAACATTGCTAGTTAGCCCAACCCCTTTAAGTTTGCTGTTAACTCCAGTGGATTTGGTTTTGTTAAAGTTTCAGTGATATTCCATATGCATGTATCATGTATATGTGTGCGATGTGTGATGATGGGTGAGGAATGTAGGGTATTGGGTTGTTTTCTGGTGTGCGTGTGTGTGTGTGTGTGCGCGCGCACGTGTGTGTGTATGTGCATGCGTGCACAAGTGTCCGTCAGTTACATCACATGAAGTTCCAAATAACCTTAATATATCTGTTTTATGCGTTATTGCTTTAATAATTTTGAGCCTATGCTTATGACGTTTATTTCTCTTTCTGTGTTGTTATTTCTAATAGAACCAAACCACTCAAGGCGTGCATGGTGGAGGTGCATTTTATATGCCAGTAAGATCCTTTATTCATTTTCACTTTGCATTACTAAATAAGAATCCAAAAAAATAAAAAAATTCCGGATATCACATGTGATACTCAGAATATCACATGTGATACTCAGAATATCACATGTGATATTGAGAAAATCACTTGTGATATTCAGAATATCACAAGTGATATTCAGAATATCACTTGTGATATTCAGAATATCACTAGTGATATTGAATATCACAAGTGATATTCTGAGTATCACATGTGATATTCAGAATATGGAGAAATCCGGCCACCTATCTCCCTTCTCTATCCGGCCATAAAACCACCCCTTCACGTCCTCTCTACCCTCTTATCTTGGGTATGCAATACGCTGTTTGGGGTTGCGTTTTTAGTTAAGGAGATGGCGGCTGATGTTACTTTCTTGTTATATCTATACGATTTCTCCATTATTTTTTGGTCGATTTATCCCTAATTGGTTTATTAGGGTTTCGATCAAACGGTCATCATCTCACATCTATTAAACCTAAACGATTAATTCAATTGGTTATTGTTTAATTGATTTTTTTAGGGTTTGATAGTTTGTTTAGTCTATTGGTGTACGGTTCTCACAAGGCGATCTGGTGATCTATTCTGATTTGGTACGATCTGGGTATTTACCCGCTTTATTGCTTTACTTTCATTATTCGATCTTGTATTTAACCCTAATGTTGGGGTTTGCTTGTTTCCTGTGAGTCGACGTTTGATGTCGGTTTTGGTTGTGATACGGTTAATTGGTTCATGGGTTTGGGGAGATGATTGTCGATGATTGATCGGGTTAGTCATGCTGCTTTTTTGCCTTGGTCGGTTAACATGCTTGATTGTGATCGGATTCGTTGTTCCTGATCTTTCATGCTTGATTGTGACTACTGGAATAAACCCTAGTTTCTAGGGTCTGGTTTTATTAATTTTCTAAGCCGAGGCAGGTTGATTTTAGTTGCATATGTTGGTATTGACTGGAAGTTACTAGTTTGGTCATGTAGATGCTTTAATTCGCATATGTTATTGGCTTCTATGATCATCACTTCGCTAGTATTGATGGACGTTTTGTTGGTACAGATTATTGTTACGGGTTTGGTATTATTGATGTCGTCTGCAGGTAGTTATTGTTACGGGTTTGCTATTTGATGGTTATTGATGCGCATTACCAGACCTGCTGGTTTTAGCAGACCTGGTTGGTGATCCATATTGCATCATTATTCATTTCTGTCCTGGGCGAGTACCTGCATACTGGAAGTTAGGGTTCGTAACCTTATGTTCGTGGTCATTCATCCATAGCTTTATATGACTCGTGGATCACGATTAGTTGGGGCTGATTTGAAGCGTTGTGTTGTCTATTCTCGATGCTTCAAATCAAGTTATTTGTTGCACACTTTATGAAATGGTGTGTTAACGGTTAATCAAGTTGCGAAGTTAAGGGAAATGAGCCCACTTTATGAAATGGTGAAAGAAGGGATAGACATCAAGAGTATACAATGGTATCAACATTGATTTAGTTGGAGTGTTTGGAGAAAATGGTGGCCCATACTCGTGTTTTCACAAGGTATCCCTTGTAACCATACCTTCTTATGTTTTACTACACAAGTGATTGTAATGAGCTGTTGCATCTGCTCTTGAGTTTTGGAATCAGAAAAAATTTGCAGGCTGGGTAGTTGATGCGTGCGATGTGTCGTTGCGGTTTAGCAGTATTAATGCCTACTCAAGTTTTAAATTTATATTTAGCCAACTTATCAATAACACACACACTTAACGAGTAGTGTACCCGGTCAGTATGAATATAATGGTAAGTAGAGTGTCGATCACTAAGAGTAGAACGTATTATCTAGTTATTCTAATCAGTATTTTAATATTCTAAGTTAGCTATACAACCTAATCTAACGCAAGGGGTTCAGCCTGAGAGACTAGCACGTTTTGGTTGCAATTAAATAATAAACTAAACTAATGAGCACGAATCAGCGATAGACATGCACGTACACAGATAAATACTCGAGACAATAAGAAGACCTGTCCTGATGATTAAGTAGATTGTCACTTGTTTTATTGATAGTTTTATATGAAGTGTATGTAATTAACCCTTTCTCGTTGGCCCTAATCTTATCGGCGAGAAATCCCTTAATGATTACTTATGTCTAAAAGTTATTCCTAAGTGATCAATTTAGTAACAACCGTGGGAGCCACATTCTCTTCCGTAGTCAAATGCGCAGGCCACTAATAAACACAGAGGTTATCAATGCACTAATAAGTAGTAACCAAAGACATCAACATATAAACTTTAATTGATGGGAAAGCAGTTTTAAGGGAGTGCAATCTTTCTCCTCACATTACACAAGCCACCAATCCTGATGAATTAAAGTTTACTAACACAATAAAACAAAACTACTTAATGAATTAAATACATGCAGGACCTTCTTACAGCTCTTGTATCTTCGTTCGGGTGTGTCTTGTGCTGCCTAATCGTCTGAATTCGGCCTTAGGTTTCTGTGGTCTTCGTACTTCGTATATATTATGTCTCCAAATTCGTCTGGTCTTGGGGTATTTATAGTTTCTGTCTGAGGGTAAGATGCGGCGCATCTAATAAGTAGATGCGGCTCATTGACTTAACTTCGCGTGGGGTCCAAGATTAATATATTCAGGAATATTCGTACACCGCCAGAAGATGCGGCGTAACTCCATTTATAGATGCGGCGCATGTCCTTGCTGTCTTGGATCGTATGTTGTGAAATCTTGATAGTGATGCGCCGTATGTAATAAGCAAGATGCGGCGTATCTGGAGCAGAATGTCTTGATCTTGTACATTTCAGTAGACTCTTAACTTCTTGCTTGTTTTGCTCCATAATTAGTCCAAAATCGCCAAGTTTCACCAAATGCTTGTTTTTAACTGAGAATTACAAAAGTAAACGATTAAGTATCAATTCTCACAGATAATATAATAAAACAAGTCAAATAAATAGGATAAATGATGGTAATAAAATGTACTTATTTGAGTTCATCAAATATCCCCCCACTTGAACTTTACTTGTCCCCAAGTAAACCTTAGAATTAATCTTATGAAAATGTATCCTAAAAGGTATTATGATTTATTTTTATATTTAAGCATGTATTCATTTTTGTCATAATCACACAACCAAACACTTAACGAATTAGAAGTAAAATAAAATAATTTGATAAAAGCAAATCTAATCGTTTAACTGTCCAGTCGTGACGAATATTCTATCATAAGCTTGGCAAGTATACACATCTCCCCCACTAAAGCCAAGGAATAACAAGTCTAAAGCGGTAAAAAGGGTTTTGAGGTTTAAGGGTTAATCATTCTCCTTAATCTCTATCGATCTCAAATTCCAGAAAAGGCGACAAAATCACAAATACATGATCGAATCCACGAACACGATACTTGCAATTGCTCAAATCCTTAACTCGAATAGGCTAAAGATAGGACCAAGTAATCTTCACCAATAATATTATATCAAAAAGGGCGAAAAAATCATAAATACATAGCCGAATCCACGACTACGATACCTAAGATTGCTCAAATCCCTAATCTCAATAAATCAAAGTTTTGGATAAAGAATAATATAGGGTATGGATAATATTTAGGATATAAATTGGTGTAAAATGAAAAATAAACAAAACAAATAAATTAAAATCCTAAGTGTGGTTAATCACTATCCCAACCATCCCATGAATAAGACTCATATCATAGAATAACTCACGCTTTAACACTTGAAACACACGCTTTAGGTAGACACGAATTATACTCAACAAGATCTTAATCAAAGAATAACCTTTAGTTGATGTTCCCATAACTGCCAACTCCCATTCAATCCATAGATATAATATACAACAACTAGTGGTGATATCGACCACTTAATACAAAACTTTACATAAGTTGGTCAAAACAAACATCCAACTCTTCCTTTTTTTTTTTAAACATAAACATAGATGTGTAAAATTTCACCACATCACTATAATGATAATTCTGGATAATTTTTCCATACTTTTCATGACTTCAGAAATAACGGTAATAGTGAAAGTAGTAAACACACGAAAAATAAACTAAAAGATATACAATATTTACTTTCACTCCAATTGCATTGTGCAATTTCCCGACCTAACCAAAGATAATGAATTACGCACGCGAACACAGGTAATGTAAGGAAACACACTTTGCCTAAAGCAATTAACCAACCACGGATTTTAATCTACAGGGTAGGCTAAGGTGTAAGGGTGTAACGAAACATTATAAATAAGGTGTAAGAAACGAAAGGAATGGCTCTGAGTGTTTTTCTAGGGGTATTTTACTCTAAAAGTGAGAGTAACAAAAGGTTTTATACGGGGGTTAACTAACCAGTGTAGTTAGTTAATATCACATAACATATAAAGGCTATTTGGGTGTAATCCTAGAAATTTACCAATTTAGACAAGTCATTCCAATTATATAAATAATACTTATTATGGTGGTCTCGAATAGTATACAAGCCAAGTTCTAAAGTTTACAAGTCACCGGCACACTCATAGATTTGTGAATTTTTAAAAATATCACAATTTTTGAAAATAACGTCATGTGTGCAGCTATGCAACTTAGACTTTAAACAAAAACATGCTAAAAATTTTTAATTTTGATATATTAAGCACATTTTAAGCATAATTTTTTAAAAAGTTTAGGACAAGTAAGTGTTCTAATTCTCCAATCTCCCCACTTAAGTTAAACAACGTCCTCGTTGTTTGTATCAAAGGTTAAAAACTGGAAAATAAAAGAATTAGAACAGAAAAACTCCCCTGAGATTTGCTCGGTATGATCCTCCATTTGTATAAGAGCAAAAATCATCTTTCTTGTGGATGAGAACGTTTAAGCTTCATAATTGATGTATCCACAGGAAATGCAGGAATCGATAATACCACCAAGGCTTTAAACACACCTAAGTTAAGAAGGTTCAAACTTGCATAATTTATTAGTAGTTAGTAAAAATAGAACTTAAAAATTAAAATAAAAATCATCAGGTCAGTCGATGCGCCGTATCTTATGGAAGAAGATACGCCGTATCGAGCCTGGGATAAATACGAATCAGAATAAAAGATGCGTCGCATCCTTAACCAGGGATGCGCCGCATTAAAATAAACTGATAAAAAGTTTTAAAGTCAAAAATAAAAAATGCAGAAAAATAAAGTAAGATATGACCAGTGCAGGAGATGCGTCGCATCTCAGGATTGAGATGCACCGTATCTGCTGCGGGCCTGACTGACTCGACACATAACAGAATAATAAAACTTTTCCGGGTTGTCTCCCGGTCAGCACTTGTCTTTATTCCAGAGTCTTCAAGTTAGACTCACGTTCAGCTCCTCATTTAGTCCTTGTCACGGTCCATCCTTCTTCCTTCATCCGAAAGATGTTCCCGTATAGCATTGCAACGTTTTCTTCCGTTCGACTTAATCTAGTATAACTCTTGGTCTTCGTCGCAACATATTCCTCATCTGGTCCCAAAGAGTATTTGATGATTTTAAATTTTTCAGAAATAATCATGGGTGGCTCATTATAAGGGATCCCAAGTAGTTGACATTTTCTTTTGATGAATTCTTCTTCGTCTTTATCAACAAACTTAAAATAAGGATCCTTAATCAAATAGTCATCAAGTTCATCAATTAATGACTTATTGTTATCATCATCTTGAATTGCCTCCCATTCTCTTTCCAATTCCCATTGTAACCGTCGACTAAGCTTCGTGTAATCATCAAATTGTTCATGCACCCATTCCCAGAAAGTAGTATTCGATGTTCCTTTTAGCTCTTTCAAGTATTCAATTCTACCCTTTTCTTGCAAAGCCTCCGCTTTTTGTGGGCAGTCTTCAACATTATCATACCACTTATAGTCTTCAAAGGTTACATCGTTTCCAACCCGTTTCATCCCAATTATACTTCCCCCATTACAGGTTCCGTCACTCTTATAATCACAGGTCGGCCAAACACTACTCCCATCCTTGAAAACGAAAGGTGTACAGGTGTGATTAATGTGCTCAAATTCCCATGGTTTATCCCAAACCCATGGTATTTGGTCATTCCATTCGTAGTACCAGGTGTTTTTGAAATCATCATAAGTCTTGAATCCTGGTAGATCTCCAGTTAGCACATCATCGTCGACTTGAAGAAGGTAATTAAATTCTTTGAATTGTTTGCACAAGGGTGTCTCATAATCAAACACGTCAATGTCTATTCTGAATAATTCTTCAATGCCCTCATTGATTGTTGAATCATGAAGTGACGACCCAAAGTCGCTCTCTACTTCTTCGTCTTCTCCTCTCATCCAATATACCCATAACGCATCTTTAGTAGCTCGATCCATGCTCTTATGGTTATTGAACTTACTAGCCAACCAATCTGAAAAATCAACATTGTTAGGATCGTGGTCAACGTCAAAGCAAGCTTTTCCAATCATTTTCCTCCTTAATTCCATGAACTCGTTAAATTGCTCCCTAAAACTCCGTGTCAACCATGAAGTCATAATCCGCTTGACTTCATTCGCAGGGGCAAATTTCGGACTACCGTATTTAAGTTCAAGCCATTCTTCAAGGGAGATGTCCATCAATCTTACCAACCTGCCATGAAATAGTAACTCCGCCACAGCATAAATTCTTTCATCGTCCAGATAGTTCTCATTTAATCCCCAGTACTGTTCGGAATAAGGCATGTAAGAGATTTGTATAGGTTGGGTATTGTCTCCACCACAGCTTTTATTGCACGAGTTCATGTATTCAATTCGGAATTTCCCATCATTCTCTTCAATAATAGTCCAAGTCAATCCTTTAGATTCCATGATGGGCCATAAGAGTAGCAATTCATCTTCAGTGTAACTCATTAGTAAATTATAAGAGAATATCCCATCTTCAATATTGCTTAAGCGTTTAAATTCCTTATAAGTAGCTTCAAGAGGGGTTTCCCAAGAAAATAAATCGGCATCAATCATGAGCACATTGAAGTTGACATCATCAAAAACTTTCACTTCGAATGAATCCGAAAGCAAGAGTTCCTTAGCAAGATATCCGTTCACTGACATGTCTTCCATAGCAAAACCTGTCATCATAGGTAAAATCTTCAGTAGGATTTGTTCGCTAGAAGAGAAATTGATGAATATAGAAACGGATATAAGAATAAAAATAACTGATATCTGCAGATGATGCGCCGTATCCAGAAAGTTGGATACGCCGTATCTTATAATCGTTAAAATTTAATCAGACTTTTATTCAGAAAATAGATACGCCGCTTATAAAGTAGAATGCGCCGTATCAGTTTTAATTATCAAAAGTCGATATTTATTTAAAATTAAATGCGTCGTATTAACAAAAGTTAATGCGCCGTATTTTCGTTACGTTTCAAAATACAAGATTTTTGATTCAGAAGATACGCCGTATCGACAGAAATCGATGCGTCGTATCTGTTTAATTATTCGAAAACTGTTTTTAATTAAAATAATAGATGCGCCGTATCTGCTAAAACAGATGCGTCGTATCGCGTTATCGCTTAGAAAAAATTTCTTATTAAAAACAGAATACGCCGTATCTTGGGGAAAGATGCGTCGTATCGAATTAATTAAACGTGTTGTATTTTATAAAAATTAAACGCAATACGCCGTATCTGAGAAATCAGATGCGCCGTATCGTTTGAATAAGCTCAGTACAACGATAGCAGAACACAGAAAATACGAAAAATAAAAACACACCAAAATAAACACAAATAAAAACACACAAAAACAGAAAATATGCAAAATAATACAATGAATGCAATTTAACTAATACACAACACGGTTAGCGGTTAGATTAAAAATTAAAAAGAAAAATCTAATTAAAATACTAATCAAATTAACAGATAATAACAATTCACTCCCCGGCAGCGGCGCCAAAAACTTGATGCGTGCGATGTGTCGTTGCGGTTTAGCAGTATTAATGCCTACTCAAGTTTTAAATTTATATTTAGCCGACTTATCAATAACACACACACTTAACGAGCAGTGTACCCGGTCAGTATGAATATAATGGTAAGTAGAGTGTCGATCACTAAGAGTGGAACGTATTATCTAGTTATTCTAATCAGTATTTTAATATTCTAAGTTAGCTATACAACCTAATCTAACGCAAGGGGGTTCAGCCTGAGAGACTGGCACGTTTTGGTTGCAATTAAATAATAAACTAAACTAATGAGCACGAATCAGCGATAGACATGCACGTACACAGATAAATACTCGAGACAATAAGAAGACCTGTCCTGATGATTAAGTAGATTGTCACTTGTTTTATTGATAGTTTTATATGAAGTGTATGTAATTAACCCTTTCTCGTTGGCCCTAATCTTATCGGCGAGAAATCCCTTAATGATTACTTATGTCTAAAAGTTATTCCTAAGTGATCAATTTAGTAACAACCGTGGGAGCCACATTCTCTTCCGTAGTCAAATGCGCAGGCCACTAATAAACACAGAGGTTATCAATGCACTAATAAGTAGTAACCAAAGACATCAACATATAAACTTTAATTGATGGGAAAGCAGTTTTAAGGGAGTGCAATCTTTCTCCTCACATTACACAAGCCACCAATCCTGATGAATTAAAGTTTACTAACACAATAAAACAAAACTACTTAATGAATTAAATACATGCAGGACCTTCTTATAGCTCTTGTATCTTCGTTCGGGTGTGTCTTGTGCTGCCTAATCGTCTGAATTCGGCCTTAGGTTTCTGTGGTCTTCGTACTTCGTATATATTATGTCTCCAAATTCGTCTGGTCTTGGGGTATTTATAGTTTCTGTCTGAGGGTAAGATGCGGCGCATCTAATAAGTAGATGCGGCGCATTGACTTAACTTCGCGTGGGGTCCAAGATTAATATATTCAGGAATATTCGTACACCGCCAGAAGATGCGGCGTAACTCCATTTATAGATGAGGCGCATGTCCTTGCTGTCTTGGATCGTATGTTGTGAAATCTTGATAGTGATGCGCCGTATGTAATAAGCAAGATGCGGCGTATCTGGAGCAGAATGTCTTGATCTTGTACATTTCAGTAGACTCTTAACTTCTTGCTTGTTTTGCTCCATAATTAGTCCAAAATCGCCAAGTTTCACCAAATGCTTGTTTTTAACTGAGAATTACAAAAGTAAACGATTAAGTATCAATTCTCACAGATAATATAATAAAACAAGTCAAATAAATAGGATAAATGATGGTAATAAAATGTACTTATTTGAGTTCATCAGTAGTATAATATGAATTCTTTATCCTGATATGGATGTTATAACAATGTTATTTCTATATGAAATTTTGTATTGTGCTTGTAGCATTTTGTTTCTAATTATTAGCTATTTGGTCTGTAAACCTTCTGTTCATATATAATAAAACGTTGACAAGCATTATCAGGCAAAGATACTCTCTCATTATTGTTGTCCATAATAAGTCATCATTGTGTCAATCTTGAGGTGGATTTATTGCATTGCCTACCAAATTATTTTCAACATTTGATTGCTAATCATTAGCTATTGTTCACGAGTCCACCATTCCTTTCCACCCTGTAAGTCAATTCTTCCCTGTTCATGTCTGCATCTATATGCGTTGTCGTGTTTTCATCAATCTCTTCCCTAATAAGCATTTTCGACAACTCAATCACAATATTTGGTATGTATCACAGGTGATACCTAATATCTATTTTGCAAATTATTCTGTATCACCTGTGATACAAAATAACTTAATAGGTATCACCTGTGATACATACAAAATCACCATTTTGAATCAGTTTTAAATCGGTTTTTATTTTTAATTCATTAAAAATTATACGGATTGTCAGATACCTCTCAGATTAACCAAATGACCGTTTTAAAGATAATATGTTTAGACATGATCACATACGAACTAACAAAAAACAGAGAAATGAACAAAACCTGTTCTAATGCAATTGTATTCCTGCATATCTGTTGAACCCCAAAAAGGTTAATGCGCTTCATCTCTGCCAAAGCCTGAAAAATAGTATGAAAATTATTGTATATAATAACCGGGGACAAGAAGTATAACAGTTATGTTATGTTATCGTAGAAAATGGCAAGATTTGCTAACTATGAGAGGCCCTACTGCAAAACAAGAATAAGAAACTAATAATGTGGCACAATTCTAGCTATTCAGAATGTTGAAGTACCAATCTTTATGGATGCATGTGATGCAACAGCACAGATCCCACCAAATACAATTGTAGGTCAAATGTAGCTCAAAACACATGGTAGGTTTATTTGCCTAATATCTTATTTTGTATCACAGGTGATACCTAATATCTTATTTTGTATCACAGGTGATACCTAATATTTTATTTTGTATCACAGGTGATACCTAATATTTTATTTTGTATCACAGGTGATACCTAATATTTGGTATGTATCACAGGTGATACCTAATATCTTATTTTGTATCACAGGTGATACATTGGGAAGTTGGGAAGCCTAGGGTGAGCCTAGGCTCGAACCCCAGACCTCTACCATCCTCAACCAGTTTAACACACCACAACCATCTCTGCCCTTGGGTCTTTTTCGTTATAGCTTGCACCTTTAATTTCACTTAACCAATTTTTCCCCTTTTACCTTAACTTCCCTTTTTGCTTATTCACAGCTTATTCAAATAAGCTGTCGATTCCTTTTTATTTTTCCTAAGTTAAATATAGCTTAAAGTAGTTTTCCACAATTTTTCATAATTTTTAGTATTAATTTAGTATTTTTAATATTATTCTTAGTCCAAAACTGTTTTTAATTCATTAAAAATAAAATAAAAAGCAAATTTACACATCTAGATTAATTTTTAGGTTTTCTTAGGCTCGTTTAATTCCCGTAAGAACTCGTTTTTCAGTTTAATTTGCGTTTTTGCTTATTTGTGCTTTACTTACTTATTTTGTATCACAGGTGATACCTAATATGTTATTTTGTATCACCTATGATTTTGTATGTATCACAGGTGATACCTCATATTTTGTATCTACAAAAACAAGTAGTTAACTACAGTCTAACTATCACAGGTGATACCTAATATGTTATTTTGTATCACAGGTGATACCTAATAAGTTATTTTGTATCACATGTGATACCTAATAAGTTATTTTGTATCACTGGTGATACCTCATAATGTTAGTAGGTAACAACAAGTATTTAGCAAAAAAAATAAGCTTAAAAGTCTATACAATAAGCAACATGAAAATAGCTTATCAAATTCTTAATATTTTGATAAAAACATTACATAACAAAAATATTATAACTAAAACATAAAATTCAATATTTCTTGTAGAAACACATAAACCATCTTCATTAAATAATATAGCTTCTGTAATCCCTGTCCCAAAAAAAAAAAAATCAGGAATAGCCAACCCGGACCAACCCATTTTGACCCATTACTCAACACGCCCGATCTGCCCTTTTTCCACCTCTAACTACAACTTAAACGAAACATTCATATCTACATCATTTAGTACCTCTCCTTCTTGCGGTACAAAACTTTGGCTGCTTCTTCTCGTGTCTTCTCTTAAACTACTCCTCTTGCGAAGTTCTTCAATTTTGAAATCATATCTTCCTTGTCTTTTTCATCCATTTCAAAACCAGAAAGTGCGAAAGAGAACTCAGATACAGCAGTTTCAGTTTCACGAGAAAGAAGTTTCCTTATCATCACTAGCTCCTTCTAAAAGAGCTTCTACTGGACCATATAATGCCTCTTTTAACTTTGACTGCAGAAATATACATAAACTAATCAACTATCTTAAACTACAAGAAAGAAAGGTTGCAGTTCAAACACATCTAAATTACACAAATCAATTGAGTACTCCCTTCAAAGATTATGAATACAAGTCGATATTACCTCATACAGTGCAATAAGTTCAGACAGTTTGGCAGTTCGAACTTCAACAATATGCGAATCTAAGTCCCGTGAAAATTTATCCTTTACTTTAGCTGAGTCCCACTTGGCTTGCTTGATGACAGCATCTGTACATTCAGTGTATCAGGAAAACGAATACGAGTGAGACGTTCTACATTGTTTCATGGAAATTTTTTTTTGCAAAAACAAAAACTAGGAAGTTGGGAAGCCCAGGGTGAGCCTAGGCTCGAACCCCAGACCTCTACCATCCTCAACCAGTTTAACACACCACAACCATCTCTGCCCTTGGGTCTTTTTCGTTATAGCTTGCACCTTTAATTCACTTAACCAATTTTTTTGCTTTTAACTTAACTTCCCTTTTTGCTTATTCACAGTTTATTCAAATAAGCTGTCAATTCCTTTTTATTTTTCCTAAGTTCCTTAGAGCTTAAAGTAGTTTTCCAGAATTTTTCATAATTTTTCGTATTAATTTAGTATTTTTAATATTATTTTTAGTCCAAAAGTGTTTTTAATTCATTAAAAATAAAATAAAAAGGAAATTTACACATCTAGGGGTAATTTTTGATTTTTAGGTTTTCTTAGGCTCGTTTAATTCCCGTAAGAGCTCGTTTTTCAGTTTAATTTGCGTTTTTGCTTATTTGTGCTTTACTTACTTATTTTGTATCACAGGTGATACCTAATATGTTATTTTGTATCACCTATGATTTTGTATGTATCACAAGTGATACCTCATATTTTGTATCTACAAAAACAAGTAGCTAACTACAGTCTAACTATCATAGGTGATACCTAATATCTTATTTTTTATCACAGGTGATACCTAATATGTTATTTTGTATCACAGGTGATAACTTAGCCAAAATAGTTTAATGCTTTATCACAAGTGATAAATGTCAAAGTATTCCATAAAATTACAAAAATAAAAAAAAAAAAATAAAAAAAAAAAAAAAAAAAAAAAACCAATCAGTAAAACTCATAATTTCAATCAGTAAAAAAATACAAGCCTTTAACCTTTTATGAACAAATAAAAAAAAAATCTTCTTGTATGTGTCGTCCGATATCACAAACAGATCAATAGCAGTACAAACTCTTTTCAACAAGCACTAACATTGAACAACATTAAAACCAACTAGCAGTACTAACCAATGTGTGATTTTGTATGTATCACAGGTGATACCTAATAAGTTATTTTGTATCACAGGTGATACCTAATAAATTATTTTGTATCACAGGTGATACCTCATAATGTAAGTAGGTAACTACAGTCTATGCAAACTCAATAATAAAAACTCAGTAATAATCAAACAATCATGTATAAGTCTTTTATTCAAATTTCATCAACACAATCTGAGAAATTTAAAATTAACAAAGATACTAAAAAATTTCATACAGGTGATAACAAATTTCCTCAACACAAACGGATTTTAACTTTTGTATCGCCAGGAGGATAGAGTGGCTGCTTAGGTGGCACATCAAAGTCATGAACATATAGTAATAGTTGATGTAACGGCCTCTCAAGAGTGGTCATAGTCCCTTCACTACCACCAATACCAATAAGACCTCTAGACTTAACATCATGACTAATATTTTCCGATGCGTTAGAGGTGTATAAGATGGAATTAGGGTGGTGCTCAATGGTGGCAAGTCGATGGTCATCAATACGTGAATCACGTAATTGATCAGAGATATAGGCTACACAAGCCAAACGGTCATTATGGCTCCATGCATGGGCTTCGACAATGTTGCAATGGAGATCAGCTAAGGCTGCTAATATCTCGGAAAAAAGGCCTGGTCGGTCTGTGGAAGTCATTTCAATAGCTGTTTGCTCTCCGTGGAAAGTAGTGTCATATACTTTACTTGTTTGAGTTGTGACCTTTGATTTAGCCACACGATTCGAACCGATAGCCTGTGAATAACCAAAATACATGTTATGAATTAATTAAAGTTATCTCAACTGAACTGTCGTGACTGATTAAAAATACATGACTATTACCAATTTTGGATAATAAAGAATGGTCCAAAGATGAATCTTGGAAAGATACCGGAAATTTGTTCTATTATCACTAGTGAGTGGAAGCCATGATCCATGACCTAACTCAACTAATATAGTGGGCTATTCTAAAAAGTCAAAAATCTAATAGGACAAGCTGACTTGTATCTCTTGAATGTAAGAACAATAACAAACTACCAAATTTCATGTCACTAAGTTATGTCCACAGCTCTTTATCTTATGTTACTTTAGATAATTGACTCGAATACATATTAATAATATGTTACTATTACTTACTGTCCATTGACAAAAGGAGCACCCTTTTTTGAACCATCAGTGATTTCGCCTTGTAAACCTGGTATGATCTCGGTCATTGATCTAACAATTTCAGTATCTTCACTGTAGCTTTCGTAACAATGACCCCATCTAGGATATCTACAAACCTGTTTAGTATAATTTCAAAACTCGTTAAGCGATTAAGTTAACAGCAACTAGCAGTTAAAAATAGTGATGTGTGTTAATTGTATTTGCTTACTGCAATGCAAGGTGCAAAAGCATATTGTATGCCAGTTGCTCGAACTTCAAGTGCTGTAGCAGCCCCAATCTTCTTAACTAGAACTGGATCCCTGTTCAAATATGTGATTTAATACGTTAAATCTAGTGCACTTTATGGTTCTACTCTACATATCGTTACTTGTACTCGTCACTTATACTTGCCTAGCAACTCCAAGACCAACATTATGAGGAAAGATTGTAGATTTGTAAACATTATTATTTCCATGGACTGCATCAATTCCATAAAACCATATTGATCCATGCCTCGAGAGCTGCCTGTTTGGATGGAACACTCCCTCCTCCACTCAATATACTACCTGAAATCACAACATGTATTTTGTTAAAAGCTAAAATATTGAATAGGCAAAAGGGTAGGAAAAAGTAAGTATAAGGATTACAATGATCTATGGCATGATTAATAAATGTTGTGGCTAAAATGTTAATTGCATCATAAGTAACTTGATTAACCAATACTGTCCCTTTTCAGTGCGTGAAAACAACATACATTTATAGAAGCCAACATAATACAACACAGGTGATTCATGGAAAGCAATCTCAGTTCAAAGTATAACCTTGAAAGTAAATCTAGAGCTATCTGCAGATCCAAGGCCTTTGAGTCACCTCTAGCTCGGGTTCCAGCCATTGCCTCGCTATATATGTCGAATTTGTTCCGATGAAATAATTGCTCTGGCTATTCAACAAGGTTCAAGTAAGTGATTAACGGAACACAGAAACATCACCTCAAGCTATAATCAGGCCTTCATGAAGTAGTTATTCAGATTGTTATTATGATTCATTAAGAAAATTTTCATATATAGCTGCACTTACAGTGTTCCCGATAAATGACGGTGCATCAGGAGGCTGTAGACAGAACTGGTAAGCATTTTCACCCTCAACCTACAGTCAATGAAGTAATACATTTCACTGATGCAATGGGCTACACCCATGATGCACAAAGTACTGATATTAGAAATAACAAATGAAACATTACCTGCAACGTTGCCAACCATGTAAGAGGATCAATATTTGGTGAGGTCCTAATTATACTACTACGTGCAACTATTTGTTAAAAAATTATCAATATAGTAATAAACATTATATAAGAAGTTTTAGAGGGTGTTTGGGATTGCGTATTTGTTCATGTTAAGAACTTAATAGCTAACCTAATACAGAACTCATGTAATCTACTCCTAAACCGCTTACTCAAAACTACTTCTCCGCGCTCAAACAACCACACAACTATCCAAACAGCTTGTAATTCAACAAACCTGTAAACCGAGACTTTTAACATATCTTAGGCATGGTTCAGTAATTTTATCAAACACATTGTAGGCATTATTATACTCCCTTTTTCTAACTCACATTTTAACTTAACTATTTTACAGATAACGAAAGAATTTGCTCACCTCAGAGTCCCCCTTGAAAATATCCTTTCTGCCACCAACAACTTTGATGAAGAAAATCTCATTGGACATGGTGAGTTTGATAAGAGATACGAGGGACAACTTTTGTGGTCCGGTGGGTTGATTGATATCCATGCTCGGAAGTTAAATAAAGAATCGTGTTAAATTGATCACTCTAATGATAACGTATTGGGATAGTAGATGTCGCTTATTGAGTTGAGGAACAAAATTAGGGTTTCGTGATGTGCGGGATGAAGAAGGATGATTTAGTTGAGAGAAAACAGAGAAACACACACTTACTCTATGTGTGTTTTGAAGGAGCGGTTATTAAATTATGGCTTTTATATGGACAAAAATACCCCTGTAGTGTAAATGATAAGTTTAATCTCAGCCTTTAGATCAAAATGAATGAAAGGTAGGGATTGATCCCTTTGTATGTAAGCAATGTTTTGTCCTCAAATGATCTTTTATCAACATATATTATTAACTTTTGTATGCTAGCTAGAATGTGTTACAAATTGAATTCGCTCCACTGATTGAGTCGCTTATGTAGAGATGTCAAGACCAGCGTTCGAATCTTGCCCATGACAAAAATTATAATCCCGTCCCTCACCCCTACCCTAAAAAAAAAAAATCAAAAAAAAGAAAAAAAAAAAAAAAAAAAAGAAAAGAAAAAATGTGTAGTTTAAAAGTTCGTTTATTAAAACAGGAAATAACACATTATGGTGATAGTCTTTATTAGTATTATCTCACGCTAATAAATTGGGCTAATTATTTAAAGTCATATAACTTGTCACATTCTGTTATTGTGTCAATGAACTTATTTTTTTCTCATTGTGTGTACTGAACTTTTAAATTTCGATCAGTGTGTGTATTTTGAGACAATTTTATCCTTACCTTTTTCAAATTTTGAAGAGTAAAATGGTCATTTTATATAGCTGAATACTCACAAAATACACACAATGATCGAAATTTAAAAGTTCAGTATACACAATGAGAAAATAAAATGTTCAATGCACACAAAGACAAAAAAATGTCAAGTTAGATATAGCCCTAATAAATTAGCAGAAATAAAAGTTGGACCTAATTAGGCTAGATGGCAAGGTGCACACAAGTTCACCTTACACCAAAGCGCCACCTCAGCTTTCTCTCTCCTCTCACTTCTCCTCACTCTCACTCACATTTTAGTGAGCAAGACATGCTTCACTTCACCTTTCGTTAAAATACACACTTTATAAAAATATAGCCAACTAAATACCTCACACACACTTACAAACAAAATAAAAAATAATAAACCATGAAGGAGAAAGAAATGTGAACGTTTCACCATAACTTCTTTTGATTTGTGGTCCTCGCGCGTCAACTGTGGTGATGGCGAAGGGAGTCACTCGTGACTTTACTAACTAGGTGAAGGGTTCACCTCCATTGCCTTCCGGTCTTAAAGGTTTAAATTTTATGTGATGACACGTGTTAGTGATAATAAATTCAAGTGGTCTTCTTTTGCTATTCCTCGTTTACTTTTTATAATTAATACATTAATAAAGTTCCCACTCTTCCCTTCCAGTTTCATTCGCCACAGTTTTTATGTTTTAATAATTCTTCTGATGCTTTGAGTATATAAAGTCAAGGTTAACGTTTTTGGTTTAATTCTTTATGCTTGCCTAATGACATTTTAGAATTTTTATTAAATTTACGAATTTTACTCAAATACTTTGAACATGGCACGACTATTTCATTCATAGTGTATATATAGGTTTTTGTGGTATTTAAAATGCAATGAAAAAATAAAATAGAAACCATATAAATTAGAAAAGCATTCAACAATACTTGTGAGAATATAAGTATTTGCCACAGCGAGAAAAACAAAGAAGTTTTCTTGTACGCTGGAAAAGTAGGAAATGGATAATTGATTATTAATGGTAAATTAGGAATTAATTAGAAACTTGGTTGGGTTGCTAAAATAATGACAAGTGTTCCAATGAGAGATTTAGCCTTCCTTTTAGGTTTTTTAATGAGGCTCATGTTTCACAACTCATGTTGATATACATGTTTAGGATGTTTTCAAAACGGCATTTGAGCTAGAGATGAGAATAGATTATATTAGCCAATTATTATTATGACCAAGAGTTACATTTTCGTAAGCCAAAAAGTTAATTTACACTTTAGCCCCATAAGTTAACAACTCTAATGGCGTAATTTAAGATGCTAGCAAATTCACAACTGATGTCGATAAATCGATTAGTCAATGCGAACATATTCGCTTAGCACCGGACGAATTGGCTCGGCTGGCTTTGGAGGGGTTGGTACACTCGGGTTATCTCGACCATATATACCATGTCCTTGTGAGCCATTTGCTTCGGGACTAGGTGGTGTTCTTGGGTCATCTCGACCATAAATACCATGTATGTCTAAGTCACTTGGGTTCGGGCTCATTTGTGTGATTTGACTTGTAAAATTTGGGTCCTCTACACCAAAAGTTGTTTGACCCCGTGTGGGTGCTACTGATGGTGATGGTGGTGCTTTTGGGTTAATACGGCCGTAAGTTGTTTGGCCTGATGTCGATCCTCCTTTTGGTGGTGGTGGTGGACTGTTAACTCTACCATATGCCGTTTTGTCTTTCAACAATGGAGGAGATAGGAGTTCTTCTCCGCGTGTTACCATTTGAATTATCTCCGCTGCACGTAAAGGTGCTGGTCGACCAAATCTTCGGTTTACAAACATGTCTGCAAACAAGACAAGCAACTAGTTAACTACAAATTTCAGAGATTTTTTTTAACGATAGAAGCTTAAATATAGTAGTCAACTTGCCGATCACTTAATAGATGTAATATACGTTTTTGACGCTATAATATATTGCAAAATTTTGCAAGAAGCTAGAAGATACAGATATTAGATGGCTACACATAACTTTAACCTACTTAGTCCAAATAATGAAATAAACATTTTTGATAAGCTAATCAACTACAAAGACTGTCAAAAGTGTTTATCAATTGAATTTCAAAAGTATCAACAAATCATGATAATCAAGTGTAAACATGAAATAAATCATGAAAATCGAGTTAAATGAAGCTACGCCTAGCTAAAATAATATCTCGGAGCTTGGAACTTGAGACTTTACAGGATACAGGTAGAGTTTTAAGTAGTATTAACTCGGCTCAATTACACCACTAACAGGGGGTATAACAGAATTAGGAAAGATCAATCAAATAGTGCGTACCATGTAGATGTCGAGCATGATAAGTTTCAAGAAGAAGAAAGAAAGCTAAGATGAAGAAAGCAAACTTCATAGTTGATAGTATATTGTTATCTTTGGTTTGTATTAGCTCGTGCAAAGTAGAGACTAGAGAGTGTTGAATGATTATTGAAGAGTGTATCTGTAACTATTTATATATGCAATCATCCAATGAGATTACAGTCAACTGATAGCAACTTATGTGTAAAATGTGGACTAAATCAACCACTTCTTTATAACCTCCCGCTTGTTTTGACCAATTTTCCTTTTTCACTTTTTCACACTTCAATTTTTTATTTTCTCACACATGATCGCGTATAGCACCCCCGGACCCAATATATCGGACCGGACACGCTCGTAATAGTCCCGACCCGAGGATAACCCGGACCGTGTTAAACTACGGTCTCGCCAAGCTGAGCCAGAAAAAAACACCTCATCATAGGAGGCCGCGTCTCAGCATCTTGCCCGCGGAAGAACTTTATGTCCGGGGACAATCCAACGGTCAGGACCACGGATCAACCCAAAAAGAGTAAGGAATATTATCAGCTATCATATAGCTGACCTAGGTAGACCCCAAATAGGAAAGGCAACAACCCCCTTCCAAAGGAACCGCCACTCACGGCAAGGAGACAAGAACGAGAGGGGATATCCGAGGAAACTCACAAGAAAGACCATGATATAAATAGAGGGCATTCACCACTCTCAAACGGTAACTTAACTCTCACAATCCGTCCTTCACATACTTTATCTCTCTAAACCATACACTTACTCTCACACTGGAAGTTGACCGCGGAAACCCCCTTCCGCGGTGAGACTAACGGTGCTTTCTTTCTTAGCAGCTTTTACAGATACTTAGTCTGAAATTCGCCCCATCAAGAGCTAGCCTAAACTAGGTCTTTCATTGAGCTCAAGTTTTGTACTAACATGTGGCGCCATCCGTGGGACGCCGTTACATAACTGCATTTCCAAAGTTCACTTTACCATGAGTAATCAGGCGAATGGCTCTTCCCTAACCCAAGAACGTTCAGCTGTACAGAACACTCTGGGGAAAGAGACGAGCCAGGGGGTAGAGGAACATCATTCGTGCCCTCTCCCGAAAAGGCTATATGGGAATTTTGCGATAAGCATTATGACCAACATCTGCCTTTAATGGCCGAAAAAGTCCATGCGAAAAAGTTGAGGCAAGTGAAAACTCGCCTTGACTTTGATGATGAAACACAAAGAGACTCACGATCTCGAGAACAGTCTCGAAACTCTGAGTCGAGATCCTTGTGGGAAAGAAAGGCTGAAAAGAAGTGGAAGGCTAGCCCTAGCGTTAGGTCCGGACCTTCCGAGTATTCCTACTCCCGAAGTGCTTTTTCCAGACTCAGCAGCAGAGAGACAGGACACCCCCCCCCCCCAAGAAGACTGTCAGAGAACCAAATACACCCAATCGACTGTCTTTACTCGCCTAGGGGAGAGACGAGGAGACATCATGTTGGGTCCGTCAGTACCCAAGCGTCCTTAAAACAGGATTTGAATACAAATTAGCCCAAGTATTAATCAAGCTTAAACACTCTCAAGTCACTGAGTGAACAGTCACTCAGTGAGTTACCTTCAGGATGCTTAGGACGAGTCTAAGAAGAAAGATTCACCATTCAGAGAGGCGGAACTCCCTGAGTGTCACTTAAGCCGAAGAAGAAGGTAATGGGTTTAGTGAGTGATGAAAAGAACTCACTGAACCCCAGTCTCCTCAACAACAATTGTAATTGAAGACTGAAGCCTGAAAGAAAGGCGGGACAAGGCGGGAAAAGTTTGAATAGTAAAAGAAATGTCCTTATCAGGGCCAAAGTCAAACTTTCCCTGAATGGCGTGAAAACAAGAACAGTGTTATCACTGACGCTCAGAAAGCGATTTCAACCTTATCCCAAAATAGATTTTTGTAACTGTCAAAATGCTGTTGTATCTTTGTCAGACTAGCTAGGTCATCCTTTTGTACTTTTTAGTCACGGGTGCTCTTTTATACATGTGTATAAATAGGAATCATAAGGGAGAAAAGTGGATAAGTTTTTGTGCGTTAAAAGCTTAGACTTTTACAAAACCACTTTTCTCCCCCAAAGAGCAACCTAGTCCCTGAGATAGCTCAGTGGTTCATTTATTGTTGCCCTCAAGCATAGCTTGAGTTTAGTGAGGAGAACACCATACCTAGTCGTTTCAATCCCAAGTGTTATTTTCGCTAGCACTTGGGTAAAGATTCTTTTGATTAATTTCTAATAAGAATTTAAACGTTGAAAAACTTGTGTTTTGTCTTTTACGTTTTCTGCTTATTTGTTTAAGTTAATCAATACGTTAATTCAGTCATAGAACATAATTAGATTAACTTTGTGGTTATTTCTGCTTGTGTAACGAGAACAACAAGTTGTATCAGAGCCTCTGATTTGTAAAATCTTTAAAAAAAAAAGTGCTCAAAAGGTTTTTAAAACCAAGATCCTACTATGGTTGATATTAATGTCCCCCAGCTCGTCGATAAAAAGGGAGGTAGCTATTCAGCTGTGGCTCCCCGACTCGAAGCTGGAAAATTTAGCAAGTGGAAAAAGCGAATGCTTTGCTACTTGACTGGTATGGAACTATACTACATCACTTGTATCAATGAAGGTCCTTATGTCCCAAATACTGCTGAGGGGTTAATCAAACCTGAAGCTCAGTGGACTATTGATGAGAGGAGGGTGGTCAATCAAGACCAATGCCTGAAAAACATAATTGTATCTTGTCTTCCTGATGATACAATGGAATCAGTCATTAACTGTACAACAGCCAAACAAAGTTGGCTTGACTTGGTTCATAGCTTTGAAGGTCCCTCAGATACCAAGGAAAACTGGATCATGGACTTAAAACTTGAGTATAACACTTTCAGGGCAAAGGACTCTGAAAGTCTCTCTCAGACATATACCAGATACAAGACCCTGATAAATGAATTGTCAAATGATGGTGTAGTGTTGTCTAAGCATGAGATCAATGTTAGCTTTGTCAACAGTCTCCCTGAGAAGTGGCTAAACTTCTCTCAGGGCCTCAGGAATGCTAATCACATTCAGACCCTTGAGCTCCCTGAGATCTATGGGAAATTTGTCTATGAAGACAACTTAATCTCTAGGAGATACCCAGACTCAAAGAAAGCTCTTGAGACCAAAAAGGCCCTGACTTCCTCACCTATATCAACTGCCTTTTATTCTAATGGTGTTGTGCAGGATTTTCAAGAGGATTCTGATGATGAGGTTGATGAAAGAACTAGTGAGGAGTACCTAAATGATTTACACTTGGAATTCCAAGAAAGGGCACTCCTTGCTAATTCAAAACGTTTTATCAAAAGAAATCAGTCAAACTTTTCAAAAGCTAAAGCAAATGAAACCACTGAATGTTTCAAATGTGGTAAAAAGGGTCATTTTGCTAAAGGCTGTTATTCAAAAACCATCTCAGAACCCTCTTACAAATTTTCTGGAAATAGTTCTTCTTCAGGAACTAGCAAGTTTCAACCTAAAATGCTTCAGTCTACCCAACATTTTCAAAACAATAATGTTCAAAAGGGTCAAAAAGATTTTGAGGCAAAATACAGAAAAGCTAAGGCTAAACTTGCTCTCCTTGAGGCCAATCCCTCAATGTCTCAGGCTGCTCAACCTTCCAAACCTGTTCAAGCAAAGAACAAGGTTCTTGTAGCTGAAGCCTATGACTGAGATGAAGAAGAGGTCTCATCTGATGATGAAGAAGTTAGAGTGAGTGCACTGATGGCACTTTCAGATGGTGATCAGCTGGCTGTTGGAAAAAGCTATGCAAGAAATGGAGAATGGGTCAACATCACCATGAAAAAGGTAAATATTTTACTTTCTATGGATGATAATTCTGATTGGCAGTCTTATATGAATTATATTAATGTTGATCTTAAGTTTGTTGAAGAGCAGGGACTCAATTTGTTGTCAAAATATAATAATCTTGTGTTAGAATTAAATAAGTGTAAAGATAAATTACTAGTTTTAAAACAAGCTAAACTAGAAGCTGTTACACTTCAAATTCAAAACACTGAAATTTTAAAACAAAATCAAGCTCTCCAAGCTGAGCTTAACAAAGAAAAAGCTGTCATAGAAAGCTGGACTAAAAAGAATCCTAAAGTCTATGAAACTGTGAGTCTTATTCCTAGTGAAAACAAGAAAGTTATAGGAGAAGACCAACTCACTGAAAACCCCAGTGAGAGTCACAGTGAAAAGGCTTTTATTCCAGCTGGCATATCCTTTGAGCCGGAAATGAAACCCAAGTCAAATGACTGGATTGTCAGAGACAACCCAGTCAGTAAGTTACCAAACTTTGAGACTGAGAAAATCTTGCTTCCTGAAAGTCAGGCTTTGAAAGATATGCTTGGACTCACTGACAAACCCAGTAGTACTGAGTCAGTCAATGAGTCTGAATCAGAATCACTTGCACCACTCCCACCTCTGAAAGTCCTTCAGGGAGCTGAACCAAGCTCAGACCTCACACCATTAGTCTACTCTCAGCATTCTCCAAAGGAGAAGCCAGGAATGGGAAAAAACCATCCTGAAAAGGCAAACACCTGAAGTCTCAGTTCCCACTGATGACTCAACTACTTCAGTCCCTTCTGAAGTAAAAACAGAAAGCCCTGATTCAAAAATTGATCAGTTGGCTGAGCTTGTCAGGAAGCTAAGTGAGAAGATTGAATCTTCTGAGAAACCTTCTCAATCCAAGATGAAGGAACCAAAATCAGCTTCCTTAAGCACCACCAAACCTAAACCCTCCAAACCTCAGCAAAGGTGTGAGCTGTGTGGCTATACTAATCATCCCATTGATGATTGCTTCATAATCCTTTACTACATGATATGCAAAAAGGAAGATCACAGGACCTCTGATCACCAGTCCTACACAGCCACATCAAAAATTGCTAACTTTAAAGCTCAAGTTTTTAAGTATAATTCTGTTTCTAAGCAGAAGTAGAAACAAAAGGCTAAGCCTTTTTTTCCTTGCCCACATTGTGGCTTCAATGACCACCTTCCTAAGGATTGCCTTATGGACACAAGTTGTGAAATATGTGGTGATCCCACTCATGACACCTCAGGACATGAGAAGGTCATTCAGACAAGAAGAGGAATCACCAAATCATCCTCTCAGTCTACTGAGTCTACCTGTGCAATCAAATGCAAAATCTGTGGTAGCTCAGTCCATTCAACCACTGACATGAATCAATTGTTACTTTTAAAAAGGCTATTAAAGCCAAGCCCTCCAAGAAGAGGGCTCCTAGAAAGAACTAACTCAGTTTACATTTGTGCAGAGACATGTCAGGGAGCCAGTTTGGCATCTAGATAGTGGATGTTCAAGGAGCATGACTGGTGTGAAAGAGTATCTGCACAAATATGTAGAAGAACTAGGACCTCAGGTGGTATTTGCTGATAAGTCATCATGTCTCACTGAAGGTTATGGTTCAGTATACTGTAGTGGTATAGTCTTTACTAGGATAGCTTATGTAAATGGTTTTAAGTACAATTTGATCAGTGTCAGCCAACTATGTGATGCAAAGAACATAGTTCAGTTTGATGATAAGCAAGGTACCATCTTCAATGCAAATAAGGAAGTAGTCCTCATTGCACCAAGAAGACAAGATGTTTATGTGTTAGACATGAATACTCTAACTCGGAATGGAACTTGTCTCTTTGCTAAAGCCACTGAAACTCTCAACTGGCTTTGGCATAAGAGGCTCTCCCATCTGAACTTCAAAAACATAAACTATCTTGCCAAAAAAAACAAGGTCCTTGGCTTACCATCACTTGTGTTTTCAAATGATAAACCCTTCTCTGCCTGTGAAAAAGGTAAACATCATAGAGCATCCTTTAAAACCAAGCAAAACTTTTCCATCAAGAACTGCCTTCATCTTCTCCATATGGATCTCTTTGGACCAATCAGTCCTAGGTCCATTAACCATGAGAAGTATACTCTGGTCATTGTGGATGAATACTCAAGATACACTTGGGTTTACTTCATGACCAAAAAGAGTCAGGCAGCTGAAACAATAATGTCCTTTGTCAGGAATATTGAAAATCATAATGACATAAAAGTCAAACAGATTAGGACTGACAATGGGACTGAGTTCAGAAACCATGAACTTGAATGTTTCTGTGATGAGAAAGGAATTTCCCAAAAAATTTCCTCTCCTTACATACCTGAACAAAATGGTGTTGCTGTAAGGAAAAATAGAACACTCATTGAAGCTGCTAGGACAATGTTAAATGGATCAGTCCTTTCCAAACACTTTTGGACTGAAGCAGTCAAAACTGCCTGTTATACACAAAACAGATCCATCATTGTCAAGAGACATAGCAAAACCCCATATGAGTTATTCAATGGAAGAATCCCTGACATCAGCTACTTTCATGTCTTTGGGTGTCCTGTGTTTATGCATAATCACAAAGATCACTTAGGGAAATTTGATGCTAAGGTTGATGATGGATACTTCCTAGGATACTCCCTTGTCTCTAAAGCCTTCAGGGTGTTCAACACAAGGAGACATCAAACTAAGGAAATATTTCATGTTACCTTTGATGAGAGTACTGAAGCAATCATGTTCTCAAATGCCTCAGTGGAAGAGATAGGTAATGATGATTCATCAAGATATCCTCCTGATGAATATCACCCTGACAATAATCCTTCCACTCAGTATCAAGCAAATGCTGACATCTCCTACTACATTGTCCCTCACAACCTTCCTTACCTAACCATCACTGAGTTTGTTGAAGCACAAAAAGTACTGATGCAATCAATCAGTCTGAACAAAGTGCTTAGGAACCAAACAATCACAGTGATCAGCCAACCCAGTTAGACACTGAAGATCCTGAAGATTATCAAGTGTCTGCACCAGAACCTATACCTCCAACCAATCAGGCCTCCACAAGTTCTAATCAGTATCCAAGACCTCAGGACAGTTGGACTAGGTCTAAAGATATAGAACTTGTCAATATCATTGGAGAGCCTACTGAAGGCATGCTCACTAGAAGCATGGCTGCCAAACTAAAAGCAGCCTCAGCCAATGAATACCTATTTGTGGACTTCATTTCCATAATTGAACCCAAAAGTGTCAAAGAAGCACTTAAACATCCTAGTTGGGTTCAGGCCATGCATGATGAACTGGAACAATTTGACAGAAACAAGGTAATGACCTTGGTCAAATGTCCTCAGGATGTTACAGTCATTGGCATGAAATGGGTATTCAAAAACAAAACAGATGAAAATGGCATAGTCATTAAAAACAAGGCCAGACTTGTTGCCAAAGGCTACAATCAGCAAGAAGGCATTGACTATGAAGAGACATTTGTACCAGTGGCTAGGATGGAAGCCATCAGGATCTTCCTTGCATTTGCAACCTACATGAACTTCAAAGTGTAACTAATGGATGTAAAAAGTGCATTCTTAAATGGGTCACTGAAAGAAGAAGTTTATGTTCAACAACCTCCTGGATTTGAAAGCAGTGAATTTCCTGACTATGTCAGCAAGCTTGACAAAGCCCTTTATGGACTGAAACAAGCTCCCAGGGCATGGTATGAAACTCTCTCAGCCTTCCTGATCCAAAACAAATTTGTCAGAGGTAAGATAGACAACACATTGTTTATCTATAGGAAAAATGGTGATGTCATCCTTGTACAAGTATATGTGGATGATATCATATTTGGCTCAACAAGTTATAAACTTTGCAAACAGTTTGAAAAACTGATGGCAAAGAAATTTGAAATGAGAAAGATGGGAGAACTGACTTACTTCCTTGGACTGCAAATCAAGCAGACTGATAAAGGAACCTCTATCAGTCAAGAGAAGTATACCAGAAGCCTACTGAAAAAGTATGAGCTCAGTGACTGTGCCTCAGTCAAAACTCCCATGGTTCCCCCAAACAACCTTGGTCCTGACCTTGCTGGTAAACCAGTCAATCAAACTCTATTCAGAGGAATGATTAGGTCATTGATGTATCTACTTGTATCAAGGCCTGACATCCAATTCTCAGTTTGTTTGTGTGCCAGATATCAATCTGACCCAAGAGAATCACATCTCACAGCTGTGAAAAGGATCCTCAGGTACCTGAAAGGTACTCCAAGTCTTGGATTGTACTATCTGTGGAAAACTAGAATGGGGTTGAATAGTTTTTACCGTTTTAAACTTTTCTTCGCTTTGTATACTTAACGTGATTTCAAAGTAAAGCAAACAATCAAGCAATATATAATTAACAAGTAAGGAAAGAAATGATCAAACCACACAACACGGATGTTTATAGTGGTTCGGCTACAAGGACTCTCTTCCTTGCCCTACTCCACTCCTCGAGCCTCTAACTCGAGAGTTTTTCTTCACTAAGAAACAAGCTCCCTTCTAGGCGGAGAAAACCTTTACACGTCGCTTACTCTTTATCCGGTACTAAGCTAAACACCGGGTTCTTTACAAGGGTACAACCACTCCCATTGGTTCTTTAACAAGGGTACAACCACTCCCGTTGGTTCTTTAACAAGGGTACAACCACTCCCGACACTCTTTGTGTTTTAAGGACTAAAACACTAACCAAACTCTACTGAATGAAATGTATAACAAAGATGTGTGAACACTAACAAATCACACAGTATCTAACTAATAAAACTTGCAACAGTCTTGTGGAAAACTAGAAGGGGGGGGGTTGAATAGTTTTACGTCTTTTTAATTTATTATAAAAACTTTGTTTACTTTTAGAAACTTAGATTCGAATTTATGTGAGCTCAACTCTTGAACAATATGAACAAATATAAGTAAATCTAAATTAACAATGCAAGTAAAGTAATGAAATGAAATGAAAGATAGAGATGGAAAGATCGAACCGCGAGACAAAGGATTTATAGTGGTTCGGCTACAAGGACACCTTCCTTGCCCTACTCCACTCCTCGAGCACCTAACTCGAGAGTTTTCTTCACTATGTCAACAAGCTCCCTTATGGCGGAGAAAACCTTACACAACTTTCGCTTACACCAATTTTACGACACAAAGCTAAATGTCGAGTTCTAATCGTAGCTAGAACCAATCTCACAACTTCAATCACAACTTCTTCACGACTTCTTCACGACTTCTTCACAACTTCTTCACTACGGCTTCACAACTTTTTCACAACGGCTTCACAACTACTTCACAACGGCTTCACAACTACTTCACGACCTAGCACTACTTATATACTCTTCTACTTCTTCACACCTTCACTACTTACACACCTTAACTTCTTCACAACTTAACTACTTACACACTAATCTAGCCTAAACAATTATGCTTACACCTATCTAACAAATATACACAACTTATACAAATGAATGAATGATTTACAATTTTGATACACCAACAACTTGGATGGAAGAGATACACCAAGTTGTAATACTTCTTGTCTTGAATGATAGAAGTATTCTTCTCTTGCACTTGAGAGGTTGAAGCTTTGGATCACTTGAAACAAAAGCTTATAATTATATGATCAAAGGGTTTTTGAAGATATGAAATGAGATCTAAATCAGAAAGTTTTTAGTGCAAAAGGTGAGGAAAAATGTCAGGAATGAACCAGTATTTATAGGCAAAATTTACAGCTGAAGGAGCGTGGGTGGTCCCCTTAATTAGTGGCCGGCTCCCTTAAATATTAAGGGGACCGCCCTTATAATTAAGGGGGCCGCCCCTCCCTGAACGGCTATAACTTTTGTCTTTTACTGGGGAAGGTTTTTCTGGAATATTTTTGCCATTTTTGGTTAAAAATTTGAATTCATATATTTATAATGGATTTAATATATTTACTTAATACCAAAAATGATTTTCTAAAAGATATAAAATGTTTGTGACATTTTATAAAAAATCTAGTGATTAAGAAAATGTTCCTTTGATCATATAATGCATTAGGCATTTGTTTATTCATACCTTAAGTGATTAAGTTGTTAAAATAGATATTTACAACTAAATACTTTAAGTGATTTCGTTTACGTCATAATCTTTCGTTTAATGATTTTACATTTTGTGATTATCAAAATGTAGAGGTATCGAAAAATATTAATAACGTTTTTGGGCATTATTTATATCAACAAGTCTGTTGAAGCTTGTATGCTTGATCTTCTTTGCTACCAAAGATAGATCACTAAGAATGAAATGAATGATATGGGTTAGTGATGTATAAATGAATGAATATATAATTTAAGCTATATGAGTGATGGTGGCCCTTGAATGATCAGCTTGCTATTTATAGGCAAAACTGAGGGGACAACTGGCGATTTGGTGGATCCAATAAAAGGGATCCGCCCTTGTAGTTGTTTGGTTCCGCGGGAACCAGAAAGCTAAGATTTTTACAAATCTTTTCATATCATGTTATATCTTGACAAGTCATTTTAAGATCTTGCAAAGTCAACTTTGTTACTTAAAGATCTTACCAAAATATTTCCCAAATCCTCAAGATATCAAAATGAGGTATGCCATGAGGTCATGTTAATATTTCTAATTTAAGAAATAAAAGTAAAACATGTAAATGTAAAATGTATGTAATATTATTCCTAGTGATTATGTAATACTTGTTACTTGTAAAAAACTTTAACATATATTTATGCTTTGCTAAAGATAAACCTTATAATTGTCATTAGTAAAATAAAGCAAAGATCGTAAAATATAAATAACGTTTTTAGGACGATATTTGTATTAACAATCTTCCCCTTTTTGTTGATGACAAAACATAAAATTTATTTTTAAGCAATGAAATAAGTAAAGTGAAAGTCTTTTAAAAATATAGATTAAGTTAGTTTTATGCAAGTTTAAAAACTATTTTAAGCATGAAAACATGTACTGTGATGTAAAAAATATGTACTGTGATGATCACAGTGATGTATAAACTTAATCCTATCTCCCCCTTTTTGTCGAAACAAAAAGAAGATATGCGTAGCGGAATGTGGTGAACATTTCTTGGTTATTACTCCCCCTAAATTGGAGTACCAAGATTGTTTCAATGATTTTGAAAACTTTAAAGCTCCCCCTTAGATTATACTGCCCCTAATTGGAGTGCCAAGGTTATGATGCATGATCCTACAAAACAAATGGTTAGAATAAGATATGTTTCCCCTCGATGTATACTCCCCATTGCTAGGGTACCAACGTATATGTTTCAAGGATGAGAAATGCTACAAAATAATGAGTTAGTATAAAATATACTCCCCCTTGATCTATACTCCCCGTTCCTAAGGTACCAACGTATACGATTCAAGGTTGAGAAAAGCTACAAAACAAAGGTTAGTTGTGAATCAATCCAACCAAGTAGCATAATGCATATGTATAGGTCAACCAAACATGATAGTTCAACCCATTTGACTTTAAAAATTCAAAAATATGTGTCTGATAAAAAATGCACCTAAGTATAAGTGGTCAAATCATTATGAGAATTCAAACTAACCATACAATAAAGTTAGTGAATCAAACAAACCAAGATATTATGCCAAATAATGATCACCCATAAGCATAAATATAACATTCATTACTTGAAATTTTTTTGTGACATAAGTCATAAACCATGATGTTACATAAAAAGAAAAAGTTCATAAAAATCGAGAATTCCTAAAACAATCCTATGAAATCCTATAAAAGGAGACTAAGAAGAAACTAAAAATTGCCTATTGCAGAGGATGAGAGATTGCATTTAGGCATTCGAGAATATGGTTCAAAATGAACCTCATCTCGTTTTGAAGCTCATGGACCAAGATGTTGGTCCTTTGAGCCAAATGAGCCGTTCTTTCGCACATCGAGCAATCATGCCTTGAAAAGTTGGAAGGAAGAGTAGGCTCATTGTTTTGTGGTGGAGGTGGTGGTTGGTTGTTTGTTGGTGGTGGTGGTTGGTTGTTTGATGATGGTGGTGGTTGGTTGTTTGATGATGGAGGGGTTATGGAGTTGAGCAAGATGGATTGAAGATCCATGGCTTCACCAAGGCGAGAATCCACCATATTTGAGAGAGCATAGAGGTGGGTGAGCTCCTCATTGATCTCCTCATGGGTTTGTGGTTGATTGATCCACATTGCCTCATCAATGGCAATAAGTGTGGATGTTGGTGAGAGGGGTTGTGTTTGTGGTTGAGGTGGTGGTGGATCATGGTAGAGAGGACCATGTATATCCCGATAAATGGGATGAAAGAGCATAGGTACTTGACCTTCAAAGGTCATGGGAGGAGGATTGGTGGACCTTGGTGGAAGGTCTTCCAAATCATCCAAATATGGATGAGGTGATGAAGGTGGTGTTCTAAACAATTCTAGGGGCTGAAGTTGTGGTGAATGTGGTGGTGAAGGTGATCTAGTAGGCTGTGATGGAGCGGGTGGTGGTGTGGTTGCTACAGGAGTGATTGTTGGAGGTGGTGTGTTGATGATGGTGTTAGGTGGTGTTGGAGTAGCAAGGTTGAGAAAATTCTCATTGGCTATTGGTGAGGATATGTTAAGTGGAGATGACTCCTCTGATGATGAATTGGCTAAGTTTACGAAGCAACAAGGACGGACACTCATACGAGCTGTCCTTCTTGCGGGTCTGCTTGTGGATGAGTTACTTGATTTTGTCATTTGAAAAGTGAGAAGATTTGTTCAAGAGTACAGGAATGATAGTTGGAGATGATGGTGAGTGAGTGAGTTGTGATGATCCTGATCTTCCTAATTTATAGACAGTAAGATGTATTGAAAGTTGTGTTTGGATTTGATGTTAATCCATTGAAGGATGGAGGTTCCTAATGATTTGGAATAAAAAATTATGCTAGTCACATCATCTAAGTCAACCCATAGAGATGAAGTTGAGTGAAAGGTTGAAGATATGCAGTAAATGCAAGGCTTGAGTAGGAAATCCATTGATGTGATGTTCCCACGGATTGCAAGGAACCAATTTGAGGGTTCCTTGTTTGTTACAGAAAGGTAACTCACATGGAAAATTTGAATTTTGAAATTTTGATGGGAAATTGATTTCTTATGATTCTAAGTGTTCCTAAAACATCCTAATGTTCCTAATGATCAGTAGAATAAACCTAAGAACTAGAATCAATAATCTAAGGATCGGGATTAGTCGGGAATTTTGAAAAAGTTACTGTTAGATACGGCGGATCCAATCGATAACAAGTGAGGAACCAAAATTTTGGTTTCGCGGAATCCGCGGGTTGTATTTTGGCGGAGCCAAAGATTTCAACTAACGGAACCCAGAATTTGGTTTCGCCAAATCCGCCATTCAGAAGTGCTAATTTAAATAGAGAGATTGTCAAATTTTGCGTTACCCGCTCAAATCCCATAAATTCTCCTAAAACATATGTAACTACTAATATGTGATAGAATAAAACTAAAAACACGGGTTCTAACACACGTTTGCACATAGATTAATTCGATGATAATAACTTACCATAAAAGTGGTTAAGCCAAACGGTGGCTTAAACATGGAAAATCGATAACAACACGTGTTATCATCCTGCAATGTTGAGTTAGTTCACATACAAGTTATGTACAAGCATAATATCCTAAGAAACACAAAAGTTCAACACATCATTGTTTGAATAAGTCTAATACCAAACACTCCCAACACTTCACTTCTTGCTCATCTTCTTGTGGAGCTTCATTACCCATCGTCCAAGATTCTTCATCATACCCTTTGTTTGTCGAAATTCAGCTGATTCGTTCGGGATAGGAGGAAGTTGGCTTAAGTACTCGGGTGGAGAGATCCTAGAGTTTGGCAAACCATCCTCTTCACTCATGGATGATGATGATGATGATGAGGTAGGTGGATGAGCTCGCTTTCCCTTTGCTACGGCTACCCTATGATCACTAAGTGGAACAAAGGTGTGTTTAATCTCGGTGTAGTCAGGAACAAAGCCTCTAGAATTTTGAGGGATGGGTGCAAAGGCTCTATAGAGACGGGTGAGAAGCATCCCGTAGGGCATGGCGGTGGTGCCTTGAACCGGAATATCGGCCATTCTTTTGGCGATATAGTAAGCGAGGTTGAAAGGTCGGTGGTTTGTCACACAATACATCATGTAACAAAGGCTTGCATTGACATGATCTCGATTTCCTATGGTGCTTATGACATTTGCTCTAAGGACTTCTTCTAGCTTCTTAAATTGGGGCCTAAGTTCATTTAGCTCCATAGCAAATGGATCTCGATCTACTTGATGACCTCGACTTAACCTAGTTTGGTTGTTTCTAGGAATGAAAAGATGAGCACGGATGTCCTCTTTTGAGATTAGAGGTGTGTCGTATGGATGTATACGATCAAGGTTGGATTCGAGAATGGACAATGACCATTTGTCCGAATAGAAACAATCTCCATGACTTGGAACACCTAATACATCTCCGAATTGATCTAGAGGGATGTTGAATTGAATTTCATTTACTTTGAAATGGGTGTTCATGTATCCATAATCATTTGTGCTAAGACCTATAGTTGCATAGAATTCAAGTATGAATCTGGGGATTATGAGTTCATCGATGTCTAGGAGACAATCGAATCGAATGGCAGCAAGTTGTTCTCTAAGAACGGTTCTTTCTCGGAATGAGGGGTCTATGGTTCTACCCTCATGTACATAACATTTTTCTAGGGCTTTGAATATTTCAACTTGTTCCTCACTAAGTCCTTTGGTTTTGTGATGTTTATGTGGGTATTTGATGGTTTCTTTGTTATCATAATAATTCGCGGGAGGCATGATTATCCTAGACACAAAAATTTCATAATTTAGTTAAAACTATCGAAACTAAGTATATTAATTTCTAGTGTGTGCCTACATGGGGACAATGTGGAGGTGCGGTTATCTCGACTCCTTTTGATGCATGAAAATTTCGTTTATGCAAGTTTTATGATAAAACAAGAGATAACCCAAACGCTTCTACTTCAATGTGGCTACGATTGAATGTACCCGAAAATACATATTAGTTATGTATTCCCTTTAGCATTCAAGAGACATTATGCAAGTGATGTTTAAAACATAACGTTTTTGTATTTGTATGAACAATGTGCTAAAAATCATTTTTCCTAGTCGTGAGAAGATTTTTTCAAAAATTTCTCATGGGGTTTTTGATGAATTATAATAATGTACTACAAGATACAATTCCTAACTAAGGAAAACATGATTTGTGATGCAATTCAGTAAATATGTTTCATGATTTAGATAAAAATATGCATAAACCCCAAGTTTTGATTTTGTGCATGAAATAGAAATCCTAGACTCAGATCAGGAATGTAGACGTGATTAGGATACTTACAGAGATGATTAGAGCACAAATTGATGGAAGGAGATGACCTAAATTTTGAGTTTGGATGATGTTGAGTCGAGCTCCAGTAGGTGTTATGTTTTGGGGAGTTGTGTTGTACAGTACATGGTGTTTGTTAAATAAACTAATAATCTGACTTAGGGATCCACGGATCTAGTGGAACCAAAACAAGGGATCCGCCCTTGTTGTCGTTTGGTTCCGCAGAGTCAAGCTTAGGTTTTGGTTTTTGTTATGTTTGGTTAATCTAAGGTTCAGGCTAAGGTTTTATCTACTCACTAGGTTCCATTAATCCTAAACCAAGTCTAAGAAAGTTGAAAGGTTCTCTCTTAAGAGGTTTTGTGAGAATGTCGGCAATGTTGTCCTCTGAGGATACTTTCTCAATTGAGATGTTTCCCTTCTGAACATTGTCGCGTAGGAAATGGTGTCGTATTTCTATGTGTTTGGTTCTAGCGTGTTGGACTGGATTTTTGCTGAGGTCGATAGCTCCTTTGTTTTCGCAAAGAATGGGAATGTCGTTGAGTTCAATTCCATAGTCAATGAGAGCTTGTTTCATCCACAGAGCTTGTTGGCAAGCTTTTCCTGCTGACACGTATTCGGCTTCAGTTGTTCATATTGCGAGGGCTGTTTGTTTCTTAGCAAACCATGAGGTAAGACAATGTCCTACAAAAGTACAAATACCACTTGTACTTTTCCTATCAACATAATCACCGGCATGGTCTGAGTCGGCATACACTATGGTTTCTACACCCGTTCCTTTCGGATACCATAATCCTAAATGTTTAGTGCCTTTTATGTACCTAAAGATCCGTTTAACGGCTTCAAGATGGGATGTTTTGGGATCTTCTTGAAAGCGTGCACATAGACAAACACTAAACATAATGTCCGGTCTACTAGCCGTGAGATAGAGTAAACTACCAATCATTCCTCTATATTTAGTGCTATCTACGGATTCACTTTCGTCATCCTTTGTGAGTTTGGTTTCGGAGGACATTGGTGTTTTCATAGGTTTTGAGTCTTCAAGACCAAACTTCTTAAGCATATCCTTGATATACTTAGATTGGTTGAAGAATATCCCATCTTCTAATTGTTTTATTTGGAGACCTAAGAAAAAGTTTAGTTCCCCCATCATACTCATTTCAAACTCATCATGCATGATTTTCGAAAATTCATCCCATAACTCTTGAAAAGTTGAAACGAATATAATGTCATCCACATATATCTGGACTATGATAATATGTGATCCCTTTTTTTTGGTGAAAAGAGTATTGTTTGCTAGGCCCATGGTAAACTTATGGTCAACTAGGAAAGTCTTTAGTCTATCATACCAAGGTTTTGGTGCTTGCTTAAGTCCGTATAATGCTTTCTTAAGTTTGTAGACAAGATTATGTTTTTCAAAATTGGCAAAGCCGGGAGGTTGTGCAACGTACACTTCCTCATTAATAAAACCATTTAGAAAAGCACTTTTAACATCCATTTGGAATAGTTTAAAGTCGTGTGCGCATGCATATGCAAGTAATATTCTAATTGACTCAAGCCTAGCGACGGGTGCAAATGTCTCGTCGTAATCTATACCTTCTTGTTGATTGTAGCCTTGAGCTACTAGCCTAGCTTTGTTTCTAGACACTACTCCATTTTCATCCATTTTGTTCCTAAAAACCCATTTAGTTCCATTTATGGTTTGATTTTAAGGTTGAGCTACTAATGTCCAAATGTCATTCCTAACAAACTGATTTAATTCTTCTTGCATCGCTATGACCCAAGATTCATCTTTTATGGCTTCATTAACATTTTTAGGTTCAATGGTTGAAATAAAACAAAAGAAATTACTTACGTTTTGGGCTTTTGACCTTAAGATTCTTTCGTTAATTTTTCCTATGACGTTGTCTAATGGATGACTTTTGGATTCTTTGATGTTGACAATTTCTCTTTTTATCGGTTCGTCTTCTTTGTCATTCTCTATGTTTTCTTGGTTTTCAACCATTTGACTTTCAACTAAGTCATCATCTACCAAAGGTGATGTCTTAGAGGGAGTGGACTTTCGTCGAATGTTACGTTCAACGATTCCTCGACTCTTGATGTTTCTTTATTCAAGACAATATATGCTTTACTATTTTGTGAATATCCTAGAAATACACCTTCATACGACTTTGGGTCGAACTTGGTGAGGTAATCCTTAGTGTTTAATATGAAGCACTTGCTTCCAAAAACTCTAAAATATCCTAACGTAAGCTTTTTGTCTCTATAAAGCTCATATGGTGTTTTATTCAAGAATGGTCTAATTAGGACTCTATTTAGGATGTAAGTGGATGTGTCAACGGCATTACACCAAAACTTTTGGGATATGTTTTGCTCGTTTAACATTGATTGACTCATTTCTTGAAGTGTTCTATTCTTACGTTCTACTACACCTTTAGATTGAGGGGTTCGAGGAGCCGAGAAATTATGTGTTATGCCATTAGCATCACAAAAAGCTCCGAATTGGATTTCGTTTTCAAATTCACGACCGTGGTCGGTTCTTATTGACACTATATTATTTCCTATTTGATTTTGAATTTTCTTACTTAGAATTTCAAATTTATCAAATGCCTCGTTTTTAGTTTTTAAGAAGTTAGTCCAAGTATACCTAGAGTAATCATCGACTATTACCAAAGTATAGAAGTTTCACCCGTAACTTTGTATAGCGGATGGACCAAACAAATCCATATGTAACAATTCTAGACACCTAGATGTAGACACCATGTTTTTAGCCTTATGGCTATTATGAACTTGTTTCCCAATTTTGCAAGCATCACAAAAGTGTTGGTCGTATTTCAACTTGGGCAGGTTCCTAACGAGTTCCTTAGATGATAAGGATTGGATTAACCTCATATTAGCGTGACCTAAGCGTCTATGCCATAGAGTTGAGTTTTCGTCCAGAGAGTGAGACAAAGTTTGTCTTTAGGTGTTTTGTCTAATTTCATAACGTAAACGTTATTCTTCAAAACACCTTTTCCTACGGTTATGCCATCTTTTAGTATTTTACTTCCATTTTCACTGAAAAGGACGTTATACTTTTTGCGGCATAATTGACTAATACTAAGCAAGTTAAATCCTAAATTATCTACATGAGCAACATCATCAATAGTGAGAGAGTCATGAGAGATTGTACCTTTTCCGATGATTTTACTTTTAAGCTTGCTACCGAATGTGACATTACCTCCGTCGTACACTTGGTAGGATGAGAAAAGGCTTTTGTTCCCCGTCATGTTTCTTGAACACCCACTATCTTTAATCCACTCATCTGGTTCTAACTCAACTTTTAAGCACACCTCTTCTGAGTCATGAGCCATGAGAGCAACTTCGTCGTTCTTAGGCTCGTCGTCATCACCTTCACTGTCACTCCAAGCTCCACTAACAAATGCTCTTTGAGACTTGTTCTTTGGAGGCTTTGGACATTCTCCTATTAGGTGACCGGAATCCCCGCACCTAAAGCATTTCCTATCTACTTTTCCTTTCCTATCATCACGGTCTTTCCGGAAGGATTTCTTTTCTTCACGAGGTTGTCTTACGAACTTTCCTCGTCTCCTAAAGAACTTCTTGAAATCTCTAACGGCCATGGCATACTCTTCGTCTTTGCTATCTGAACTAGACTCTTCATCACTTGATTCTACTTTAGCTTTTAAGGCAATGGACTTCATCTTCTCCTTTTTGCATTTAACTATTTCTGAGTCTTTTTCCATCACCATTTCGTGAACTTTGAGATTTTCGATGAGCTCGTCAAGTGTCAAGCTTGAAAGATCCTTGAATTCTTCAATAGCCGTCACCTTTGCTCTCCACTTCGGATGAAGTGCTCTAAGAAATTTCCTGACAAAGTTCTTACTAGAAAAAGATTCGTCAAGTGCTTTAAGAGAAGTAATTATAGTATTAAACCTAGCAAAAGCACTATCAATGGTCTCATCTTCAGAGATAACAAATTGTTCATATTGTTGAACAAGAAGATCAATTTTGTTATCTTTGACTTGTGAGTTCCCTTGATGAGTGATAATCAATGATTGCCAAATATCCTTAGCCGTTTTACACATAAAAACTCTTTCATATTCTTTCTTAGGTAAGGCATTATAAAGCATCATTTTGGCTTCATTATTTTTGGCAATCAACTTCTTTTGCTCATCACTGTGACGAGTAAGAGAAGTACCTTCATCCCGACCACCTAATACATTTGATATAGGTTTATAATCACCTTCTATGATAATATACCATAGATCTATATTCTTTGACTTCACATAAGTTTTAAAGCGATTTTTCCAATATATGAAACAATTTGGTTCAAATAGTGGTGGTCTTTGCATAGATTGCCCTTCTTTAAAGTTTTCAAAATCCTTTGATCGTTTCAAGTTTTAAAATACAATATATTTTGAAAATCTTGAGTAACGTAGCTCTGATGCCAATTGTGGAAAACTAGAAGGGGGGTTGAATAGTTTTTACCGTTTTAAACTTTTCTTCGCTTTGTATACTTAACGTGATTTCAAAGTAAAGCAAACAATCAAGCAATATATAATTAACAAGTAAGGAAAGAAATGATCAAACCACACAACACGGATGTTTATAGTGGTTCGGCTACAAGGACTCTCTTCCTTGCCCTACTCCAATCCTCGAGCCTCTAACTCGAGAGTTTTTCTTCACTAAGAAACAAGCTCCCTTCTAGGCGGAGAAAACCTTTACACGACGCTTACTCTTTATCCGGTATTAAGCTAAACACAGGGTTCTTTACCAGGGTACAACCACTCCCGTTGGTTCTTTAACTAGGGTACAACCACTCCCGTTGGTTCTTTAACAAGGGTACAACCACTCCCGACACTCTTTGTGTTTTAAGGACTAAAACACTAACCAAACTCTACTGAATGAAAGGTATAACAATGATGTGTGAACACTAACAAATTACACAGTATCTAACTAATAAAACTTGCAACAGTCTGTTGAAGCTTGTATGCTTGATCTTCTTTGCTACAAAAGATAGATCACTAAGAATGAAATGAATGATATGGGTTAGTGATGTATAAATGAATGAATATATAATTTAAGCTATATGAGTGATGGTTGCCCTTGAATGATCAGCTTTCTATTTATAGGCAAAACTGAGGGGACAACTGGCGGATTTGGCGGATCCAATAAAAGGGATCCGCCCTTGTAGTTGTTTGGTTCCGCGGGAACCAGATAGCTAAGATTTTTACAAATCTTTCCATATCATTCTATATCTTGACAAGTCATTTCAAGATCTTGCAAAGTCAACTTTGTTACTTAAAGATCTTACCAAAATATTTCCCAAATTCTCAAGATATCAAAATGAGGTATGCCATGATGTCATGTTAATATTTCTAATTTAAGAAATAAAAGTAAAACATGTAAATGTAAAATGTATGTAATATTATTCCTAGTGATTATGTAATACTTGTTACTATAAATGTAAAAGACTTTAACTTATATTTATGCTTTGCTAAAGATAAACCTTATAATTGTCATTAACAAAATAAAGCAAAGATCGTAAAATATAAATAACGTTTTTAGGACGATATTTGTATTAACACTATCCAAAATGCTCAGGCTTTGATCTCAAAGGATACTCAGACTCTGACTATGCTGGATGCAACATGGACAGAAAAAGAACCTTAGGCTCCTGCCAATTCCTTGGTGGAAAATTAGCCTGTTGGAGTGCTAAGAAGTAACAATCAGTTGCCATGTCCTCAGCAGAAGCTGAATATGTTACAGCAGCAAGTTGTTGTGCAAATGTACTATGGATGAAAAGTCAACTTGGTGACTATGGTATCCATTATAAGATGGTTCCCATATTTTGTGATAACACAAGTGCAATTGCCATCTCAAACAACCCTATTCTTCATCAGAGAACAAAACACATTGATATTAGATATCATTTTATCAGGGACCATGTCATGAATGGTGACATTGAATTACACTTCATTCCCACTGAATATCAGCTAGCTGATATATTCACCAAACCATTGGATGAACCAACTTTCACAAGACTGAAAGCTGAACTGGGAATGTTGGATATTGAGAATCAGTCCACTGACTGAATCCATCCTACCAAGTGTAAATTCTGAAAACCTCAGGTCCCTGACTCAACGTGTCTCTCAGTGAATAAGATCACTGAATAACCTTCCCTGAATCCTCATACTGAATGAAAAGTCATTCAGTGGCCTCAAGATGACATTCAATGCTAACTTAAATGCTCTAAGTATCTAGTTAGTAAATGTCCGAGGTTGGTAACTGAATACCTATTTAATATAGGAATATATGTTCTTTTACCTTCTAGCATCTACATCTTGGGCCCCCACTTCATCACCACACATTCCACTTGGCATTTAATGCCAATACTCACAAATAATATCCTTTGATATTATATGTGGTGATGTCACTCTGCAAATAACACTTTTTGCAGACGACACAACTGTTCACCTCGACTGTTGCGCAAAACTCGGGAAAATGGAGTTTTGGCATTTAATGCGGACTCCAATCGTTTATTCAAAACGGTTTTCAAATTGTGAGAAAAACTCGCTTAGTGCCAAAACCACCTCACCTCCTTCACTTCCCTATAAATACCCACAATCAAATTAACACACATACGTTTTAGAAAATTTCAATCAAACTCTTATCCTTTTTTCACAAAAACTAGTGTGTGTGTGTTCTTCATCCTTAGACCCAGACCATTTTTTCTTGCAAAACCAAGACTTTTAAATGGCTACTTCTAAAGCTATAACCTGCGCCCCAAATGTGGAATTCACAATGGAGGGCGTGGATATGACCAAAAACAACGTCGTAGGGAATTTTGCCTACCCCAAAAATTTTTGGGCGTATAAGAATGTAGTTAAATACCTACAAAACCGCTTTCTTTCTACGGCGTTTACAAAAACACCCCCAATCATATGTCATGACTATCTTAGGGAGTTCTGGTGTACTGCAGTGGCAACTAGCCCTGATGACATTAAGGACACCCTTATCAGGTTCTCAGTGATGAAAGGGAGAAAGACCCTCTCCCTGAATTACCAAACCTTTGTCAAGGCCACAGGTCTTGATTTCGCTGAGAACTTCGACCCTCAGCCCACTGATGCAGAATTAAAGAACGAATTGCTTTTACTAGGGCCACATGATGAAAAACATCCTGAAGTGGCCCTAGGAACCTTGTTGGCAAAGCACCAATAATGAAGACCTGGTTTCCTGCTGTCTGGAAGATCCTGATGACCTTTGTCATTCAGGTCTTTGGTGGCAATAAGTCCTCCACGGAACAATTGAATGCATCACAACAAATGATTGTGTTCAGCCACCTGGAGGGCAGAAAAATAGATATTAGAGAGATAATCTTCAGAGACCTCATAGCCAAGCTATCAGGGAAATCTAGGCAAAGACACATGTCTTACCCTAGGTTCATTTCCTGTGTGCTTCAGGACTTACTAGGCTCCGAATATGTTAGGCCAAATGTCCAGGGATCCAACCCTAACGTCTTACACAAGGCCTACTATTCGAGAGAGCTTACTGAGGTCACACCAGTTCCCCTGACCAAATATATGTTGATGGTCATTCAGGGACAAGACGCTGTATCTCCTGTACCTTCTCCCTCAAAGAAGGAGAAGAAGAAAAAGAAGGCAGGGTCCAGGAAGGTGGTTCAACCCAAACAACTCGCCACTGAGACCTCTGCCTCAAAGCTTAAAGAAAGGCAACCAACGACCAAGACTACTGAGACACCCACAGTTGAGACCCCATTGGCCAAACAACAACCACCAACGGAGGGTATTGAGAAATCACCCTCAGTGTCCTTGGGAAAACTCTCTCCTCAAGGCTCTGCTGACAAATACAAGTCAGTGAGGTCAGGAACCATCCAACCCTCATATTCCGATGAAGGCATTCATCCATCATCACCTTTGCCTGAGGGAGTACAGGGTCCTATACCCTCAGTAGAGCAGCACCACTCTGCTGAGAAGGGGACCCACACCCATAAAAGACACAAAAATAACCAAAAATGGCTAAATACACCAAATTATACTGCAGATATCCTTGGTTTTTGTTTTTATGCATTTCAAGTACAAAAGATTGAAAAGGGAGCGAAAACGAGCATTTTTGGATAGACTCGACAACAACTGTGCATTTGGTCTAAATCAAGACGGAGTCAAAGTCAACCTCGGGATATGATTTTGGAATGAGCATGGAAAACCGTAACCGAAACCATTTTTTATGGGCCGACCCGACCCATTTATATGGGCCAAGTTAGCCCATATTTAATTAACCCCAAATCCATGTTTAAACCCTTAACCCATTTTTGTTACCCAGCCCAAAGATAAAAAGCCCACAAAATAAACCCAACCGGCCTTTTGAGTTAACTTAGATAGTTGACCCGGTCAACTTCTCCCTTTTCCCATTTCCCGCCAAATAAAAACCCGCCATCTCCCATCATTTCTTCCTTTGCTACACGCCACCACCCACCCTACTCCTCTGCTCCAGCTAGTTCACGTGTATCCCTCCCCCTCTTCACGAGATACCATGGCATGTCATCAATCCGTGTGTACATATGGGCGCCAAAGTGATATTAAGGGCTTAGATCAATTCTACTTTAATCCTACGACTGGGATTTGCTCCAAGAAGCACATATGAGAGTCTAAAGCAGTTTTGTCTCACAAAACTAGCACAAAGTTTGAAGACCCTTAACCTTAGTTTTTAGTATAAATAGATGTCTTGTAAGCCTTTGAAAGGCAGGTTTTATTTTAGCTTAAACTTAGGTACTTTTTCTTTTTCATTGTTATTTACTTTCAGTAATGTAATTTAATTTTAATTAATGCAATTTTAAGTTTCTTTTATTTAAAAGTCAACGAAAGTCAACTGCTTGTTACTGCTTAATTGTCTGCTTATTTTCTGTGATTGTTACTTTTTATGTCCTAAATTAGCTTATTGAGTATTGATCTTTCAAAAACATTAGCTTATGATAACTGGTTTAGTTCTAAATTCCAAAGCTACCCATTAAGGGAGTGTTTGGATCAGGCTTATTTTTGACCAAAAAAGGATTACCACTGTTCATTGAACATCTAAGGAAGTTTGTTTGTGCTTAGTTGAACCTAGGTAAGCTGTTTGAGGGTTGTGATAAGCTGTTTTGGAAGTTTTTATAGGTTGGATTGGTTATTAGTTGGATTAAGGTTAGAAACTGCTTCTATAAGCTTCTTGTTAAGCTGAGCTTGTTTTGACAATTTTTTTTTTGGCACCTTTGAGTCCTTTTCAATAGCCAATGTTAAAGTCCCAAGTAGTGCTTTAGCCCATGTGATTTATGCCAAAGCTTAGTACCACAGACCCATGTCTGCACATTTTCTTCATATTTTTGCCTTTTCAGCCCTTTTCAACATCAGTTTTAAGCTAGTATAAGTAGGATTAGATTTCTGATTTTTGGTTTTATAAGTAGCTTGTAGGTTAATCTTTATATGTCTCAGCTTATTTTTGACTTTAGAGCTCATCTGACAGCTTATTTTCAGTCTGCAAGTTCCCCCACTAGGCCTGTGCAGACCTGCACAGTTTTATGTTTCCACAAGCATCTGATCTAGGGGTGATTTGAAGTAGCAACTGGTTTTAAAAATTGGGCATTTTTTATTTATAAGTAGTTTGTTGTATCAGCTTTTAGATTCTGCTTTTGGTTTCCCCTTAGGAGCTTTTAGCTAGCTTCTAGATCAGCTGCAAGTAGGCTGATTAGTCATTGTTTTTGCCTTTAATAGTCAACTGCACAAAGTGCTTATTAGCTTTTTCTGAATGCTTCTCTGGTCACTTTTGGTAGTTTTGAGCTTGAATTAGTGTGTTGATCTGATTTTGAGCAGTTGGTTAATTTTGGTGCTGTTTAGCTTATTTTAGAGCTTATTTGCAACTGCTTATTTGCACAATCTGCTTATTAGGGTTGAAATAAGTTCTTATTTCATTTTTCCTAGTTTCATAATATCATTTAAGATTTTTCTGCAAAATTTCGTATTTTTCCAAAGTCATTTACTATTTTTAAATCATTTAAATAGTTTCTTGTAGTTTTTAATTCATAAAAATAAAATCAAAAATCAAAAAAATTCAATTCTTTTTTTAAAATTTTCTTTTGTAATTTAGAACGTAGGAAAATTAATTTGATATTCCTAGAATTAATATTTTTAGATTTCACGTTTTAGTCTCGCGTTTTCCTGTTTTTAATTTCGTTATTTGTTACGTTTTGCTAATTTATGCTTTGTAGATTTATATGTTTCCCATAGCCCAATTATGCTTTCCGTAGTTGTAAGTTATTTTATTTAATCAAAATCCAAAATCTCTCCGTTCTCACATTTCCAACACGATTCACAAACCCGATCTCACAAAATTCCATTTATCCTTCATCGGGGATAACGAACCGGGTTACACATACTTCACTTGTGTTTCCTTGGAAAAATAACGTATTGATTTCAAACGATCAATTTTTGGCGCCGCTGCCGGGGAAGGTTGTAGCGAATTTTTAATCTCGTTTGTCGATTCGTGTTTTATAAACCAATTTTTGTGAAGGTTTATAGTATTTTTGTGAATATTTTCTAAAAAAAAAAAAAAAAAAAAAAAAAAAAAAAAAAAAAAAAAAAAAAAAAACACTTTGTCTAAGGTGTTTTCAAAAAAATAAAAATAAATAATAAATACAAAATAATATATCCTCACTTTATTGAAAGTGTTGTAAACCATTCCTAATATCCAACAAAACAAATCGTGAGTTAATTGTTTTCGGATTATCTTGAAATTACAACCTATACAAGTGGTTTAAGGATGGTTTGACATTAAATTGACAAACCGAAAGAGGCGGGTTTTTAATCAGCTTTCGAGCGGACCTTTGCTTCTCCGCCACTCTGCGAGTAGTTTTGAGAGAAACGAATTTCGATTGACGAATCGATCCCAAAAATATTGTGTGTAATCTTTCCTTAAAATAAAAAATCCAAAAATATTTTCATCTTCAAATTTTGTTTCTTTGTGGTGTATGAACACCCGTTCTTCTACACCCGATCTTATTTCACCAGTTTCCAATCCCGAAAGAATTATTCGTCGAGGTCGACGTCTTGATTTTCAAGACGACGAAGAGATGGATAACAATACAAACAATGATGAGCCACCTCCCGATCTCCGAACGATGGAGGAGTTGTGCCAACCAACAATGCAAGGACGTGGTGGCCCGATTGCCCCCGTTAATGTCCAAGCCGCGGATTTTGGACTTAAACATCACATGATCCAACAAGTCCAAACTTCTTGCCAATTTCACGGATTGCCGGGTGAAGATGCAAACAAGCATCTTGATAAATTCATTACCGTCACCCAAAGCATGAAACAAAATGGGGTCACCGATGACGCCCTTCGTCTATATCACTTCCCCTATTCTTTGACGCAACATGCCACCGCATGGTTCGATCGTCTTCCCTAGAATTCAATTCATAGTTTCGATGAAATGACATCAAAATTCTTGGCAAAATATTTCCCTCCGTCGATGGTGACGAAATTAAGAAATGATATAAGTAACTTTCGCCAGCTTCCCGATGAATCTTTATTCGAAGCATGGGAACGTTACAAGCTTTCGATTGATCGGTGTCCTAATCACAATATGTTACTTGTTACCATAATAGACACATTCTATAATGGTTTAACATTAAGACATCGCGACACGATCAATGCTGCGGCCGGTGGTACCTTTATGAAAAGGCGACCACAAGAGTGCTATGATCTAATCGAGAACATGTCCACCCACCATAATCATTGGGATTCCTCTGCCGAGAGGAATGAGTCAGCCAAATCTACCACTTCTTCTTCTTCTACTTCCGAGATAGCTTCACTCACTAAAAGAATGGATGATTTGTCCACTGCTATCTTGAGAATACATCAAACTCAGATTCAAAACAACAACAATCATCAAGTAAATGTTGTTAATCAAAGTTGTGAAACATGTGGTGGTCCTCATCCATATTCCGAGTGTCCAGCCACCGTTGGCAACACTCAAGAGAGCGCTTATGCTGCTTCGGGATCCTTTAATCAAGGAGGTAATGGTTACCAACCCCAAGGAGACCGTAATCTTCTCAGCTATCGCTCCAACAATTTTCTTGGACCACCCGGTTTCAACTCTCAAAACCAAAATGGGCAAAACCGAAATGCCCAATTCAATCAAAATCGAACGAACCAAGGTTTCCAAAACCAAGGCAATCACCAAGGTTTTCAAAACCAAGGTAATCAAAACCGAGGTCAAAACCAAGGAAATTTCAACCAAAATCTGGGGAATGTTCAAAACCGAGGGCAAAATTTCAATCAAAACCAAGGTTTTAACCAAAATCAAACATCCTCGGATGAATTGTTGAAGCAATTCATGAAAACCCAAGATGAAACCAATCAGTTGTTGGCCACCCAAATAAATGAGATCAGAAAGTCTTTAAATGATCGACCCTCGGGCTCAGGAACTCTTCCTAGCAACACGATCGCTAACCCGAGGGGCGATGTGAAGGCGATCACAACTAGAAGAGGTAAAGCATATGATGGACCCTCGACTCCTATGCCCCCTCCACCGAGGGAAGTGAATCGAGATACCGAGGTGACAACGGACAAGGTGCATTTCTCAAGCCCACGAAGTACCGCACACGTCCAACCTCCGGTCGTCCAATCTCAAATTCCGGAACCCGATGTTCCGAAGACCAATCCTAAGCCTTCGATTCCATATCCTTCGAGGCTTAATGATCAGAAGCTTCATGATAGAACTAATCAACAAATGGAGAAATTTTTCAAAATCTTCAATGAATTGCACTTCGACATAAGCTTCGCAGATGCTCTCGTCCTTATGCCCAAATTTGCATCTACACTCAAAAGTTTACTTAGCAACAAGGATAAGTTGTCTGAGATGGCAAAAACCCCACTTAACGAGCAATGCTCGGCGGTTATCCTCAAGAAGCTTCCCGAAAAGCTCGGAGACCCCGGCAAGTTTTTAATCCCATGTGATTTCTCGAGGATGGTTCAGTGCTCAGCCTTGGCCGATCTTGGCGCAAGCATTAACCTTATGCCACTCTCGATATGGAAGAAATTATCTCTTCCGGAGCTTACATCTACTTGCATGACACTCGAGCTAGCGGACCGTACTATAACTCGTCCACTTGGAATAGCTGAGGATGTCGTTGTGAAAGTAGGAAAGTTCCACTTCCCCACTGATTTCGTTGTGGTTGACTTTGATGGCGATCCTCGAGTTCCACTCATTCTGAGGAGGGCTTTCTTAAGAACGAGTCGTGCTCTCATTGATGTATACGCCGAAGAATTAACCATTCGTGTTGAAAATGAAGAAGTCACGTTTAACATCAATCAAGACTCTAAACCTCTAACCAAATGCAATGTTGCTACGGTGAATCAAAAATCTGATCTCGTAATTGCTTCCAAAAGAAGTGATTCGATACTTTCAAGATTCGAGGTTAAGAGTACTTCAAACAAACGTGCTGAGCTCAAAGCAATGAAAATTACCCCTGGCACAAGCAAATGGTTTGAGAAATGTGCTGGGGAAGTAAAGAGTGTTTTTGATTACGATGAACAAGAATCGGAGACCACAACGGAAGTGGTGAAAATTGCTAGCTCTAAGAGCACACCACTTGTCCCATCTCCGGAATCGGTTTGTCGTATTGAGATTGTTTCCAACTCTTCCTATCCTTCTCCTCCGATTGAGAGAAGTGATATCTCTATGGAAGAGTTCGAGGTGTTCTTATTTGATGCTCCAATTCGCCGGAAATTGTTGAGCCCGATGGTGATCCGGGGGGAGATGCTCCGTTATTAGAAAAAATGATATTTGATGAACCGTTATTTTTTCTCCCCCCGAAGGAAGTTATTGTTGAAGATAAGCCGTCAGATCCTTTGGAGCACGAGCTCGAGGATCTTGTTCCCGAATATGAGAGTTTTATCTTTGACACGGCTGAAGAGAGTAGTGGCAATCCCACTTCTCATTCTGATTTTTCTCTCCCGGCTTATAAAGCCTTTTCTTTTGATATCAATCTGTTGGAAGAGACGAGTAGTGGCAGTACCACTTCTCATACTTATATCTCTCTTCCCGAGTATGACTCGTTTCTCTTTGATAAAAATGATCCGGTTATCTTTGAAGAGTTCTCTGGTGAACTCTCTCAGCCGGAATTTGATCATTTTTATTTCGAGATTGAGAATGACTTTAGTGTGGGGGGAGATGTTATTGATCATAAGGATTTGGTTCTTGAAGATTCCATCCCGACCCCCCCCCCCCCCCGGTTGAAGACAATATGGCCTTTGATGATGAAGAGTTTTTTCTGATAATCATAAAAATCTTGCTTCTCTTCATCACATATGGTGTGATTTCTCTTTCCCTTTTCTCCTACGGGAATGAGGACACCATCTTTGACCCCGGTATCGTCCCTTATAGTTTCTACTATTAAAATACCGTGGGTATCTCATCGGTGTGGAACTTTCATTAAATTCAATGTTTATCCAGACATTTTTAATGAAAGTCCGATGGAGATTTTCTCTTCCACATGCTTCCCCAAGAACAAATGAATTCGGGGTCGAGTCAAGCTAGTGACTCGGTTAACAAAAACATTAGCACCACATGGGTGACAACCCATGTTTCTGACTTCTCTCTATTTTCTAACACTAAGTGTGGGGGAATTCCTCTGCTGTGCTGTGCTTTTGTGTGTTGTTTGCTCTTGTTTGCAGATTTCCCTTAGATCGTGATGATTGATGCACCTGTTTTCAATCCAGCCTCCCAATATCCGATCTTGTTACTAACGTTTATCTAGGGATATCTTTTCAACCTTTTTTGTGAAAAATGGAGATTTCTGTTCCACACTTGGCTATTAGTATTACCTTTTTACGTTCTAAGTGTCGGCATAATAGCCGGTACTTTGAATATTGAGGGCAATATTCAATTCTAAGTGTGGGGGGGAATTCTCGCGAATTTTGTCACATTTGTACCTTCTAGTGCCCTAGTACCCCCGTTTTGACCCAAAATTTTAAAATTTTTGTCGTTTTTAAATAAAAAAATTGTGTTATGTTTAGTCTTGATTAGGTTAGAACAAAGGGAATCCCGACTCTGCCAGAGTGTTGATCTGGCTGCTTCCTTAACGATTAGGCTAAGGTTTTACGATATGTGCAAATGAAAATGCTAAGTGTAGAGTAGTTGGTTCTCTTTAGAGCTTATATAAGTAATCTATGGCTTTTCCTCCCAGTAGCTCCTAATCCGACTTAATTAGTGCTTATTTTCAAACATTTGAACACACAAAATCATTTTTTCATACGATTTTGAAAAATACTAGTTCAAAGATTTATTTAAACTTCGGAACAAGCATAGGTCATAATAATGCAAAATGAAAGTGAGACGTTGCTTGAAAGTTGCAAAAGTCAAGTAATAAATGTATGTGCTAAAAAAGCTACGGTTCAAGATCGACCCTTGGATCCTTATTTCCGGAAGGCGTTTAGGTCTTGGCTACCCTCTTACACCGGCCCTTGGACCTCTAATTCAGGAATGTGTGAGGTCTTGGTCTAACACCCTTGGATCCTCATTTCAGGAATGTTTAGAGTCTTGGAACTCTCCGTTGTAACGGCCCTTGGATCCTTTATTCCGGAAGGTGTAAGGTCTTGGTTCCCGTGAAACTCCGTTAGTTTATGTTACACAAGTATTAAAAAAAAAAAAATGATGAAAAAATGAAAAGGAAAAAAAAATGGAATGATATTGCAAAATGCAATAAGTTTTGATGTGTTGAATAAAGTTTTGAAACTTGCTTGTTGTAAATTTTAAATCTATCTTTCAGCTAGTATTAGTCAAAATCTTATAAAAACGTCGATTTTTGTGATCAAAATTTTGAAAATCAAGCACAGTCACCTAACTTGAATAAATGTGGGAGTGAAAAGTTAAGTCGCAACTTACATAGATTATTAGTATAAGTAGTGTTGGCATTTTACTAAAACATTTGCACATTGAGTTTAAGCTTAGTTGGGAGTATAAAAAGAGGATGACGATTACAATTCCCTGGAGACACCCATTTTGTGTGAATCCCGTTCCATGATACCATTTTTGGAAATCAAGCATGTTGTCTATTTTGTCCTAAGTTTAAATTTCTCGCATTAAATAAAAAGTCGAAACGGGGTATACTTGGTATTCTTTTGATCCTTTCATTACTTTATATGATCGGATTGCTAGGGACTAGCAATAGTTTAGTGTGGGGGATTGATGAGTGTGTAAATACTCATCATTTTACACCCATAAAAGACACAAAAATAACCAAAAATGGCCAAATACACCAAATTATACTGCAGATATCCTTGGTTTGTGTTTTTATGCATTTCAGGTACAAAAGATTGAAAACGGAGCGAAAACGAGCATTTTTGGATAGACTCGACAACAACTGTGCATTTGGTCTAAATCAAGACGGAGTCAAAGTCAACCCCGGGATATGATTTTGGAATGAGCATGGAAAACCGTAACCGAAACCATTTTTTATGGGCCGACCAGACCCATTAATATGGGCCAAGTCAGCCCATATTTAATTGTAACACCCCAACCCGACAAGGGTAAAGATGTCACAATAATGGTTTCATATCAGATCAAAACAAAGCATACTTCTATAGTAATACAAGAAATTTCAAAGGTTACAAATGAAATACTAAAATTACAAGGTTACAAATGAAACTTCCGATAAATACTAATTCTAAACATAATGACTTCTAATCAACTCTAATCCAAATGGCTATCAAGGTCTTCTAAGTCCAAGGTACTCTCCACTCATCCCAAGCTTCCTACTAAAACCTGCCGCAGGAAAAGAAATGCGGCTGAGCTACGAGAGCTCAGTGAACAAATATAACGATAACAAAGCAGTAGTGGATAAAAGTATATGTAACAGAAATAAAGGTCATACAGATATAATATGGGTTAAGGGAATAAGTAAATGAATACGAACAAAGGAAAAAGAAAAAGGGATAGTAATCCACCACGAGCCCAGAACAGATCATATCATATCGTAACCATAAATCTTCAAATCATATAGAGGGGAGACCTCTCAGATAATCAGATAATATGAGGGGTGTCCTCATTCTTCAAATGGAGTAGCTAGCTCCCAGATATATGTGAAGGGCATGTATTGCACACAGTACCAATCACCAGACAATAACAAATCATATATAGATAATCCACTAAACAAAACAGATCTAGGATGCATCCATACGCCCCTACCCAATCACATGCAGACCAAAACAAAGGGACGGTGTGTAACATCACTCCAACACACTAGAGTCACGCCATCGGTGCATCAATGACATGGCCATGTTACCTTCATGGCTAGGGTCACAAATTTTGGCTCGGGTATCAAACTAAGAGTCAGATATCAAATCAAATCAGAAGGTCATATCTAAAGGTCCATAACAGATAGTTCATAACAGATGGTTCATATCAAATCATTTCAGAAATAGTATCAAAGGTCCAAATCAGAGTTTAACAGATCAAAGTATACAAAACAAAGGTCATATCGAAGGTTCACAACAAAGGGAAACATAGCAATGGCTTTGGGAAAACTTAACGAATCAGAAATCAAATCATATCAAGGGAATAAGACACCCTTACTGAAAAAGGGCAGAGTATCTGTACCTTAATCGGAACACAAACAAAACGCAACGATAGCAAAACTGACAAGAGTTCAAACCACTCCATCTTCACACCTAAAGGAGTAGAAGACAAGATTACCAAAGGGTTCTTAATTTCCAATTTAGTTCGTCTTTCCATTTTAGGTAACTTCCTCTTTTTAGTAACTTTCCTCATTTAGAAATATTTGTTATTAACATTCCCGTTCATTAACTTAATGTATTAGAGATGACCATATTCATAGTTAAATGTTCATAATGTCATTTACATCAGTTTAAGGTTCATAATGTAGTTTTCACAAATTTAGGGTTTAAAGTGTCATTATGATAAGATTAGGGTCTAAAGTGTAAATATATTCAAGTTACAGGTTTTGACAAGTTAAGTCCTTTAGTTTTAGTAAAATAACCATTTACACCCTTTAGTTTATAATGTAAACACATAACACTCTTTTAATAACTTTTACACTTCTCACAGATTTTACACTTAATTTAGACCTGTTTTACACGATTTTTAATCCTTATAAGAACTCAGAATAAAAATTCCCAAAAATTCATACAAGTGCCCAGATGTCTTAATAATTTACCCAAATTTTTCCAGAATTTATTATTAAGTAAAACTATAGTTTAAAAATCCTTTGTTTCAAGTTGTCCAGATTTCTGAAAAATTTTAACATACGAAAAGTAAGCAGTTCAAAGCCCCATCAATAAAATTCATAAAAATCTGGAAAAATTCCAGAAATTCACCTATATCCCAAATATTAACCTTCTATAATTTTAGGTCTCAAATCTTTATAGATTTCAAATTAAAAATCATGAACTACAGGTGAATTTTCGTAACCCGAAATACAGTTTTGACACCCGATCTCATAAATTCAGAAAAAGTGCCTTCCCAAACTCAAAAAAATACAAGGTCAATTTCTACAGAAAGCTATTTCAATTAACTTCATTATAGACTCAAAAACCACCTAAATATCTTTTATTATCATCAGAATTCCAACACTTAAATCGGACAAACTTTCTGAACAGAAAACTGCTGCATAATTTCATGTAATTCTTTTAGGGTTTTGACATTCCGACCATTAGTTCTTGCTACAAAACAATTATAATTGATTCCTACATATCATAAACATGTTCATAACAATTAAATTCAGATCCATATACATAATTCGATTCATAGTTAGGGTTTCTTATTCTTATTATTTTATGTGACTTGTTTTATGATCATATGTAATTATATATTAACAAGAACATCAAAATGGATCGAATCATGACAAGAATTAAGCAAGAAAAGATGATACAAAAATTACCATTGAAGGCCAATGAAGATCAAGAACAACACATGAGATCAAATCACCAACGATCCTCCCTTCTTCCTTCTTCTTCCTTGGATCAACTAGAACTAGGTTTAGGGTTTGAAAAAAAAAATGAAATCGGTATATCCTAAAAAGAAAAGACCGACATTTTGTGGGGGGAAGAGATGGGCCAAGGTTTGTTGGGTATTTTCATGTGGTTAAGGCCCAAAGATGGTGTGCTTGTGTGACAATTAAATTCGGCCCAAGGAAACACATAAGAAAAACGTGCGAATGTTTTATTAATCGCGACCCATATGAACTTTCTTAAACGTGCCATAGTTTTATATTATGAGGTTCCCGTAACATTTCGTATTTACTTTACGTTATATGCTCATATCATGTAATTTTGGAGTCATAACATGTTATATAACTCGAGTTTTAATTTATAGCGTAGTTCATAAGTTCTTAAAATTTTAAATTTAGAGGGTATTTTTGTCATTTCAGATTATGTTGAATTTTGGGTTTTACATAATTAACCCTAAATCCATGTTTAAACCCTTAACCCATTTTTGTTACCCAGCCCAAAGATAAAAAGCCCACAAAATAAACCCAACCGGCCTTTTGAGTTAACTTAGATAGTTGACCCGGTCAACTTCTCCCTTTTCCCATTTCCCGCCAAATAAAAACCCACCATCTCCCATCATTTCTTCCTCTGCTACACGCCACCACCCACCCTACTCCTCTGCTCCAGCTAGTTCACGTGTATCCCTCCCCCTCTTCACGAGATACCATGCCATGTCATCAATCCGTGTGTACATATGGGCGCCAAAGTGATATTAAGGGCTGAGATCATTTCTACTTTAATCCTAAGACTGGGATTTGCTCCAAGAAGCACATATGAGAGTCTAAAACAGTTTTGTCTCACAAAACTAGCACAAAGTTTGAAGACCCTTAACCTTAGTTTTTAGTATAAATAGATGTCTTGTAAGCCTTTGAAAGGCAGGTTTTATTTTAGCTTAAACTTAGGTACTTTTTCCTTTTCATTGTTATTTACTTTCAGTAATGTAATTTAATTTTAATTAATGCAATTTTAAGTTTCTTTTATTTAAAAGTCAACGAAAGTCAACTGCTTGTTACTGCTTAATTGTCTGCTTATTTTCTGTGATTGTTACTTTTTATGTCCTAAATTAGCTTATTGAGTATTGATCTTTCAAAAACATTAGCTTATGATAACTGGTTTAGTTCTAAATTCCAAAACTGCCCATTAAGGGAGTGTTTGGATCAGGCTTATTTTTGACCAAAAAAGGATAACCACTATTCATTGACCATCTAAGGAAGTTTGTTTGCGCTTAGTTGAACCTAGGTAAGCTGTTTGAGGGTTGTGATAAGCTATTTTGGAAGTTTTTATAGGTTGGATTGGTTATTAGTTGGATTAAGGTTAGAAACTGCTTCTATAAGCTTCTTGTTAAGCTGAGCTTGTTTTGACAATTTTTTTTTTGGCACCTTTGAGTCCTTTTCAATAGCCAATATTAAAGTCCCAAGTAGTGCTTTAGCCCATGTGATTTATGCCAAAGCTTAGTACCACAGACCCATGTCTGCACATTTTCTTCATATTTTTGCCTTTTCAGCCCTTTTCAACGTCAGTTTTAAGCTAGTATAAGTAGGATTAGATTTCTAATTTTTGGTTTTATAAGTAGCTTGTAGGTTAATCTTTATATGTCTCAGCTTATATTTTTACTTTAGAGCTCATCTGACAGCTTATTTTCAGTCTGCAAGTTCCCCACAAGGCCTGTGCAGACCTGCACAGTTTTATGTTTCCACAAGCATCTAATCTAGGGGTGATTTGAAGTAGCAATTGGTTTTAAAAATTGGGCATTTTTTATTTATAAGTAGTTTGTTGTATCAGCTTTTATATTCCGCTTTTGGTTTCCCCTTAGGAGCTTTTAGCTAGCTTCTAGATCAACTGCAAGTAGGCTGATTAGTCATTCTTTTTGCCTTTAATAGTTAACTGCACAAAGTGCTTATTAGCTTTTTCTGAATGCTTCTCTGGTCACTTTTGGTAGTTTTGAGCTTGAATTAGTGTGTTGATCTGATTTTGAGCAGTTGGTTAATTTTGGTGCTGTTTAGCTTATTTTAGAGCTTATTTGCAACTGCTTATTTGCACAATCTGCTTATTAGGGTTGAAATAAGTTCTGATTTCATTTTTCCTAGCTTCATAATATCATTTAAGATTTTTCTGCAAAATTTTGTATTTTTCCAAAGTCATTTACTATTTTTAAATCATTTAAATAGTTTCTTGTAGTTTTTAATTCATAAAAATAAAATCAAAAATCAAAAAAATTCAATTCTTTTTAAAAAAATTTCTTTTGTAATTTAGAGCGTAGGAAAATTAATTTGGTATTCCTAGAATTAATATTTTTAGATTTCACGTTTTAGTCTCGCGTTTTCCCGTTTTTAATTTCGTTATTTGTTACGTTTTGCTAATTTATGCTTTGTAGATTTATATGTTTCCCTTAGCCTAATTATGCTTCCCGTAGTTGTAAGTTATTTTATTTAATCAAAATCCAAAATCTCTCCGTTCTCACATTTCAAACACGATTCACAAACCCGATCTCACAAAATTCCATTCATCCTTCATCGGGGATAACGAACCGGATTACACATACTTCACTTGTGTTTCCTTGGAAAAATAACGTATTGATTTCAACCGATCAGAGGTAATCAAGGAAACTGACCAGGACATCAAGGGGGATGAATTCCTCAAGCTTCAGGTTGATCGCATCAAGGAACACAATCAGTAGGTCAAGCTTAAGGAAGAAAAGAGGAAGAAAACCTATGAGAAGTATCTATGGTATTTGACAAAGACTAAGGGTGAAGGCACCATAACTGACATGACCATTCACATGACCAAGCCCATAAGCATAACGGTTCACAGAGGGCTAAGGAGGACTGAGTTGAACAAACCCTTCAAATTCTCAGATTACAGGCTATGAGAATGGGACATGATGGGGCCCATCCTGAGGAAGAAGCAAGGCAGAATAGTTCCTGATCTCCTAGCTACCCTGAACATCAAATATGAGGAGATGGAAATGGTGGCTAAGAGCCTGGGGATAGATCATGAGAAGGCATTAGCTTCACATGGACTTGCAATTCCTGAACCTACTCAGAAGACTGGGAAGAAGAGAAAAGTTGTGGGACAGGAGCCTGAACGATTCATAGCAGTTCTTCATTGCAATAGGATTCCTCCTCAAGGAGTTAAGTTTGTTCCCAACCTGGTCATCAAGCAGCCTGAGTATGGTATTTTCTTTGTTGATGAGTTTAGGCAAGAGGCCTTTCAACGAGTCAGTGATATAAACCTTGTGGAAACGACAACTCTTCTGGCATACAAGCTAATGGCACTTCACGTGAAGAGCCCAGAAAATGAAGAGTTTGTCAAGCTGATGGATAAGATGATGAGTGAGAGACCTGAAAAAGAAGTGTTAGTGTCTAAGAAGGCTAAGTTGGAACTCATGGGAATCTTGGAAGGCTGAGTACAAGGTCCCTGAGTATTATGTTTAGATGTTAGGACAAATGTAATGATATTAATAAAATGATGGCCCATGTTTTGTTATATCAGTGTCCTTTAATAGCTTTCTTGTATATTCAGTGTGAGAAGAAGCCCATTTGCTCACTCACAACTGATCAAAACACTTAGGAATAATTTATATCCGAATAGGGGGAGATATTTGGGTCCGTTAGTACCCAAGCGTCCTGAAAACAGGATTTGAATACAAACTAGCCCAAGTGTTAATCAACCTTAAACACTCTCAAGTCACTAAGTGAACAGTCACTCAGTGAGTTACCTTCAGGATGCTTAGGACGAGTCTAAGAAGAAAGATTCACCATTCAGAGAGGCGGAACTCCGTGAGTGTCACTTAAGCCGAAGAAGAAGGTAATGGGTTCAGTGAGTGATGACAAGAACTCACTGAACCCCAGTCTCCTCAACAACAATTGTAATTGAAGGCTGAAGACTGAAGACCAAGCCTGAAGAATCTGAAGTCTGAAAGAAAGGCGGGACAAGGCGGGAAATGTTTGAATAGATAAGGAAATGCCCTTATCAGGGCCAAAGTCAAACTTTCCCTGAATGGCGTAAAAACAAGAACAGTGTTATCACTGACGCTCAGAAAGCGGTTTCAACCTTATCCCAAAATAGATTATTGTAACTGTCAAAATACTGTTGTATCTTTGTCAGACTAGCTAGGTCATCCTTTTGTACTTTTTAGTCACGGGTGCTCTTTTATACATGTGTATAAATAGGAGTCATAAGGAAGAAAAGTGGATAAGTTTTTGTGCACTAAAAGCTTAGACTTTCACAAAACCACTTTTCTCCCCCAAAGAACAACCTAGTCCCTGAGATAGCTCAGTGTTTCATTTATTGTTGCCACTCAAGCATAGCTTGAGTTTAGTGAGGAGAACACCATATCTTGTCGTTTCAATCCTAAGTGTTATTTCCGCTAGCACTTGGGTATAGATTCTTTTGATTAATTTCTAATAAGAATTTAAAGATTGAAAAACTTATGTTTTGTCTTTTACGTTTTCTGCTTATTTGTTTAAATTAATCAATACGTTAATTCAGTCATAGAACACAATTAGATTAACTTTGTAGTTATTTCTGCTTGTGTAACGGGAACAACACATCAGGTCACGCTTGGGGGAGAGAAAACCGGAGGTGTTTTCCCGGCTCAGATTCAAAAGTCGGGCTCGGAGAGAGCGAAGGGCTAAAGCCAGACGCAACAGGCGAGACAAGTTGTACTAAACAGAAAGGAGTTCGGGAAGACCAAGAAGGAGAACCCCTAACCCGACCAATAGCCACGCCCCCCACTCCAGGGAGAGAGGCGCCGGAGACAGAGCCGCATACTCTGACCCCTGCCGGCGAAGGGAACTGACGCCGCTGGAAAGCGAAGACAGTGCTGGGGGGCACTGGAAGTCCATATCTGGAAAAAACGAAGGTGATGCTGATGACCTCTATCGTCCGTACGATTTTAAGGATACAGACCCCTTCACATAGCGGATCCGGAACTTTGAGTTCCCAAAGAGGACCCGGGTGCCCTCAAATGTCAAAATCTATGACGGGACCGGGGACCAAGAGGACCACCTGAAAAACTTATGTACCGCAGCTAAGGTAGAGCGGTGGGCTATGCCCACCTGGTGTCACATGTTCAACTCCACTCTCATGGGTCATGCACGAATGTGGTTTGATGAGCTGCCGTCAGAAAGCGTTGACAGCTTTGAAGACCTCCGGAAGAGTTTCTTGTCCTACTTCCTACAGTAAAAGAAGTACACTAAGGATCTGGTAGAACTCCACCACATCAAGCAAAGAGAAGGGGAGTTGACAGTAGCATTTGTCGACCGCTTTAAGGCTAAGAGCATGCATGTGAAGGGCGCTCCGGAGTGTATGAGAGTTTCGGGCTTCATGCACGGAATCAATAATCCGGAGCTGATCAGAAGACTCAACGACAATATTCCAAAAATTGTCGATGAAATGTGGAGGGTAACCGCAGCTTTTCTCCGAGGTGAAACAGCCGCAACAAACCTGTCAAGGAAGAAGCAAGACCGATCCTCATGGAAACCCCATGAAGGCAGATCCAGGGTAGCCAACAGCCAGATATTTGAAAGGAAGACGGAGTTCAAAGGACGCTCCAGAGCCGATCGGAGGCGGAGTGACCGGTTCACACCCCTCACAAAAACACCAAAAGAAATCTTGGCAATGAACTCCGTCAAGTTCACAGCTCCACCCCACATGGCAAGCCCGGTGGAATCAAGAAATAAAGACAAATACTGCGACTTCCACAGAGAAAGGGGACACCACACAGATGAGTGTTTCCAGCTAAAGAAGCAAATTGAGGAAGCAGTCAGATCTGGCCAGTTAGCACACCTGGTGAAGGAGATAAAAAATGGTAGCCAAAAGGGCGGAGCTGCCAAAGGTGGCAAGAAGGAAACCGCGCCCAAGGATAAGGCTCCGGCCATATTCATGGTGCAAACTTGGCAGCGGAGTGTGAAACAAAGAGTATCCCCTCGTGCAGAGCCAAATTTGGAGATATCTTTCTCTCCAATAGCAGAGGATGACTGGGATGACCATCCGCTGGTGATAAAGGCTGAAGTGGGCGGGCACCACGTACACCGGATGTACGTGGACAACGGAAGCGCCTCAGAGGTGCTCTATGAGCACTGCTTTAACCGTCTTAGCCCAGAGATCAGGAAGAAGAAGATTCCCGCCACAGCACCACTCCTCGGTTTCAGCGGCGATATATCATGGACCTTAGGGCAGATCTTTTTGGAAGTAACGTTGGGGGATGAAGAAAACTCAGCTAGTGCGTGGATGAATTTCATGGTCGTCAGATCACCATCCTAGTATAATGGGATAATTGGCAGCTCGGGGATACGGCTGCTAAAAATCATCCCTTCCACGGCTCATGGTATGTTGAAATTCCCCATCGAAGGCGGAGTAGTCACCTTGCATAGTGAAAAAGTCGTCCCGATAGAATGTCGAATGGTCACGGAACCCCAGCCGCAGCAGAATTCCAGTGAAGCCCCGACAAAGGAGGGTGTCAAGGTAGCAATACACCCGAAATTTCCAGACCAGACTGTCACCGTAGGGGAAAGCTTAACTGATCAATGAAAGAAGGATCTATGCGAGCTGTTGAAGAACAACCTGGACATCTTTGCTTGGCAGCCATCAGATATGACTGGAGTGCCGCGGAGTCTAGCAGAGCATAAGCTGAACATCCGGGAAGGGTATGCCCCGGCAAGGCAGAAGAAACGAGGGCAAGCCCCAGTAAGAAACAAAGCGATCAATGATGATGTGGCAAAACTAGTGGAAGCCGGCATAATGAGGGAAGTTCACTACCATGACTGGCTATCAAACCCAGTTCTTGTTAAGAAAAGTGATGGGAGCTGGAAGATGTGTGTCGACTTTAAAGACTTGAACAAAGCTTGTCCAAGGATTGTTATCCCTTTTCGGAGATTGACTGGAAGATTGAATCTCTCTGCGGATACACCTTCAAGTGTTTTTTGGACGCGTACAAGGGATACCACCAAATTCAGATGGCCGTGGAAGACGAAGAGAAAACCGTGTTCTACACAAACCAAGGAATTTTTTGCTACAAAAAAATGCCTTTCGGCCTGAAGAACGTTGGGGCCACATATCAGCGGCTGGTAGACAGAGCTTTCAAAAGACAAATTGGAAGAAACTTGTAGGTGTACGTGGACGACTTGGTCATCAAGAGTTACTCAGAGACAGAGATGTTAAGGGACATAGAAGAAACTTTTGGGACCCTCAGAAAATCAACATGATGCTAAACCCGAAGAAGTGCACTTTCGGAGCCGAGGAAGGGGTATTCCTAGGACATGTGGTTAGTAAACAGGGGATTCGTGCTTGTCCAGACAAATCTGAGGTCGTTGCCCAATTTCCCTCCCTAAGAACCCTGAAAGATGTGCAGAGCTTGAACAGGAAATGATTGCGTGGTTTTGTAACCTTACAACAGGTTTTACCTCTCGAGGGATCTCAAGAGGCTTACAACCCCACCAGGCAGTGTACCTGACCGATGTAGTATAGTGTAGTGGTAAGTACGGGGGATTGATCGTTCTCCACAGGGAATAGTGTTCGTTAGGTATGAAAGGCTACTCTAATTAGGTCTAAGGGTTGAGGAAGATTCTTTTTATGTTTTTATAGTTTTTTTATGAAAGCAAGTAAAATCTCGGGTTTGAAGGAGTGGGCGGAATTAGTTGCTAGTCAACTAACCCAAATAACTACAAATGCAATAAAATAAATAACTGAAAATAAAATGTTGGTGAGAAACTTATGTGTAGAGAAATGTGTTTACTTAGATTTCCTTACTCCCTAACTATCTTTTACCGGTTAATTAGTGTGTATTAGTCGCGTGGATGACGGGTGTATTCCTTAATACCATTCGTGGGGTGGCGTACTTACTTCCCCAAACTCTACAAGCTCCTACTTCACTCCTATGTCGAGCCGGCTAGGAAGCTCCTAACATGGGATCACTAGAATTCGCTTGTGCATTAAATACAACCATAAAAACCTTTAGTACGCGTTTGGTTCATGTTTCTTAAGACGTTCAAGCAAGTTACCGAATAGGAAGTTAGCCAGTTTTCTTAAGCCTAACATAGATAAACAATCATCCAATACAACTAACAACACACTAACAACCAATAATCAATAGCTAGGTTTCATTAGATCTAAGCAAACACAAGATAAATTTAGCCTAACATGTTAAACAAAAGACAAGAATAAGATAGAATCAAACAACACATAGACATATTGAATGATTAATTGATAACTTATCTTTCAATGAAACATGGAAGATCTCAAGGCAAAAAGCCCTGAAAAAGTAGCTAAAATCGTCTTAGGGTTTTCTCCCAAAATTCCACACACTAAGCTCTCTCTAATGACAAAAAATTAGAAAACTATATATAGATTTTTGGATCTGACGGCGTCACCTTATGGAGTGTGACGCCGTCACCTCGCCGCTTTTAGGGTTCCCGGATGACCTTCTTGACGCCGTCCCTCTTTAGCTCTTCCAAAATCCATTCTGGCTTATCAAGGCTTGACGCCGTCGAACCATGAACGTGACGCCTTCCCCTTATGATTTAAGCCGTGACGCCCTCGATCAAGTTAAAGCGTGACGCCGTCAGAATTCACATGCTATTTTCACTGGCCCGTCATGAGTAAATTTCACGTCCAACTTTTCTTGCCAAGGCATGACGCCGTCTGGGGTTAAATGTGACGCCGTCAAAGGTGACTTTCAGCCGATTCTTGAGACTTTGCCGTTTTCTTCACTTTAATGCTCCAAAAACGTCCAAAATGCCTCCTTTTCCAGATTTCTCCTCAAAAGTACCTAAAATGACAAAAGGAACGATTTAGGGCAATATTTGATCAAATAAATACGATTTAAGGCTTAAATGACCCCTTAAAAGCGGTACACTTTTCGCTTCATCAAATACCCTTACACTTGAGATTTGCTTGTCCTCAAGCAAATGTGCTTTTATTCTAATCAAAATACAAGTTAGGGGTCATTTAATGCTAACATAAAAGTAATTACAACAAATATTCGTTCCACTTCAATCATAATAAGCACGGAGATTATAAACTAGCACCTCACAAGTAGTGTTTAGATACTCACATCTCTCAAGTGTCATCAAAATAAATCTCATAAATGAAAACGGATAATATCTCTCACTACCTGTCATAGCAAATAGATTACCATAGGCTTGGGAAAGGATCGAAAACCTCCTCCACTAGGCGTAAGCACCAAAGATAAACTATCAAAGAGGGCTTTTAAATGGGTTATAACGTTAGGTGTAGGGAAAAGGAAAACACGGTTTTGTTGGATAAAGGATATTTTACTGGTGGCGAGTTAAAAATCTTGATCAATTACATGTACTATACAATGTTGCTAAGCCAAGACTAGACTCGATCTTAAGCTAGAAATGAAATAACAAAATAACAAAAATATAAAATAAATATAAAATAAAACGGGATGGTAGTCCGTATGTTTTTTCTATATTTATTTTCTCATTTTTTTGTGTTTTTCTTGATTTTTTTTTTTTTTTTTTTTTTTTTTTTTTTTTTTTTCATACACTTTTACCCTACCATCCAAAATAATACATCATAGGGGCGTTGCATCCCCTTACACTTGAACTTTTACATAACTTTACAAATTACTATTCTAATGACTCGAATTAAGATAATCAAAACACTTGGAGTACTTTTTAAAATATTTAGCACATATGGGGGTAATAAATGGTGTTCTTCCCCATTACTCCATTACACTAGTACTTTACCCATGAGTCCCAATCGTCCCAAAACAATATGTACAAGGATATGACTCGACTTAGCAACCATGTAATCAACTAGATAATTAACTTGGGTTTTAAACAAATGTTGTAACAATAATGCACTAAAGATGAGTGCATACAAGGTAGGCTAAGGCGATTTGGGTGTACATTTTAGTGGGGTGTAACAAATTCTTCCTTTAAGTAAAATGCTTAAAGGTCGAAACGAAAAGATAGGCTCTGAGGGGTGTACTAGGGGTATCGTGTACTAAAAATGAGTACAACGCAAAGGGTGTGGGAGAATTACTTGACCAATGTAGCCAAAGTAATTATAACAAAAACACAGGTGTAAAACAATGGGTTAATCCTAATGCCTCTTATCATGTAGTAAATCTAACTACACGAATGTAGTCTCACTTGTGGCCTTGGAATGGTCCTAACGCAAGTTCTAGAATCTAAGTGCTACCGGTACACACATCATAGCATAAATGCTTTTCCTACCAATTCTAGGGGCGAACCTCACATATTTGGGGGTGGAAAATTTTTTTAGTGGTACGGTTTTTGTGCTAGTCATATAACTCCTATCCGTGAGACGCTCATTAAGATCAAAGTTTCACTCCTATATGTTGTAAAAAAAATTTTAAATTTGGCACTAAAATTACCCTAACAAGTATTTCTCTCAGTTTTATTACACATCTACTATTAAACAAACAAAAATCAAGCGCAATGGCATTCTCTAAAATCGTACTTTTACCCCCCCTTACACTTAAGATGAACATTGTCCCCAATGTTCAAGTAACAAGATGTAAAAGCAAAAAGTAAAAGAATGAAATCAAATACTCCCCTGATTCGCTCGGTGGATAATGAAATTACACGGTTAAATCTTCCTCCAAAGAGGATGTTGAAGCTCCATGACTAATGCATCGCCATAAGCTTGATTCCTTAAACATCTCCTTGTCTAAAATAACCTGTTAAACCTGAGAAAACAAACACGAAAACCTGCATAACATCGGCGGGAAAAATCTATATATAAGGATATAATGCTTGTGGAATGATAATTTTGCAGATTCCTGGAGATTATAAGTTGGAGATTTTAATAAAAACTTTTTATGAAAACAAAACTTTCAAAAATTTCTGGAAATTAAATCTGACGCCGTCAGGTTATAACCCCTGACGCCGTCAGAAATGACCTGACAAAAATTTTCATTTTAAGTTTCCGGAAAATTTCTGGAAAAACCTTTACCTTACTTCCTGGAAATCCTGCAAAACATCATTATGACTCGATACAAGCATTTGACTCAAACAAATACGAATATGTATGTTAATTTATTATTATTACGATTCATGTTAATTTGTGTTCTAATAAACTGATTTAGATTTCCCTTACACTTATCTTTTGCAAAATACCTTTATATGTAGTTAAGACGAAGTTAAAAACAACATAAAGCATTTTCACAAATTAGTTTTTAACATGAATCAAATAATAAAAAATTAAACACACATACGGAAACAAATAAAAACAAACAAACAAATAAATAAGCACACAAAGCAAATAAAACAAATAAAGCTTGGGTTGCCTCCCAAGAAGCGCTTTTCTTTATTAACGAGTCTTGTAGCTAGACTCAAAGTCACGGGGTCTACGTTTTTCCGTTTTGCTTCTCAATTGCCCCTCTAATCATCCTAACAACCTCCATATCAATTTTGTATTTAGGTCCAAGGTTTAAGCAATCTTTATAATAAAGGCTTCTCTTATTCCAAACATGGTCCATGCCTTTTTCTTTATCCTCTTCATTGATGTCCTCAATCGCACCAATGTTGTCCATGTCAAATCGAGGCACAAAACGAAATTCATTAACCCGATAAGGCATCCTATATGTGATCCTATCTATGTGATTAGAAAACTGAACCGTGCCTTTCAAACGGTCATACCTTAAATTGGATGCTTCGATAAATGGCTTACCTAACACAACGCGAGATAGGCGGCAGTCAACAACACTTGCCATATCTTCTAAAATCATGAAGTTGGTGACAAAGGTAAAGTTCCCAACAAGGATATGTATATCCTTAATCCTTCCAACGAAGTTGCAAACTCCGCCTGGACACTTGGGGTCCATTCTAGGCTCAAGTGGTTGTTTTATGATTTGGCTATAAAGGCCTGAGGACATAACGTTGATTGGGGATTCACAGTCAATGTAAGCATGCTCAACGTATTGGTACCCAATCATACATGGTATCTTCACATTCCCGGGATCACCTCTCTTAATCTTTGGGTCAATTCTAACAAAAGGTGGTCGAGGGTTATCAACTAGGTTGTTATAGTAAGCAATCTCCTCCTTAGTGGGGTTTTTATTGAAAAAATCATCCAACCTAGGATCTACCTTCACATCCTCAATTTTCTCAATCAACTTATCAACCGTAAGATTATAACGTTCTAAGTAATTATCTGAGTATATGGCGGTCCCTAAGTTGTTCAAGGCATAATCAAGCTCTATATCAATCATTTTACTGAGCTCCCTGAGCTCACCAATCTCATTCTCAAGTTGGCTACGCAACAAAGCCACTTCGCCAGGTGTAAGGGGTGGATTTGCGTTTTCCATAATGGCAAACTGAATAGTCAATGAAAATCTGTTACGAACAAAAGCACAAAGAAAATAGATAGACTAAAGAATACCTAGAAAAATAAAACAAAAATCTCACTAGAAAGGAATCTAGTGAGTAGACCTAATAGAAATAAAAATTCAACCTAAACAATAACTATTCCCCGGCAGCGGCGCCAAAAACTTGATTGCGTGGTTTTGTAACCTTACAACAGGTTTTACCTCTCGAGGGATCTCAAGAGGCTTACAACCCCACCAGGCAGTGTACCTGACCGATGTAGTATAGTGTAGTGGTAAGTACGGGGGATTGATCGTTCTCCACAGGGAATAGTGTTCGTTAGGTATGAAAGGCTACTCTAATTAGGTCTAAGGGTTGAGGAAGATTCTTTTTATGTTTTTATAGTTTTTTTATGAAAGCAAGTAAAATCTCGGGTTTGAAGGAGTGGGCGGAATTAGTTGCTAGTCAACTAACCCAAATAACTACAAATGCAATAAAATAAATAACTGAAAATAAAATGTTGGTGAGAAACTTATGTGTAGAGAAATGTGTTTACTTAGATTTCCTTACTCCCTAACTATCTTTTACCGGTTAATTAGTGTGTATTAGTCGCGTGGATGACGGGTGTATTCCTTAATACCATTCGTGGGGTGGCGTACTTACTTCCCCAAACTCTACAAGCTCCTACTTCACTCCTATGTCGAGCCGGCTAGGAAGCTCCTAACATGGGATCACTAGAATTCGCTTGTGCATTAAATACAACCATAAAAACCTTTAGTACGCGTTTGGTTCATGTTTCTTAAGACGTTCAAGCAAGTTACCGAATAGGAAGTTAGCCAGTTTTCTTAAGCCTAACATAGATAAACAATCATCCAATACAACTAACAACACACTAACAACCAATAATCAATAGCTAGGTTTCATTAGATCTAAGCAAACACAAGATAAATTTAGCCTAACATGTTAAACAAAAGACAAGAATAAGATAGAATCAAACAACACATAGACATATTGAATGATTAATTGATAACTTATCTTTCAATGAAACATGGAAGATCTCAAGGCAAAAAGCCCTGAAAAAGTAGCTAAAATCGTCTTAGGGTTTTCTCCCAAAATTCCACACACTAAGCTCTCTCTAATGACAAAAAATTAGAAAACTATATATAGATTTTTGGATCTGACGGCGTCACCTTATGGAGTGTGACGCCGTCACCTCGCCGCTTTTAGGGTTCCCGGATGACCTTCTTGACGCCGTCCCTCTTTAGCTCTTCCAAAATCCATTCTGGCTTATCAAGGCTTGACGCCGTCGAACCATGAACGTGACGCCGTCCCCTTATGATTTAAGCCGTGACGCCCTCGATCAAGTTAAAGCGTGACGCCGTCAGAATTCACATGCTATTTTCACTGGCCCGTCATGAGTAAATTTCACGTCCAACTTTTCTTGCCAAGGCATGACGCCGTCTGGGGTTAAATGTGACGCCGTCAAAGGTGACTTTCAGCCGATTCTTGAGACTTTGCCGTTTTCTTCACTTTAATGCTCCAAAAACGTCCAAAATGCCTCCTTTTCCAGATTTCTCCTCAAAAGTACCTAAAATGACAAAAGGAATGATTTAGGGCAATATTTGATCAAATAAATACGATTTAAGGCTTAAATGACCCCTTAAAAGCGGTACACTTTTCGCTTCATCAGGAAACTAGCAAGTCTCAACCGCTTCCTATCCAAGTCCGCGAAAAAATCCTTACCGTTCTTCAAAATGCTGAAGAAGTGTATCAAAAAGAGTGATTTCCACTGGACACAAGAAGCGGAGCGGGCATTCAAAGAAATGAAGAAGCATATTGCCAACCTCTCCACGCTTACGGACCTCCGGCCAAAAGAAGAACTGATAATGTATTTATCTGCGGCGAGGGAGGCTATCAGTGCAGTTCTGCTAGCAGAAGGAGGGCCACGTCAGGAACCTATCTACTTTATAAGCCGTGCACTGCAAAGTCAAGAGATAAACTACAGTCCAATGGAAAAATTGGTGTTAGCATTGGTTCACGCGGCTAGAAGGCTCAGAAGGTATTTTCAAGCACACCCGGTAGTTGTCATCACAGAACAACCTATCAAGCAAGTGCTTGCGAGAACAGAGAATACGGGTAGAATGGCCAAATGGGCTATCGAGTTAGGGGAGCATGACATCAGCTTCAGACCGCGGACAACTATAAAAGGGCTGATGTTGGCAGATTTCATTGAAGAAGTTCCGGAGGAAGAAGTCCCGGCCGCAACAGAAACACCCCTAGAAGAATTGCCATATGCTGAGCCATGGAATCTGTACACAGACGGATCTTCTTGCGATGAAGGTTTTGGGGCAGGCTTGATTCTTACAAATCCTGAAGGCACAGAGTTCACCTACGCCCTACGATTTGAGTTTGACACATCCAACAATGAGGCGGAGTACGAAGCATTACTGGCTGGTTTAAGGATAGCCGAGCAAATGGGGGTGAAGGACTTATCAGTGAATGTAGATTCCCGGTTGGTCGCGAACCAAATCAATGGAGTGTCTGAAGCAAAGGAGGAGAGCATGATCCGGTACTTAGCAAAAGCCCGGACGCTGATACAGAGCTTCCGCACGTTCTTTATAAAGCAGATCCCGCGGAGCCAAAACAAGAAGGCAGATGCGTTAAGTAAGATAGCCTCCACTAGTTTTGCTCACTTGACAAAGCAGGTGTTGGTGGAAGTTCTAAAAGAAAAGTCAATTGAGGAGAAGGAAGTGATGGCAGTAGTAGAAGAGGAAGGAGACACCTGGATGACACCGCTGGTTGAGTATTTAAGAGATGGAGTTCTCCCCGCGGAACAAAAGAAGGCTCGAAGGCTGAAAATCAAAGCAAGGTAATATGCCATCATTGATGGAGTATTGTTCCGCAAGTCTTTCTTAGAACCGTGGCTACGGTGTGTGGGTCCAACACAAGCAAACTATGTGATTAGAGAAATCCATGAAGGGTCGTGTAGCATTTACTCGGAACCACGTGCCATTGTAGCTAAAGCAATCAGGTCCGGGTACTGTTGGCCCAGCATGCACAAAGATGCAAGGGAAGTGATACAGAAATGCCAAGATTGCCAAGTTCACCGGCCAGTTCCCAGGAATCCGCGGCACAGGTTGAACCCCATCACATCCCCTTGGCCATTCTATGAAGGGGGCCTAGACATCAGCGGCTCATTCCCAGAGGCTCCGGGGAGGATCAAATACTCGACAGTGGGGATCGACTACTTCACCAAGTGGATTGAAGCAAAACCCCTTGCCACCATCACCGGCAACCAAGTGAAAAAGTTTGTCTGGGACAATATTGTATGCAGGTACGGCCTTCCTGGGGAGATTGTGTTAGATAACGGCAAACAGTTCAGAGACAACCCCTCCAAGGACTGGTGCGAAAAACTCAACATTAAGCAGCGGTTCGCATCAATAAAGCATCCGCCGGAAAATGGACTGGTTGAAAGGGAAAACAGAAGCCTAGGAGAAGGGATAAAAGCAAGGATAGAGCAGGGAAGCAGAGATTGGTTAGAAGATGTGCCACACGTGTTGTGGGCACACCGAACCATGATCAAGTCTAGCAACGGAGACACACCATTCTCCCTGACTTACGGGACGGAGGCTGTAATTCCCGTAGAAATAGGAATGCCGTCCCTAAGGTGCGCTCTTTTCGATCCAGTGGAAAACGATGAAGCCCTACTCCTGAACCTGGACCTTCTAGAAGAAAAGAGGGAGGTCGCGGCCATCGAAGAAGCAAGAAGCAAAACCAAAATGGAGAAGTACTACAATGCCAAGGTCCGCGGCACAAGCTTCAAACCAGGAGATTTCATTTACCGCAGCAATGAGGCCAGCCAGGTTGAGAACACCGAAAAATTGGGCCCCAAATGGGAAGGCCCATACGAAGTCGTGGAGGCATTAGGCAAAGGGGCATACAAGCTCAGAAACCAAAACGGCCAAGACCTGCCCCGGACATGGAATATCTGGAACCTTAAAAAATGTTACGTGTAATCCCAGTCAAATGTAAGTGTTCCCATTTCTGTAGCTGACCGCGGTTAAAACCGGCAGCGGGAACTCATTTTAACATATTTAGTCTAAGTTTTATGTACTTTCTTTTCCCTATTAATGACATGTGGAGCCCGATCAACTCCACAAATTTTCCAAATTTACTTATTACTTTTCCGTTCCTGTTATTATTTACTCTTGTCATATGCATGCATAACCCAAAAATCAATTCCACAATCACAAAAATGCGTAAGAGGTATTGCAAACCCAGCATGAGGCCAATAAATGTCAGAATTAACTAAGGCATATAAGTGGTATTGCAAGCCCATTGACCAAACCAAGCTATCCCCAGAATACTAAGTACGGGTACATAAAGATAGTAAATCAAGTCCGGCCATCCAAGTCCTGGTAGAAAAAAAGAAAAAAAAAATACTATAAACAATTAAGTGTAAACACAACAAAATGGTTAAGTTATATTCATGTTCGGTTACCATATCCGCGGATGCATACGTCCGGTTACATCGTCAAGACAACAAGTAGTAAAGCTTTACAAAGATGCGGCAAAGGAGATATAGTCAAAATATCACCCGGAGAACTGCCAAAGAAAGCAAACAGCTGAGATAAGCTTCAGGAAAAATCCTTGGGGTCAATCTTGCCAAGGACAGTAGTGTCAAACATATCATCATTTTGGACACTATCACCCTCGGTAGGAGCAGTCATTGGCCCTAAAGGAGTAGTAATAGTCCGAGGCTCAGAAGCGGCAGGGGAAACACTGGAAGAGGGCTCAGCAGTAGCAGGAGTGGGAGCTGAGATGACAAGACCTTTGTCGCTGTAATAAAACTCCTTCCCATATTTTCTATTCTTCATCTCCTTATACGCGGCAATGGCCTGGGGACGAGCAGTAACAGACTTAAGCAAAGACTCCGGAAGGATACGTTCTTCCGCAACTGGAGGTCTAAATGTAAATTCCGAAGACCCCGGAGAACGCTCTTCCTCCAGCACCAACTGAGACATCAAAAACTCCAACGGAGAATCCTTGCAAGCTTCAAGGGAATCCAACAGCGGAAAAGGCACATTAGCCAACCTTACCACCGCATTTTGAGCCTCAGGGTTATAAGTCGTCACATCCTCAAGTTTAACCCCTTTAGATCCATGTAAAACCCCGGCTTCAAACCCCTGACGCAGTCCTTCCGCAAGAAATACATTCTTCGAGCCTGGTCTTCAAATCTAAACACTCCTTAAACTTCAAAAAGGCCTTACGAAAACCGTGGCCAATAACCCATCTCTTACCTTCAATGGCCATCAAACACTGAGAGAAGAGCTCCGTATCAAATTCCTCATTCAAAGCGGCCAACTTACTATCCAACTCTGATATATGCTGTTGAAAATTGGCGTGGATAGTCTCTTTCCATCCTTGAATTGTTTGCCCAAATACTCCTCACCTTTGACCTGCCCCTCCAAGGTACCATACACTCTCTCTAACCCTGCCACCCTTTCCACTAACTCTGCATTTTTCGCAGCCAAATCCCCAGCCGAGGCCACCTCCCCAGACAACCTATCACACTTAGCTCGGAGTTCAGCCAACTCCTGGTCCTTGGCCTCCGCGGTCGCTTCCAGCTCGGATACCCGACCGTGGAGCTCAACCGCCTGAGAGGACTCACTTCCCAGCTCACTAACCCGAGCTTTAAGGTCAGCCACCAACTTCTACATTCTCTCCAGCTTCCTACCCAGCTTGTGATTCGGCTGGAGTTCGTACTCCAATCTCAGACGGACCTCCAAACTCATACAAACCTGCTGGGAAGTGAGCAGATTATACTGATCCAACAAGCCTTTGGCCGCCATGTTGCGGAGCACGGACACATAACCAGGCGTAGCAGGATTATCCATGAAGCTACGGAAGATCCAAGGATCATCCATCTTGAACCCGTTGGTAGGCGGCCACTTCAGAACGTAAGCAGATGAAGCTTCAGCAGTGTCAACAGAAACAGATTGATAAAAATCCTCAGAATCAACGAGCCTATCAACCCCGACCTCAATATGCTCGGACACATCTTCAACATGATCCAGGTTGGAAGTCTCAACAAACAGACTGGAAGATTCACGGTTGACGGACTCAGTAGGGTCCGGAGCAGAATTCTCGGAGGCCTTGCCCTCAGAACTTTGATGAGCAGGAGTGGCGGAATCAAAAGAAATAACGGTGGTGTTCTTCATGATATTAGCATCAGTATGAGGGCCAGAACGTTCAAACCCATCACCAGACTCATCCTGGAGTTCAAGCACAGGAGGAGCGTCCGCGGAAGAAGCACCTGAAAAATAACAATAATAAATACATCAGTACAGAAGAAATGGCGGGCACGCTCGTAATAGCCCCGACCCTAGGATAACCCGGACCGTGTTGAACTCCGGTCTCACCAAGCCGGGCCGGACTAGAACACCTCATCATAGGAGGCCGCGTCTCAGCATCTTGGCCGCGGAAGAACTTTATGTCCGGGGGCAATCCAAAGGTCAGGACCACGAATCAACCCAAAAAGAGTAAGGAATATTATCATCTATCATATAGCTGACCTAGGCAGACCCAAAATAGGAAAGGCAGCAGCCCCCTTCCGAAGGAACCGCCACTCATGGCAAGGAGACAAGAACGAGTGGGGACCTCCCAGGAAACTGACAAGAAAGACCATGGTATAAATAGAGGGCATTCGCCACTCTCAAACGGTAACTTAACTCTCACAATCCGTCCTTCACATACTTTATCTCTTTAAACCATACACTTACTCTCACACCGGAGGTTGACCGCGGAAACCTCCTTCCGCGGTGAGACTAACGGTGTTTTCTTTCTTAGCAGCTTTTACAGATACTTAGTTTGAAATTCGCCCCATCAACAACTAGCCTAAACTAGGTCTTGCATTGAGCCCAAGTTTTGTACTAACAACACACATTGCTGAAAAAACAGATAGGCTAGTGCAGAACATAAGTATGATACGACTATATAAAACATGAACTGGTTTGTCCCAATACAAAAAAATAGTGTGTAAATAATTCCCTTTTATTAATGTAAAGACTATATACATTTTTTTTTTTTTTTTTTTTTTTTTTTTTTGATAATCATGGTTTCCGACATTTTGCCCGACTAATCCACGAGGATTGAATCCATCACCACACAAACTCCAAGTAAAACCTCCCATTTTTTTACTAACGGTCTTTTGGCGATGACTCTTTTACGACAACATGTCTCCGCCAAAATTTTTTAGCGACGACATTTTTGTGTAAAAACATGTCGTCACTAGAAGCCGAATTTTGTCGTCGCCAGCTGACCCGTTCGGTGTAGTGAAACATACTTTTGTTGATGTGACGACTATATACATAAGAGCTCTTAAAAACTTAAAAAAAAGTGTTTCAACAATATTGTGCATGCATCACTTTTACAACCCTTTCTTACACTATAAAAGTATACTTAATTAATATTATGATGTTTCTGGGTACGATGAGCGTATTATGCATGTTCACTGTTCAGCTTTATAAACAACGTATACCAAACATGTACATCAAAAGTACGTATTTGTATAAATCCCAAATCTCAAATTTTAGTAACGTGAAACTTAGATTAATTGCATTCTTGGACTCGGACATGCATGCATGCATGTATATATGTCGTTTGTAGTACGGAATCTTACATCATGCATGGTGATCCCTATATATATTTTAGTGATTTTTTTTTTACCATACTTCTCTATTTGTACGTATGTGTGATCGAATATGGCAAAGCCACCCACCCACCCTTGTCACAATGTCACCTAGGTTGTTGTTTTTTTTTGTTTTTTTTTTTGAACTTGTCACCTAGTTTACTAGTTAGTGATATTTTATAAGACAGACAACCTAGCAAATGTTAGCGTCCATAAATATACTATAAGGGAAATATATGATATAAAACATTTAAATAAGAGTTAGATAGTTTTGGAAAAACTGTTAAAATATTTTGTATTATTTTTGAAGAAAACAAATATATTGCCTCAAGCATGCATGATTCGGTTGCTAGCTAGCTGCTAGTTGATCATTTTAAATTCTAATTCAGTAAAGTATTATTATCTAAGTGTGAATTTGACAAATAAAATCTTGACAGAAACACTCATATAAAAACATGAAGTGTGAACAATAATAGTTGTATGTATATACAAACTATCGATACCGCAATTTTTGGAATCTTTAGTATATGTACTTCAGTGATCATCTTTGTTTTGTCATAAGAAAAGTCAATTATTACAGTTAAATGAAATTCTTTTGAAGCAGCACTTTATTGATCGCATAAAAACCCGTTAGTTTGTTTTTTTTTTTTTTTTTTTTTTTTTTTTTTTTTTTTTTAAAAAAAAGAAAAAAAAAAAAAAAAAAAAGCTACATAAATACAAACCAAATAATAAAAATAACATAAGAAAACAAGCACCATCCAATGGAGAACACAGTTAAGGACACAAGAGCTGAAGAAATTCGCACACAATATTCTCAATTTAGAATCACTTTACCACAATTCAATATTCAACCAAACGAGTGATTTTGGACCTCAAAACACATCAGTCAACGTTATGTTTGATGTCTGAAAATATTTCGCGGTTCCATGCATTTCAAGTAAGTCAGGCAAAGCTAAAAATAAAGGCTTCGATGAAACATCTTCCTTTTGTCGTTACTCATTACTCATACCACTAATGAAATCTAGAACTGAAGAACACGGGTATTCATCTTGACCGGCAGATGAAAATTCCATCATGAATAAATTTTCTCCCACATAGATTTGACTTGTGCACACGCGCGCCATCTACAAATGCTCTAAATTTTCACAAGAATCTCACAAAAGAAAAACAATAATCATCATCCCTGAAAAATACTTAAGATGTCGGTCAAGATCGAGCAAGAAAGATGCTTAAGATATGAGCAAAAAGTACCAAGCTAGGTCACTCATTCTAAAAAGTGTGTACTAATCAAATACTGCTTCGTATTATTAAAAGTGTAATAGTTTAACTTATAAGTTACTGTATTAGTTAACGGCTTTGAATTTTTGTTCCAAATCTCTTATATATTTTGAGAACATACAAAATGTTAAATCAAATCTATCAAAAGGTTTCAATTAGAGCGCATACACTACACCAAAAGCTTATGTTTGGCACCAGTAAATTATTTGGGTCGACATGGTCGACCCAAATATTGACCATGACCACTCCATTTTTAACCAAAAAGTCAGTCAAAGCATTGAGCAG